>OZ026517.1:6326033-6926033 GCA_964019695.1 Loripinus fragilis | reverse complement strand
TATGAACTTACTTATTTTCATACTCAAACAAAATGAGGTAAAACATTTTCCACTTTCCAGTGATAAATCCTCAACATTTCTACCTATTATTAGGTGGCAGCTGAACTGCAGGCACACCTAAAGGTTAAGACTTTCGTACTCAAACAATATGAGGTCAACATTTTCCAGTGATAAATCCTTAACATTCCTACCTGTTATAAGGTGGCAGTTCACAGCTGAACCGCCATCCCTTTTAGCATTGACTTTCGAGCTAAAACAATATGAGGTCAACATTTTCTAGTGATAAATCCTTAACATTTCTACCTGTTATAAAGTGGCAGCTGAACTAACACCCCTTTTGGCGTAAACAATATGAGGTCAACATGTTCTAGTGATAAATCCTTTACATTTCTACCAGTTATTAGGTGGCAGCTGAACTGCCACCCCTTTTCCTCTTTCGTACTCAAACAATGTGAGATGTGATAAATCCTTAACATTTCTACCTGTTATTAGGTGGCAGTTGAGCTGCCCTCCCTTGTGATATAAACTTTCATACTAAAACAATATAATGGTAAAACCTTTTCTGGCAAAAAAAACTTAACATTTCTACCTGTTATTAGGTGGCAGCTGAACTGCTATCCCTTTCGGTATAATCTTACACTCATTTTCGTACGAAAATGCTGGAATCAAATATTCTCTATGATCATTTACTTATTGACATTTTATCTGTTTGATGACATCGAAAAAATATCAAAATCACTCATGCGAATCAATCTACAACGTCAAATGCAATTTTGACAAAAATGCTCGTGCAACTTGAACGTCTATATTTTCTTTAGCTAGGAATTATCCATGGCTAGGAATTATCCATGATGATCGTTGAGACAGAAAAACACCAAAAACAATTGTTTATTTAAGTAAAACCCCCTTTTTTGGTCGTTAAAGTTAGTAGCACTGTTACTTTTTGAAGAAATGCTCGTTTTGACGTCATATTAACGTAAGTTACAATAATCAAACAGGTTTTCCCTCGCAAATTGTTTTGTTATGAGTCACTTGCTGACATATAAGTATCAAAACACTAAAACATCTTATCATTGACACTTCTTATAGCCTTGGTAGTAGTGACGTCATCACTGACGTCAACATCATGACGCCAATTAATCCATTATTTTTTTACGAAAATAAATGGCGGATACATAGTTGTTTAAAATGAAATTATAAAAGAAGTGTTTTGATAACTAGTTTACCCAGGATCCTACGAAATTTTAACTACCTTTAAAAAAAGTCATAAAATCGACTTTTTTCAAACCTTGGTCAGCTGGGAACAAAAAAAGTAAAACGTTTTAAAAAAAACTGCTTAAGTTAAAAAACACATTCCAGTCTTAGATATTGCCAAGAATAAATCGGCTCTTTTCTCTGGCATAGCAGTAATTCGACCCTGAAAAAGTGCAATGTGATCTGAGTTTCATTCGAAATAATGCAATGTGAAATGGTGTTTTGAGGGTAGTGCCCTTCAAGGTCCATTTTCTCACTTGTTTCTCATCTGGTCACAATACAATTTCAATGGCTAATGCAAATATAAATGCGCTTTACGCTGGTAGTCTCAGAATAATAATAGCATATTTCGTTTCAGAGTAATTTACATTTTATAAGTGGTGCGTGACTAAAGTGGCCACAGAATGCGGCGTCTGATCAGGGTCTCCACTGTTTGCTTGCATAATTTTCTATTAAAACTTGAATAAAAATGAAAAATACCACCTAACACCCCTTAAAACAGAAATGGACTGTTTCAATTGATAATGGTGTGAAATTACATTCGGCATAAATGGGTTAAATGCTGTTCTCATAAAATGAACAAATTCTGAATTGAAACATTTTACCTGTGAAATATACATAAGAAACCAGTCATTGTTGCAATATCTATTTTTAGCTCTCAGGTAGCAGTGACAAAACTTATTGTTATATGACTCCTATAAAAGACCTCATCTGATTGGCTGAAACTAGCTTGCACTGGTTGTGACAGATCATGATGTCAAACAGTGATGAGCTAAAGACAGGTTAACAAGTGTTGTCAGTCTTGACAGAGAGCTAAAAATAGATTGAACTAAATCTAGCCCAGGTAACATTGCTTTTGTCAGTCCTAAAAGAGAGCTAAAAATAGACATTGAAACACTGACTGGTTTCTTATGTATATTTCACAGGTAAAATGTTTGTTCATTTTATGAGAACAGCATTTAACCCATTTAAGCCGAATGGAATTTCACATCGTTATCAATTGGAACAGTCCATTTCTGTTTTAAGGGATGTTAGGTGATATTTTTCATTTTTATTCAAGTTTTAATAGAAAATTATGCAAGCAAACAGTGGAGACCCTGACCAGACGCCGCATTCTGTGGCATCTGATCTGGGTCTGCGCTATTAGCCATATATGGGTTAAAATGCAATTATTTTGCTTATCTCATAAGAGTTGCAAAAATTTGGGAAGTTGATTGTTGAAATAATCTTCCTGGTGAAAGTGCACAAGGAACATCTGACTTGAGTTAATTTATAAATATGAAAACACTTTAAATAAAACTAGGAAAAGAGAGACAGTATCATATAACAAAACAATTGGTGCATTCTTTTTCGGTTAACATCAGGATTAGTCAACCCTCGAAAGTGATGTTCACCTCGGCTTTGCCTCGGTGAACATCACTGTTCTGGGGTTGACAAATCCTGATGTTAACCTCAAAAGAATGCATCAATTGTATAATGTCACCTGGGCTAGATTTAGTTCAATCTATTTTTAGCTCTCTGTCAGTAATGTTACCTGTCTTTAGCTCATCACTGTTTGACATCAAGATTTGTCACAACCAGTGCAAGCTAGTTTCAGCCAATCAGAGGAGGTCTTTTATAGGAGTCATATAACAAACATCCTTGTTCTAGTAGAACATTGCTTTGACAAAATCCCTGTCGATAATCTTCATTGTAAGCGTACATGTGAATGCGTGCGTATGTCTATATATGTGTGTGTGCGTGTGTGCACAGTATTCACTATTATTTATCTACAAAATACTATGCATATGTTACTGTCGTGCCAACCAAGAGTGACAGTGACGTAATACTTTGTTTACAAAGTAAAACACTCACGTGTACACTTCACTTGAGCTGACGCGAATCGATTGATCACTTGTGTATTAATCCTATCCTGTGGATAGGATTAATACACATGTGATCTATCGATTCTTAGTCCCAGATAACTTTGTAAACAAAGCATGACACCACTGTCACTCTTGGCTTGCAGGACAGTAGAGGAATAAAATGAAGTCTGAAAGTTTAATAAATTGTTTGTTTGATTTGATTCTTGACGTCGCATCAAAAATATTTCAGCTATGTAGGGACGGATCTTCCTGGACTGAACCAGTACTTAGCTAGGATTAATGTGTCTTGCTCAAGGACACAGCACAGTGATGCCGGTGAGGCTCGAACCCGCGGCCCCTCAGTCTAAAGTCAAGCACTCTGCCACTGAGCCACTGCGCTCCCTCATAGTCTTTAATAGCAATATGTTTTGCTGGGGGGGGGGAGAATATTTAGAGTAAAGTACAAGTTTTATGACTTTAGAGAAGCCTTGGCCAGAAAATAACAAAGACAGTCATGTATTAAAATGTTGCAGCTGCTGCCTTTTATGAACTTAACCCACAAAGCGCCACCTACAATTTGCAACAGACGACAATTTCAAATTTGGCTGCTCAAAAATAACAAATAAGGCATGATATTTAATGAAAATTGTCTGCTGGCAGAAAAATTCTCATGTAATATCATACTTTTTTTCCCGAAAATTAGGAAAGATTATGCAAAATTTGTCGTCTGTTGCAGTCGTGATTGGCGCTTTAATAGTTAATCCGTAAAAGGCCTCATCGTCAGTGACCTGTACTCTAAAGGACTGTTTGATTCATAAATAGCGATGTTCCTGATCAGACAGTTACAGAATGATCTTCTGTACGATTATCATAGGTTCATTACCACTTGAAAACTGGTGAGTCCATAATGCACACTTTGACAAACAGTGAAGACCCTGCTAATATGCCGCATAGTCTTACAGTGTATTTGGCCCTGGGCAGAACGTCGGATGGGTTGGTATTTATCGTACTGTACAGTCTTTGTTTAACTTATCCTGTCAATACGCTTTAATTTTGTGTGGTAGTAAGGGACATTTATATAAAAAAAAAAATATGGGTTATTATTTATAGTAGAATTATTAATTAGGCAGGTGCATGTTAGTGCTCTTTGCATAGATCTATTCGACTTATCTTATGGCGGTCAATTTTCAATGCTTTCAATTTTTATGCTCCCAACTTTGAAAAAAAGTTGAAGGGCATATTGCTTTGGGCTTGTCCGTCCTTACGTCCGTCCGTTCAAAATTTAAGATATGGTTTTGAAATTTCATAGATGGACTCGGCATCAAAAATAACTAACCCTTATTTTTTTGTTAATCTAGGTTATCTCCCTTTGTGGGGTTATGTCCCTTGTAAAGGGTCATAATGAAATTTTGTAATCAGGATATTTAAAAAACTATAACAGCTAGGAGCTTTTATAGAGGATAATGTGTAGATTACCTAGTGAAAATTAAAAATATATGTATATTTTTTTAGTTATTGCCCTTTGCAAATTTTGATAACTAAAAAACCGTTACAGCTAGGAGCTTCAAACTTGGTCAGCTTATAGCGGATAATGAGTAGACTACTCGGTGAAAATTAAAAAAAAAATATTTAAGTATTGCCCTTAACAAATTTTGACATAGAAAACTTACTATCTCAAAAACCGTCACAGCTAGATGCTCCAAAGTTGGACAGCTGATAGAGGGTAATGAGTAGATTTCCTGGTGAAAATTAAAAAAAAACAATCTTTATTTAGTTATCGCCTTTGCTTTTTTGAGTTAATGCACTTTGCAAATTTGGACATTGAAAACTTCCAAGAGAATTCCCCGTGGTGTAGTGGATAAGTGCTATGCCTTGTAAACCAGGGGTCGCAGGTTTGATTCCCGGCTTCTCCATAAAACCACTTAAGGTTGAGCCTTCGGGAGTTCCCGTCATATAATAAACACACAAATCATAAACCCTCCCGGTCCAGTACTGGTTTCTACCCATGGAAAAGCCACAAAAAGTTTTTTTTTTATAAAGATGTCTCGAAAACTATTACAGCTAGTAGCCTCAGATTTGGTCAGCTGAAGGAGGGTGGTGAATAGATTACCTGGTGAACAGGATGGAGGACAAGCTAATGGTTGGGGGCATAGTGTTTCATAAACACAATTTCTAGTTTTGGTTATGGTCAGGTAAAGCCCAGTCCCACAGAACGGCGCTACCCATTGGCGACTGATTTTGATTACGCCCTCTGCAACCATTGCAATTGTTTTTCCATTACTGGTATGGTCTCCGACTAGTCGCCGACCAGTCCCCGATCAACCGACGACCAATCGCCTCACTTTCGGTGATCGTTTAGCATTTACTTGGCGATCGATCGGCGACAAATCGGCGGTCGGTCGGCGACTAGTTCAGAGTAATCGGCGACCTTCAGCAACCAATCGGCGACTGGATGGAGACTGTTCTTTTATCAATTGTTAAGTAATAGTAATACCATGGGTTGTCCGCCTGTACAGGGAGATAATCCACGAGCTTTAGCGAGTGGATTATCTTACGTACAGGTGGACAAACATGGTATAACTATTTTATACCACCTACATCAGTGTAGATCTTGCACATCATGAGATATATCGTGCTAAAGTTGGTAAGGGTGGTATAACCATTTCTGTGCAAGTTGCCATCATGATAATTTATAAGATAAAATTGTTTCGCTAACAACAAAACAGAACGCTGCAGTTGTGGTTGTGAGGATTCTGCAGGGATCTACTAGCTCCGACCTTACATTTTCAGCATTTGATATATCCAGCTCAATTTGTCTCTCGGACAGCTGAGACGATCATTCAAATCAGGAGTCTGAATATCGGTATTAATTTTACCATCTGATTTGGTACTGCTATCTATGCCCAATGATGCAAACACTTTCAACGCTTGTTGTGAAATGATGTAAGGATAGCAAGATAGCTTCATGTTGAAGCTGGTACTGCAACCTGTCGGCGACTAGTCGCCGATCGGTCGCCAGTCAGTCGCCGATTAGTCCCAGACTAGTTGCTGAAGATTTCACAGCCAGCGTATTCATGAAATCGGTCGGCGGCAGATCGGCGACTCCGCCGACTTCTAGAAAACCTTTGCACAACCAGTCAGCGATCGAAATCAGCCGCGGCTAGTCTTTTGTGCATGCGGCGACTGGTTTTGAGCGGCGACCGATCGCCGACCTTGCTGCGACCTTGTTGCGACCTTTGTAAAACCTAACCGCTACCTATGCAACCTTTCTGTTATTGTCAATTTTTAGTCGCGGCGAGGTCGCAGGGCGGTCGCAAGTTCTGTGGGACCGGGGCTTTATACCGATTATCATTTTCTTAACATGTATGATGGCGTCATGGACTGGTGGGGGCTATAGTGTCATAAGTTATCAGTTCTTATTGTCATATATGATGACGTCATCCAAAAAGGTCATAGCGCATGCGCATCCTATATAAATCTTCACATTTCCTTATAAAAGCAGGAACAAAATGGCAATGGAATACGTCATATTACGTCATCTCTGTTTACAGTATACCGACCTTCGTACTACTCCTTATAATAAACAATTGTTTGAAATTATTTTGAATTTTGACCAGTGGAGATGCCGTTAAAAGATATTTCTTATCTACAGCTCTGGTTACCATCTTGGTCAGCGGAGCAGAACCTTTGGGCAATTGTGAGTAAGTAAGTGGTTTATTCACATAACTTAAGCATTTAAACAGCTCATCGTTGTTGTGACAAAAATACATATATATACAAACATATATGGAGATGACAGAAAGCGAATTGTTGTTCAGGTTAACGTTGTTGTTTTTTGTTGTTATTTTGTTTATTATTTGTATCTTTCATATCTGTATTTTCCTTTTTTATGCATCAAACGTTAAGTATCGCTTGTATTTCTTTTTAGAATACAAAAGGTACCCAATTTTTGGCAAGATTTACCTGATAAACAATTGATACATATTGAAAGTACGTACATAGTAACCTTTTTCACAAGGAAAAAAGATCAAATTTCAATCCAGTTTACTTAAGGTTTATCAAATATAGGGATTTTTTTTTTTTTTTTTTTTTTTGTTATTAAAAAACAAGATATTTTCTCACCTCTCGTTCGTTTACATTGTGCGTGCCCAGACGAACAGTCTCATCGAGCCGTTTCCATTGAGCACATACAATAGTATTTTCATTCAAAAGGTAGGTATTATTATTTTCAATACACACTCACACGGTCAGCGTGGGAGCTTTGCATTGCACGTGATCCAGTGAATCAATCGACTCCGAAGACAACACGGATTTAATCATTTTGTTTATAAATTTGGATAAATCCTTTTGAGAGGTAACTTAAAGAGAGTTTTTATATTTTGTAGTACTATTAAAGTGGAGTCCTTCCTACACAATAACCGTTTAGTACTGGAATTCATTATTTTGAATTTTTGTCACTCGAGAATGCGTCACCATTTACGGTTGTTTCGAGGTTTTGTATACATGTACTTATTCAAGCGGAAATTTGGTGATGCGTTTTATTTCGTAGGGATGAAAAAATAGACTCGCCTTCTCAAAATGTAAACATGAACCAATGGGGGAATGCCTTTGAGTTCTCAGTGGTTATTCTGCTCTCGTAACATGTGATAGCTAACGCATTCTCTGGTGATAATGTCTTCAAATCATGTAATTTCAACTATATGTATCCCGAAATGTAGATTTTCATTTTTGGTTATTCCAATATGGTCTATTAAACTTTTTTTCGTTATGCTAGCGTCGCCCATAACCTTATACATCCGTATGTTGAACGATTCACACTATTGTACAAGGTCATAGCCCGAAGGTAGCTTCCCTCCGTTAGTAGAAAGTGCCTTTTCCCTAGGTAGCTTCCCTCCGTTAGTAGAAAGTGCCTTTTCCCTAGGTATGCCTTGCCGAAATCGAAAGCGCAAGACATACCACAGGAAAAAAATATTGCATCATTTAACAAGCAAGACAGGCAAAAATATCTACACGACAGATCAAGTGTTCTACTAACTATGAGTACTAGCAGATTTCGTATTTCTCGGCCAAAACATATGGTGTGTGTACTCATAAGAACCTCTCAGTGAGTAATCATGACTCGTGTTGTGGGTACTCAAAAGAACTGTCTCATTGAGAATGTTCTCTTGAACTCTCAAAACACATGTTAAATCGAAAATATGTTAAAAGGTCGTCTAATTCTCATTACACTGCAGATCAAGTGATCTACTAACCAAACAATTTCTCGGCCAAAACATATAGTGTGTGTATACATAAGAACCTCTTAGTAAGTAATCATGACTCGTGTTATGGGTACTCAAAAGAACCGTCTCATTGAGAATGTTCTCTTGAACTCTCAAAACACATGTTAAATCGAAAATATGCTAAAATGTCTTCTAAATTCTCATTAAACTGCAAATCAAGTGATCTACTAGCCAAACAATTAATATACTATAAGTACTAGCAGATTTTGTATTTCTCGGCCAAAACATATGGTGTGTGTACTCATAAGAACCTCTCAGTGAGTTATCATGACTCGTGTTGTGGGTACTCAAAAGAAGCGTCTCATTGAGAATGTTCTCTTGAACTCTCAAAACACATGTTAAATCGAAAATATGTTAAAAGGTCTTCTCTTTACACTGCAGATCAAGTGATCTACTAACCAAACAATTTCTCGGCCAAAACATATGGTGTGTGTACTCATAAGAACGTCCCAGTGAGTAATCATGACTCGTGTTGTGGGTACTCAAAAGAACCGTCTCTACAAGACTGTTCTCCCGAACTCTCAAAACACATGTTAAAACTAGTGGGTTCGAAAACATCAACAGTTCTACGCTCAAAAATATGTTTATCCTAATACTGGATACATAGTTAACATAATTATTTAGTTTTTCAATGCTGTACGATATATCGCCATGACAGGCAATGGAGGCCCTGATGATACACGCATGTGCGCATCTCATCTGGGCGTTCAATGCGTGTCGTGTCGTGCGTATTATTAGAGGCTTCGTCCTATAACTTGTTACTGATTATGTGTAACAGATTTTCTGCATTTAAAAGCCTCAACAAGATACTTTGCTAGTCTCTTCAAATTGGACAAGCTATCATTCATAAATAATTGAACTAGCTTAAACATACTTGGTCTTTGATAGTAGTATCGTTTTATATGCATATCTCGAATGGCTAAATATTGGGGGCATATTAAAATAAAGTGGTAAATATCTTCGACCTCATTTAAATCACACAGTGTGCATATTCTATCAGCACGCTCTATTCCTCTGTGCCTACCCTGTTCAATTTGTAGATCATGCGACCCCAACCTTATTTTTGACAGTACTCGTCGGTATCTAATATTTACCATTTTATTTAAATATGTAGCTGTACAAATAGTAGGACAGATTTCCTTATAAAATTGTAATGAAGTAGAAACAGCCATTTTTTCATTCCACTGCGCTATATATTGATCCCGGACTCTTTGTTTAAAAACAGGAATGAATTTCAAAAGGTCGACAGAGTCAGGATATGTCCAGACATCTACGAAACCAGATCTCTGAAGCATATCTCTAACTTTTGCTACCCAGTTGCTATTGTCTTGGTTGTATAAAACCTCGTTAAATAAGTGGATGTACATTGATTTAACAATACAATTTTCATAATCACTTTTTGCTATCTTTAACCAGTATTTCACTATTCTTACATGTCTATCCAATAATATAGGAAATCTGCCAGTTTCGCCATACAGTGCTACATTGCTAGTGCCCATTTTTACTCCAAGTACCCTTTTTATAAATTTTCTGTGTACTCGTTCACACCTTTCGGCATTGGAGAACCCCCAGATTTCACAACTGTAGTTCAATATCGATTTTACGTATGTATCAAATAACTGCATTAACATTTTAAAAGGTATTTGTATGTGTTTAATAATAGAAAATAACATGCCCATAGACCGTACCGCTTTATCCGCCAGTAAGTTGATTGCTTTTTGAACGGACCCTCCGCTTGTGATAAGAAAGCCAAGATAATTAAATTCGCCGACCAGTTCCAGTTCTTCCCCGTTTAATGTGAAATGCTCGTCAGGCAGACGCCCCCCTTTACTGCAAATCATCACTTTAGTTTTACTTATATTTATCGTTAAATTCCATTTTTTACAATAATTTTCAAACTGATTAAGCGATCTTTGCAAACCCTCTTTTGAATCGGATATAAGAACAGCATCATCTGCAAAAAGTAATAAGTATATAGATATCTGATCAAGTGTTATGTCATCAAAGATATTTTCTTGTAGATACTGTTCAATGTCATTTAGGAAGAACGAGAACAAGATCGGCGACAAGATCTCCCCTTGAAACAGACCAATATCAGAACTGAAAAAATCTGATAACGAATTTATATGTCTCACACAGGATTTTACAGAATTATACATAGATCTAAGCAGCTTTAACAGTTTTCCATCTATACCATACTTAATTAATTTATACCATAGAGCATTTCTATACACCGAGTCAAATGCTCGTTGCAAATCTATAAAGGCGCAATATAAACGCTTCTTATTCTTAAAAGACCTTTGTATTAAGTTTTGTAGTACAAATATTGCGTCAATTGTGCTGTGTCCTGCCGAACTGTGCGTCTGTGCTGATTTCATTCGCAGTGGACCAGTTTATAATACGTTGGTTTATAACGGACGTAAACAGTTTACCTAAGCAACTGATCAGGGTAATTCCTCTATAATTCTTGGGGTCGTCTTCGGGACCTTTTTTGTGTAATGGTACGATAATACCTTCTGTCCACTGCGAGGGAAAACAGCCAGAATCCAAAACATTGTTAAATAAAATTTCTAACGGTACAATAAGCAAATCTATCGACTCTAAAAAGTATTCATTTAAAAGATTGTCTTTACCTGGACTCTTATTTCGAGAAAGCTGTTTTATACAACGGACAATTTCCTCTTGTGATATATGCTCATCTAGCCCCTCGAATTTGGACCCTCCCCCATTATGATCATGTTCGTTGTCAAAATCCCTCAAAAAATTTTCCACATCCTCATCGACTATCTGGTTATTGCTTGATGCTAGATCATTGAAATACTCAAAAAATTGTTCAAGTGATACATTATTTTTGCCCGAAGAGGAATTAGTTTTTTTCTTAAAATATTTCCAAAAGCCCTTAGGATTATTTCTTCTCATATCGTCCATTTTTAGACACCTCTCTCTCTGAAACCTTTGTTTTCGTTTCCTACAAAAATATTTATAATCTTTTCGTGCCTTTAAAACAGCTTCTCTATTCTGCGCAGTTTTACTTCTATTGTATGTATCTAAACATTTATTTATTATAGACTTTTTTGTTTTACATTCCTTATCATACCATGCTGCTCTGTCCGTTGCCGCCCTGTGATGCTGCTTGAAGACTGACTTATTGCATGTCGCATGTTTTTTATTGAAAAGGGTATCGGCGGCTGATGTTATACAATCTGTTATTATAGAGGTTATTCTATTAATATTTTCTTGAGAATTAGTGTCTTGCAGTTCTTCAACTGCGTATATGCACACCGGTACCCTTTCCGATAAACGTGCTCTAAAAAGTTCCCTTTTTTCGTCATTCCAGCGGACACTATGTCCTTCTGGAGTTTTGTCCCTATGATTAGTACCTCTTACCTGTGTTCTGAAGGAAAAGGACAAAGGAGCATGGTTTGAAAATTCATCAAATGGAAGTACTGTAAAATCTTGAATAAGATTGTAATTTTCATGACTAGTCAATAAATAATCTACAAGACTCTCGCCATTGGCAGTCATGCATGTAAAAGAACCAACATGTGCATCGTTGTGCAAACGGCCATTCACAATGCGCATGTCCGTAGATTTGCATACGTCAAGCAGGAGGTCGCCAAATCTATTTACACCTTTGTCCTGTGAAACTCTAGGTAACGGTATGCTGCCAGTAGCGTGAGTCTCGTTTGACCGACCATTCAACAAGTCCACATAATCTCGCATGTTACTTGACCTGGCATTTAGGTCACCTGCTAAGAAAACGCAACCTTTGTCAGAGAAAAACATACTATCTTCTTCTAATGTCTGAAACAAATCTGTGTTATATAACGCATGTATGGGGGAATTTTCAGGTACAATGTATGCAATTCCTAGATAAATATCATTGTGGCAGATGGCATTATAAGAAAACTTTCCGTGAAATTATTTTGAATTCGGACCAGTGATTCGGGTAGAGATGTCGTTTAAAGAAATTTAACATCTAAAGCTATGGTGGCCATCTTGTTCAGTGAAGCAAACCCATTTAGGCAATTTGGCAAAGGGCATTATGGGGATTGTTTCTGTGAAATTGTTTTCAATTTGGACCAGTGGTTCAGGAGATGTCTCTTATCTAGAGCTCTGGTGGCCATGTTGTTCGGCAGAGTGGAACTATTTCAGCATTTGGTAGAGCAATTGTGAAAAGTTATTTTAAACTTTGGGCCAGTGGTTTAGGAGCAGATATCTTTAAAGAAACAGTTTATGGACCGGTCAAAAAATCTCACCTAGAGCCTATGGCTATATGGCGAGCTAATGAGACAAACACAACAAATTACTACTATAAATAAAGACTCTTTTAATAACACACTTACATTAAAGCACTTAGCAACATAATATTCCATAAGACCAGGCACCGAGGTTTTAAAGAGTCTTTTCATGTTCTTCAGCACAACTGCGCATGAAATTTCAACATCATGTTTTCACAAAACTTAGAACGCTGAAAGAAATACTCATTGCTTTAAAACACTCAGATGTTGTATTTATCCTGTTAATAAATGTTAAAATCGCATCGGTCGCCATTCCAACAAATGTTGACCCTTTTAGCGTTTATTATCAAGACTAATTTCATGCACAGTTGATTTTGAGCCTGAAAAAGAGTCATAACCTCGAAGCCTTCGTTTCCCCTAGGGTTTAAAAACATGCATATTTAAACTGTCAAACTAGGTTTTGTTCTTGTTAAAACAACCCCAGCGAATCTAGACCTGTCCCTTGTAAGACGGATTTAGATCGTTGGGATTGTTCATGTGCGGATCCAGAAAATTACGTCAAGGGGAGGGGGTCCTGAACATTTTGTTTAGTCATCAAAATATTTCACAGAGGGCCGTTAGGACCCCCCGAGAAGCAATTGGACCCGAGGTACAATTGCTTTTCGAGGGGGGTCCGTACCAGAATTTCTAAGTATATATGTAACAACTTGTGATTTTCCAGGGGGGAATTCGCGCGACTAGGGCATGATTTACCTACATCAGTAAAACGACATAGTGATTTGAGCATTTCGGCATAAAACCCTCGCGACAATTTCCAAATCCACAGTATCACACCGGGTAGGCGGCAATCAAAAACGCTCTTAACAGTCGACGAACGCGGATCAAAAATGGCTAGAAAGTGTTTTCGATTGCCATTTGTCGCCAGTCGTACGACAAATGACAATAGAAAACTCTGTTTCAACGATTTTTGATCAACGTTCGTCGATAATGTTGACGTTTTCGATTGCCACCTATCCGGTATGAGTATAAAATAATCAGAAGCACGGGTTAATTAATGGAACGTAGATTTTCGATAAGACAGCTGAGGCTTCCCATATTAGGTATATCTTGTTGCATAGTCTATTTAACTTCAAGCAGGCATTCAGTGGGTACAACTAAAGGGGCAGTGCAAACACTGAAGACCAAGGTGAAACTGAAGCGTTTCATCTTGGTATGCATTAATTATCGAATCATGATTTCAACAAAATACTTTTTGTGCAAGAATGAGTGAATGTTTGAATTAAGGATTCATGGCTTAGTTCCAGAGTTTGGCGATGCAGTCACTTTTTAACCCGGATCCACTGGGGGCTTTTTTTTATTTACACATATCGCATATAGACAATGTGACGTAAATTATCTAAAATAACTCTTCAAGTGCCAATCACAACAAATATCTGTTTTTGTCATTTGCTGAAATGTTTAAGAAGCCACTGCGACAAACAATGTAGATCCAGACCAGACTGTAGCAGCAATATGATCTGAGTCCAGACTGTGTGTCAATATTCTTACATTAACCAACCAATAATGTATCAAATATGTGCAGCAGATGACTTAGGCAGATAACATTTATGTATGCAGTTTTTTTGTAGGCGCTTTAAGAGTTACACTCTGACAGAACTTAATATACGAGGGGGGTTCAATATGTAATGAAAACCCATTCATAACTCCATCCATGAACGCGCCAGGATTTTATGCTATATGCCAAACGAAAGATCAAAGCGTGGCCGTTATAATGGTGTATTGAACATTATTTTATCTTTCCAAATTAATAAGTTATAGACATTTTAAAAATCACACTAATATACACTGCATATATTTTTGCCTCTGAATTGTAAAGACGCATTTTAACAAAGGTAAAAAACATGCTATATTTTCTACATTTAACATGCATGGATCACATATCAATAGTTTTCTGACTCATCTCACCTTCATCTGCTATAACGATACAAACTTTTGACCTGTACCGATTTCTCGTGCAAACGGTTTTATTACGTTACCCCCTTTTACGTTGACGAAGTTTAAAGCAATTGACGTAACACTAAAATACGCACGGTTCTTGAAAATCAGAAATATGGCTTTGTACCAGAAAAGGACAAATTTGATTGTATCGCAGTTTCAATACACACAGTGCATAGGCAGCAGACCAAATAAACTGAAACCAATATCTAGGGGTATCTCATCTGAATGGTATACCATTTTCGTTTCCTATAATTTTATCGTCAGAAACTAGCCAGCCAGATTATGTACTTGTAAATACGTGTAACAATGTCCAAATAATGCATCTGAATGCAAAAATCGATGAAACGCGGTATTTTGTCTGATCCATTTCAGTGTAAGCCAGAGATGGCATTCTTTTTAGTGATTTTCTTAGTTCAAATGACGTATTTGGGGTACTTTATGAGTGAGATTAGGTATTGAAATTTCAAAATCGGCTGTATTACTTGCAAATGAACATCAAAGTGACCAGTAGAAATGTAACAAATGATTTTCGTATACATTTTCGCTTTGTAATCGTTCACGCAAAAACGACTCTGTCATTGGAATGCCAGATAATGTAGCATCAAGGAGGATTTTAACCAAAATGGCAGCCTCAGTATTTCATAGAATATAAAGCAATATCAAAGATTTTTGCAGTTATAAATCACCAGTATATGGATATTTACCACACGAAGAAGCAGACTGAAAACATCCCTCGTTCATGTAGTTATCTGCTTTTGAAAACATTGTTTTATTTCATATCGCAGTGTACTTCAGCACCCTATCTTGAAAGTGGCTTGTGTAAATTAGATAAGAAGCTGGACAACTGCAATTTTACAACTATTTAGCCAAGAAACAGACCTTTTAATGAAAGTTATTATGAAGTGTGTGAATATAAAACTCTGGGATATACTGAGCTGTTTCCATTACATATTGAACGCCCCTCGTAGCACTGATATATACAGTTAAAACCTGCGGCCAGTCAAAAAGAAGATCAAAATTGGTTTTCAAGACCGATTATGGCAGAACGCAGGTCAAAAGTATTGCAGAATGCTCCAAAGGGAGCATTCTGCAATAATTTCGACCTTCATTTAAGCTATCATTTGTCTTAAAGACCATTTTTTTGAGAGTGTCGTTTTAGACAGGTTTTACTGTAATTCAAAGGAGGGCACATAATGTAACAATTCGGTGAACCAGATTTGCAAACTGTAACAGAATCTCGTTAAGTGAAAGTTTGCAGGAACAACATAGGCAATCAGTGCAGACCTAGATCAGACGCCACAGAACATGGTATCTGATCAGACCTTCACTGTTTGCTTATGGACTTTCCCATTAGAATTTGAATAAAAATAAAATACCGTATAAAAACCTTAAACTGAAATGAAATTGGTAACACAGGCAATCAGTGCAGACCTAGATCAGACCCCACAGAACATGGTATCTGATCAGACCTTCACTGTTTGCTTATGGACTTTCCCATTAGAATTTGAATGAAAATGAAAAACCTAAAACTGAAATGAAATTGATAGCATAGGCAATCAGTGCAGACCTAGATCAGACGCCACAGAACATGGTATCTGATCAGACCTTCACTGTTTGCTTATGGACGTTTCCATAAGAATTTGAATGAAAATAAAAAATAACATCTAACAAACCTAAAACTGAAATGAAATTGATTACATATGCAATCAGTGTATACCTAGATCAGACTCCACATAATGCGGCGTCTGATCAGGTTCTTCGCTGTTTGCTTATAGGCTTTTCCATTAGAATTTGAATAAAAATGAAAAATACCATCTAAAAACCCTAAAACTGAAATGAACTAGTCCAGTTGATAAGGATTTGAAAGTTAATTTGACTGAATGGGGCCTAAAGGTAAACTGTAAAAATGTGTTAAGATTCTAAACACTTTCATAATTTTTTCGTAAAAATCTACAAACATATGTAGGATAAAGTTATCATTCATAATGCCACCACATGTTTAACATAAAAATACATATTTAAAAACTTAATATTCTAACTAATCATATGTATACACACTTGTTATGGCAATACGAATGTAAGCTCTTCCCTTTATATGTTTACATTTCCATTGTATTTACATGTTAAAATGTTTTGAATAGGAACACGTTTAAACGAGACACAAAGTATACGTAGTATCAAAAGTTAAGCACCACTAACTTCGAAGACCACGGCCATGTAATGTAAAGAGACCTAATAAATAACGATAACTGCATCATATAAGGATAAAATAGTGAACCAATCATGCTATTTGGCCAAAGTATGTGATCACGAACTTACCAAAAAGCATATAGGGGTCAACATATTTACATTCAACCAATCAATCAAATAAACTTTATTTCACTCAGTCCATTTACATGGCAACATGAGATAAAATACATGGTACATTATCGATTGAGGGGTGAATTCAACTTTGTGCACATGACTAAATGTTGACAATTTTGTAAGAAAAAGGCACACCATTTTTTTTTATTACTTCTTGAAGATTCCAGGGTGATAGCGAGAATTTTTGATAGGTCGCGAAAACTCATGATTTTGTAACAGAATCCGAATATCACATGTATTCTTAAATTTTCATTTAAATATTTATGCAGAGTTTCACAACAGATACAGATTTTTCATGATAAATAAAATTTCTTCACAGTAGTTTGAAAATTGAAAATATAGGTGGTGCTTAATTTATGACGCCGTGTATAAGTTTATATATTAAAACACAAGTTAAATAGTTCGTGTGTGATAAGAGTAGAGTGACATTCACACGTACACAAAGTTGAAAACGATTTGACCGTTGTTAGTGCACACATTTCGTCACTTTACTTTTATCGAGCGCGAACTATACACGTTAGCACATATGAACACATATTGATAAGTAAAGATTATAAAGGCACTGGTTCATCTTAACTAGCACTGTCAACTAAAATTGTCCAGTTTGTATTTTACTACGTTTGATCGAATAATACATGTACTTCTCGTATATGCGACCAACGAAGACCCAGACGAACATGGGCATATGCGTAAATTCTTCTGAGTATTCTTGGTTTCTACACATTTATTTGAAGGGGAAAATTGGGTCCACCTTAGAGCTTATAGCTGCGTTTACACCTATTTAGTTTTATTTATTTTTCTGATTTGATTCTTTACGTCCCATCAACAATCTTTCAGTTAAACAGGGACGGGTCTTCCTGGGTTGGACCGGTACTAAGCTAGGATAAATGTGTCTTGCTCAAGGACCACAACGCAGTGACGCCGGTGAGGCTCGAACCCGCGGCCCCTCGGTCTCGAGTCAAGCACTCAACCACTGAGTTACTGCGCTCCCATTTTCACCTATTTAAAAATAATTTGCAGTATGCGATATCACAATTTATTATATCATGGATTGGTTCATTTATTGCACGATGTGTAATTTTGTATGTTCTTTGTCGTCTAATGATTTTTCAAATTAACAATTTTCACGAAAGTCTTTCAGGAATACCAAAGTGTCAAAAAGTTTGGACCGAGATCAGGTCTCGTGAGCTGGTTCATTACAATATACAACATGATAATTATAAGTTCCAAACAGTAGATCCACTGTAGGCACATAACGTCAACGTATTGTAACGTCAACCACAGCGTAAAGTTGATCTCGACTGGACGTCGTTTTTGAATTGTATTAAACATCAATGCTACATTGTTTTTGATCTACTTGTATATCTTCCGAATTAACGTTGATTCGACCACATAACGCTATATCAACTAACACTCGACGTTGAATTAACCCAAATAAGGCCTAGCGTCCTTTTTGCGCAACATAGGCAAACAGCGCAAACCCAGATCAGACGCCGCGTTCTGCGGCGACAGATCAGGGTCCCCACTGTTTGCTTACAGAATGTTCACTTGAATTTTGAATGAAAATGAAAAACACCACCAGCAACCCTTAAAACGGAAATGGACTGGTCCAAATGAGTTAACTTGTGGTTCTTATTTAAGATAGCACGTAAAAATTTTGTTACTTATCGTATTGTCGAGCATCGAAGGCTCTGGTGAATGTGCGCAAATACACAGACCCACCAAAGCATTCGCTGCTCGCATACACAAAGTATGGACGTAGATAAAAAACACCGCAGGATACATCAGCGTTTAACCCTTAAAGCGCCACCTACAATTTGCAGCAGACGACAAAATCATTTTTTTGCCCCTTTTTCAAAAATAACAAATAAGGCATGCTATTTCGTGAGAACGATTCTCATGAAATATCATGCCTTATTTATCCAAAAATAGGGAAAGATGACGCAAAATTTGTCGTCTGCTGCAGTCGTGATTTGCGCTTTAAGGGTTAAATGAGGCTTATGCGCATGTAACAAACTTTCACCCTATTCGGGCTTCCTTATGTGGGTTCATTTTGTCGTTTGGTTTAAGCCAGTTGTGCGTCTGCGGATGCAAAAAAAAAAAATAAAAATAATAATAATAAGGTTTGTTTGATTACGAAACCTTCGATCACTTTGTACTCAGATTCAAAGCTGCATCATGAGGATGTCTGTAATATCCTGAAACCTCGTTCGGAATCTGCTGGTACCCGAGTCCTGTCTCTACACCATACTGCTGCATGTAGTTCTGATATCCATAGGAAACGGGAAGTTGAAGCTGGTAGCCAAAGTGTTGCCATGGAACGCGCTCTGGTGGACATCCAAAGGGGAAGAATGGAAACATGTCTGGTGATCTGTAGCCGTAACTGGCATCAACAAGAGGAGGCCAACACGATGGTAAAGAGCCAGTATCAGGTAAGATTGCGGAGTTAGCGGCGAGATACTGATGAAGAAAGTCTACTGGTCGATAAGATCTTGCTGCTGCGCCTGGTGGATGAGCGGTAGAACTGGATAGACCTGACAATGACGGTATTCTCTCACTCGTAGATGTTGCCTGTTTCTGATGGTTTGAGGACTTTGTTGTTCTGGCTCTCTTATTAGGGTTCGTGTCAGTACTTTCTCTCTTTCTCTTCTTTATGTTGGCGGCGTTGGACGTCAAAGATGGCGTGGATGTTGGCGTTGCTACGGATGAACGGATGGATAGTGATGACTCTGCTGAGGGACAGTACCTATCTAAACCTTCCGTTTCTCTGAAGTTATCTAGTGGAATAGGGGACTGCACCGGTGAGTCTATGAGGTATTTGGGTAGACAGGAACTGGTCATATCGTCATCTGCTGAGAGACGTTGATGTCCCATAGAGTCATTACCGCCATTAGGTCTGGCACCTAGGAAGTCGTCAGAATCTGTTGGAAGAGTCGACCAATTCTGTTCATTTGATAGTAATTCAGCGTTACTTTCACTGGCAGAATCATCGATGTCAAGGTTGGGGATCCGCAACGGTAACTCAGTTGAAGTTTCAGCTAAATCCAATGGCTTAACCAATTGATGCTGGGTCAGTACACTTCTGATAGCTCTGCTAACGTTGGCTGCGGTCTTGTCGCCGTCGTTCTTGCAAGTCTTCTTGGGTAGAATGACAGGAGGACAGCCTAGTTCTTCATGTAGATACATCTTGTAGGTGTGGTCTGTTGTTCTCAGATCTTCACTCGTATCTTGTCTCATGAACGTTGCAGCTTCCACCTGATTGAGATCAACTCGCCACTGGAATGTCTGTCGTTTACCGGCGTAAATCTTTTCCTTCTCGAAGCAGCTCAGTCGAGAGAGCATGTGCCGAACAGATCTCTGCCATCCCTGGTATTCACCCTTGAAGAAAGTGGGGAACATCTCTCGGAGAGCATCTGCGATCTCGCGGTACTGTAGCGCTCTTCTTGGGGAGTTCTCAATCGCCATAATGCTCATTGCTGCGTATGTGTACGGTGGCTTAGGGTATCGTTTGTACGACCTCTTCTGAATGGCGAGATTCACTGGTTTAACTTTAGCCGCCACGTTTACTGACTCGGTGTTAGCGTTGACTGTTTCATTATCATGTGCTAGTTTACCCGTTTCTGTGTGGCTGGTTTCGCTCTTTTCTACCACGATAGGAGTTTTGTCAGATGGGTCTTTACTTAGAGTCTCTTGCAAGGGGGTCTCTAACACTGGCATGTAGTTTGAGTCACCACCCATCCCAGTACTTGCTAGTAACCAATCATACATCGACCAACGCTCTGGGTAGATGTCACGTCTCAGTATCTGATCAGGCTGTGTCTGGTGAACAGTGGATGGCTGCTGCTCGCTGGATGCTCCAAGGATGTAGTTGTATTCTGGTGATGCCCAAGGAAACGTTGATGTCTGATAAGTTGAGATCTCCGGTCTGTCGCTTTGCTGATCAATGTTAGAAGAATTACCAAACCAGGTGCTTATACTAGGGATAATGTTTGTGTTCTGAGTAGAGTTATGATCTGAGGATGGATGTATCAGGCTTTCAACCGTAAATGAAGGAGTTGATTTTGTCTGGTGATCGCTTAAAGCTGCCTCAGAACTGTTTGCTTGGTGGTTTAATCCTAATACACTGGTGGGCGTATCTTCTTTGTCACTTGACTGTATTTCATCTGGTGATGATCTAACCTGCCCCTCACCAATGGACGTCTTTAGACTGCCGTCGTGTCGGATAAATGTCGACAGTATCCCCTCATCTTCTTCGTCACTAGTCTGAGTGGGTTCGTCCCCTAACTGGGTGGGATGCTGAGTCTGCTCTGTGGTATGGTAATCATCTTGTTGGACGTCATTGCAGTAAGGTCCTAGGTTTATAACAAGCCGGTCACTCTCGGACACGTCATCCCAATCTAACGCCATAAGGTGTCTTCCTGCCATTCTGAGTCTGATCTGAAATGAGACCAGTCAATGTTAACACCTGTATAACGAATAGAATCGTCAATTCTATCTGTGACAGATTATTTAGTTAACCCATTGCAAACTGAAGATCCTTAATGTGTTCTTTGGCAAACATTGAAGACCCAGATGAAATGCCGCATGAATGCGGCATTTCATCAGGGTCTACACTGTTTGCAGGGACAAAATTGATCTTCAGAGAAAGTAACAGTTTTTTTTTTAAATTATAACCTATTACCCCTCGATATATAGAATGAACCATCCCAAATTTATTGTATCAAATCCATTGGTACATAAAGGGAAAAATTATGCATTTATGAAATTATTTGAGCCGGTTTGTCAGACGTTGGAATTTACCGCATTCTTTTAACTAGAGAACTTTAATTGTATACAGGGTGCAGCGTGTTGTGGTTTTTTTCTTCTAAATTTTCCTAAAAATTGTTTGGATATGTGTTGCCATATTATATTATATAAAATGACCTAGTACAGGACTGTATATGGCCTTTGTTTACAGCTAAAACGTATCTATTGGCTGAAATATGAGCGGTGCCCGGGAAACTGCAATTTGCAGTTTTCCGGGCATCACACATTTTCCATTCGAAATTTTATAAAGGTCACGTAAGCAGATGAAAACTACACATCGTGTACTTTATCATTTTGACATCTCTACAAAAAAATTCTTTTCTTTTTTCAAAAAATGAAAAAAAGACAAATAAAAAGACTAATAAAACACAATACGTTGCAACCCGTGTATAGGTTTCGGTCTTCATCTACACCCTTACCATACGCGTGTGTGCACTGAAGGTATTTGTGAGACTGTGAATGCGCGGTCTCGTCTGAGCCGTCGTTGCTCGCATATGTGATTGGTAAACTGGCTTTTATTTGTTTCTTATAATGCTTGACATCATGATAAACAGTGCAGACCCTAATGATGAGACGGCAACATTTGCCACATAAAACCATACCCCCAAACTGATTTCAAATACATGTATATCTATTCAATTTATGGTTCGTTAAGTTTAAATGCATAAGTTATCCAAATGAGCATTTTTTATGTGTTGCTAGGCCATGAGCTACGAAGGTTTTGCTCCCACAGGGGGAACTTTGTTTCAGTATAACATCTAACGAGATTTTTGCAACATGTTGGCCATCTGGCGGTTGGGTGCTACAGCGCGTTAAATTCGCCACCCCTCATTGTTTGAAAAACTAAAATATGTAATTAAGGCTATTAAAATGCTACTTGAACTATTCTAAATTGGCTAAACAGTCATCTAATATGTAAGAACAGTTAATTTCCTGCAGATACTGATGTTTGTTAGAGTAATTTAGCCCAATTATTGTGTCATTCACGTTACATTTTCAACTACACCATATAAAATCATCGATATTTTGTTATGTAGTTTCTTTTTATAAAATCTCATAAAAATATTTTAGATTAGAATAACATGTCTCTAAAAGACAATTAACTGATCATTTCAAAACTGCAAATAGCTTGCTTGTATCACAAAAACTTCAGGAGTTATAAGCTGTTGAATATGACAACCCCTAAGAAAACGATATATACTGTAAGAACCTTTTCATTTAAAACAAAGCATGTTATCCTGTCTGTAAGCTTTTAAACATCATATATGAGCTTTATGTTGATAAACAACAATGAAAGGGGATATTAAACATTGTTTCTGGTGTAAAGTATCAGTTTCTTGTTAATTTGGCAATATTTAACGTATGTTACAAACTTTAAGGCTTTACATATTGCTTAATTCCCTAAATGATACATCAAAGGGTATTTTATTTCATTTTCAGAGCTGATTTTTGTGTTAAATAGCATATGATACTAGTTTGTACACAATATAACTCATCAGTTCTCATTATTAGACTATATCAAATCATATTTACTTTTGTGAAAGAGTTTACTTTGGACCTTTTTGTAAACAAAAAAAGTCTATTTGGCCAATGTTATAGGTACTAAACCTTATTGACAAAGACAATTTTGTTCTCAATAAGGATAAGATCCCTTGTTCTGTCAAAATTGTTAAGGTAACATAATTACCATATAAAACATATCATAAGGTACTATGTAAGTCTTAAATGCTGTGAAAGACAGCATTAAATTGAGTCTGAAATGTTTATGCACGGTGGATTTAGATTTTTGTATTACATGTACTTATCTAAGAATTCTAAGTTTTATCTCGTTACTTATTTAACTGCAATCTAAATATTTTGGTGTACCCAGTTAACTGTTGTTCAAATTATACAAACATAGTAAGTAACACAATACACGCTGGTATTCCTTGTATATTTTGGCTCATCTACAATAACAAAAACTGTTTTTAACAAAAACTGTTTTTATACTAGATGTTGTATGGTAGGTTGTAGCATACAAAACATTTGTGCTATTACAACCCAGATAGAATCAAGTATTTGTATAGATACTATGCATTATAAGTGTAGCATGTCATCACATACTGTTTGAAGAGACTGTCTCCAAATCAAATTTTATACTGACATTGTTGTATTTGCGTATACATATGTTGATGCATTACTTTACTTTTGGCTTTAAATAGACTTTAGCTTATCTTCAGCATAGCTTTGAAATTCATTGTTTAGTGGGTGAAACTGATAATTAAATCAACACAGTTCTTCTGATCCTTTGCTTAAGCAATGTAAATTTTATAAGTAAATGGTTTATTTAGAACAAATATTTCTATGAAATGGGAAAAATAAGTAATAATGGTGGAGTTTATATGACAATAATCACAAGTGATATGAGAAATTCAAGAAAACAAATCAATTGTTACTTACAATACCAATTTAAATTTATAGGACTTTATTTGCGAGAATAAGGCCTGACCAAATTAGACATTCAAATTGATGTAAAAAAAGATTTCATAACGTTCTTTTAGAATGTTGGATGGAAAAGTAAAATATTTAAAGTGAAAAGTGCAGTCATGAAATATTACTTACATGTATGGGTAGGTTAAGCAATTAATGCTAAAATAGCTGCTGCTAATTTCCACTATACAGAATGTCACATGAACAAATTATCGCAAAGCATTATATGGATATTAACAATAAGAATGAGTTACAAACACACCAGGGTATGAATTCAAGACATATGCTATTGTCAACAGTTCTGACAAAAAGGTATTGGGAGAACAGTCAACTCCATATAATCATTGTTATCAATGATGGCCTCCATGCGAGCTGAACATTTCTTGTACTTCAACAACAGCAGAATCTAGGGCGAAGATTTGGTACCAGTAAAATGCATTTAAGCCCCCCAGTGCTTAGGCTTCTGTCCGTTCTAAGGCGGTGGTTCTGTTGTTGTTGATTTTTTGTTTATTGTCACTCCCATTGTGGGAGTCTGTAATTGTTCTATGTTTTGTTGTACGTTACTTTATGTCCATTCTAGTATTGCAACCATCTTGATGGGGAAGAGAGAGCTGATTGCTTTGCTTAATTTGTCTTCCTGGTGTCTCGTGATGGTTGAGCGGCTCTTCCTCGCGGTGCCACCGGGTTGTCTGCAGTTTGTGATTGTGGTATTTCCTGATCATACTCACTTACTATTTTTTACATGCAATGTTAGCAAAGTATACATGAACATGATTTTGGTGGTAAGTAGCTATGCATTTCTAATAACTATGGGTCTTTTTATTCAATCATCTCCAAAACAAATCATATTTCCTTCACATTGAAAAGGATACCATAAAGTTTTGATATTGACAGCAGTGTGACTTTACAGACTCTATTGTCATTCATGTTACATGTGTGAATGATATAGTACACAAACTATTGAAAGTAAGTAAGGGTTGAAACCTTATATCAGATTTGTTTCTGACAGTATTGCCTTTAGCTGAAAAAATAATGGTTGCTCTCATATTTATTGTAATTTATAAAGAGCTCAAATGAAGATTGACCAGCATGTGATATTTTGGTACTTATCACATAAGAGCAAATATCTCAGATCCATTTATTGCTTTTGCTGATGCAGTCGAGCTAGCCATCTAATTCTGGTCTGAGTCTGCATCTATGTATCCATACTTTGTGGGTGCAGACAGCAAAGACTCTGGTGAGTCTGCACATTTACAGGGCTTGCCTGAGCCCTTATTTTTGGACACTGCAATGAGTACTTGTACCAAAACAATTGTGCTGGCTAATTTTGTTTATTCTTTGTTACTAGATATAATCTTTTGAGCTTTTTTTTCTTTTTTTTTCGCCTGTTAATTTATTCAGTACTGCCCTGTAACAATTAGACCTTGGTAGCCCAGGGTAGCATACCAAGATTTTTGATCATGCAACTAGCTCATTCATGCTTCCTTTCATACAATGACACAATGACATGAAATATATGTATATACTGATGATAATTATACAATGGTAATTATGGTATACTTACAGTAACGAAAAATAAAAAAATACAATGTATATATATATATATATATATATATATATATATATATATATATATATATATATATATATATATATATATATATATATATATATATATATATATATATATATATATATATTGTGATCAGTCTTGCAGGGTTGCCTTTGTTGCCTTCATAGTAAGTTTTTGATTGGCTTATCATTATGTGGGGTGGACTGTTATTCTCAGTTTTTTATTATTTGATACCGATAATTATGTATAAAATTCTTGCTCAACAGGATTACACTATTAACCATTGGTATCAGTACCATTTTTTTTTTTGAAAGTTGTCAATATCATTATTACTTAAAGCAATCTCTCTTTGAGTCTGATAGAATGTCTTAACATATAATTAATAAACTTTAAAATTCATTGCACATTTATTATTTCTGCACATGTATATGTAGTATTTGACTATTAACATTAAGAGCTGTATTATTTCCGGCGTAATTTTTGGATAAAGACTTAAGGGGAAGAGAGAGCTGATTGCTTTGCTTAATTTGTCTTCCTGGTGTCTCGTGATGGTTGAGCGGCTCTTCCTCGCGGTGCTACGGGGTTGTCTGCAGTTTGTGATTGTGGTATTTCCTGATCATACTCACTTACTATTTTTTAAGATAAAACTTTTTTCATTTAGGTCTAATATAATTGATATTGGAACTGATTTGTTAACTCTGTAATGAATGCTTTTGTGTGTGAACAGTTCCAGAGCAGATGTGAAATGGTTTCCTTTTCCTCTCCCCAAAAAGTATATTTCGGATCATCTGAAATATTCATCTTATTTAATAAGTGGTTGGTCGGCAGTATCCTATGATTAATTGATGTTTGGAACCATCTAAGTTTGGTGCACTTTGTTAGCTGATATGGTGATATGTAGATATATACCCATGAATGATCTGGTATTTCATATATTTGATTCCATTTAATTTTACCTGTAGGGATATCATCGTTTTTATTCAAAATTAAGTAGATATTTTGTGATCCTTTTTTCTGTTTTTGTATTACCTCAATTAGTGAAGGGAATATTGGTCCTTGTTTCTTTTCAATTTTTACCCTATTTTCTTTCACGAATTTTGTTATGCATGCGATAACACCTGTAGATAGTATACAATTTGATTGTACACCTGTCCCTTCCACAAATTCCTCATATTTGATAAAGTTACCATTACTATCCATTAAATCAGTGATATATTTCACGCCATTATTAAACCAGGTTTTGTAAAAGAATCCTTCATTTGCAATATGATGGAATTTATTATAAAAGATGGGTATATGGTCAGTTTTTGTTTTTCCGTTATTTACCTCCAACACCGTTTGTTGTTTTAATAGGGCTTTTAATACATCCTTCCAAAATTCATTTTTAAGATTAGTTATGATATTTTTTTATATAATCTGAGCCGCAGGAAAATAGTGTGTTCATAGATATCTTGTTTTTTTTTATAAATAGTTGCCATTTGCTATCATCCTGTAACATTCTTCTTATCCAAGTTATTTTAAGTGCCTGCTCAAACGCAAATAAATTCACCATTTTTAATCCTCCTTCAAAATATTGTTTAAACACCACAGACTGTTTTATTTTTGCTCTGCCTTTCCACAGGAAGTCATAAAATAGCGTATTAATTTCTTGTAAAAGTGTGATTTCAGGCTTGGGTAAAGCTATCAAAAGATGAGTAATTTTTGGCAGCAGAAGTGATTTTATGACTGTTATTTTCCCAAATTGACTAAGTGCTCTTCTTTGCCACAGTTTAATAGAAATTTTTAAGGTTTGTATCTTATTACCGTAATTTATCCCGATTATTTTTGTTAAATCCACATCAATAGTAATCCCTAATAGTTTAAACTGACATGTACCCAATGATTGTTTCCATCTGGTTTTAATTGAGTGTTTGCTATATATTTTGACCCTATCCAAACTACTTGAGTTTTATCAACGTTTGTCTTAAGGCCGGAGATATTGGCAAAAATGTCAAGCTCATTTAATGTTTCCTCAAGTGATGTTTGTGAACCATCTAGATAGGCTGATGTATCATCAGAATATTGTGAAAGTTTTATTTCTGTATTGTTGATTTTGATACCTTTTATATTTTTATTACTTCTTATTTTTGCAACTAAAATTTCTGCACATAGTGCAAATAAATATATTGATATTGGATCACCCTGGCGACATCCACGGCCAAGCATGAAAAATGCTGATAAAAATCCTCACTGTGTGACTGCAGAACATGAGTTTTTATAAAAAGTTGAAACCCATTTTCTGATAGATGGGCCAAAGTTAAAATAACCCAGGACTTTATCTATAAATCTCCATGATAAGGAATCAAAAGCTTTTTCAAAATCAATTAGCAGCAATAGACCAGGTATACGTTGCTCTTCTGTGTATTGCATTATATCATACAGAAGTCTTGTATTTTCCCCTTTATATCTACCCTCCATAAATCCAGTTTGATCAGTACTTATTAATTCCTTCATAACCTTTTTACTCTGTTTTCGATGGAACCCGTTGCTATTTTATTCACTGTATTTAAGAGGGTGATAGGGCGCCAGTTTTTAAGAAAATGTCTTTTTTTATTTTCTTTTGGTGTGCATATAATTAAAGCCTGCTTTTGTGTAATAGATAGTTCCTCTTGCCTATACCCATAATTTATTGCCTGTACAACAAAATGTCCCAAATCTTTCCAAAATACTTTTAAAAAAAATCAGCTGAAAATCCACTTGTACCTGGGCTCTTATTATTTTTCATATGTTTTAATGTTTGACCGTTTTCTTCTATTGTTAACATTCCCTCTAAATTATTGGCTTCCTGTTGTTTTAATTTTGGAAGAGTAGTATAAAGCATATGTGTATCCAAATCAATATCCCAAAGACTATGGTCTTTACTTGCATACAAGTTTTCATAATAATTTGCCGTTTCCTTCAAAATTTCTTCTTGATTTGTTATGAGAACCCCATTTTCTTGTTCTAGAACATTAATTGTCTTACTTGTATAATTGTTTGTCTCCAAATTACAAAAAAAACTTTGTTGGTTTTTCACCATTTTCGATTATGTTTGTTCTTGACCTTATTAAAATTCCTTGCATTTTATTTTCACGTATTTCCTTTAATTTCTGTTTCATTTGTTCTAGTTTTGGGACTGATTCTTCTTCCAAATTATCTTCTCCTTCTTGAATTTTCTTAATTAACTCTTGTTCTGCACTATTCATTGTTTTTTTTCTTATAACTTGATTATGATATTGATTTTCCTCTAATTTCCATCAAAAGGGTTTCTAAAAACAATTGATCATTTATCAAAACTTGTATTTCAGCATCTGGTATGTACTCAAGATTTTCAAGAGTATAAATTGGCAAGGAATATTGCGTCTTAATATCCAAAATTTTTGACCCTATTGTTTGAAGATATTCCGGATCTCTTAGTAATGAATTATTATGTTTCCATAAGGATTTACCATGTTTAAAATTATCCATTGCAAGCACTAATGTAATAAAAGAATGATCCGGCCTATAGCCTGTTTCAATCTGTGTTTGTTTTACTGTACTAATTAAATTCTCTGTTAATAAAAAGAAATCTAGTCTTGCTTGTTTTAGAGGATTTTTTCTTCTCCATGTAAACCTCTTGGTAGAGGGGTGTAACTCTCTGTAAGCATCAAAGAGATTATTTTCATCTATGATTTTGAGTACAAATGTATATTATCCCTGGCTTTAATATTGTTTACATGTTTGTAGTTAAAATAATCTAAGTCTGGGTCTAATACAAGATTAAAATCTCCGCAAATTATGTAGGAGTCGTTTTCTAAACTTTGTATATTGCTAAATGGATCCCTAAAAAAAATTAGGGTTATCTTTATTTTGTCCATAGATTGTTGCTAAAGTTAATCTTTTATTGAATATAGCTAAGTCCAGGATTAGGTAATTTCCTTCAGTATCTTGCTTAACAGTGTGTATTTTATAATCCACCTTTTTTGCAAAAAATATTGCTACTCCTCTTGCATTTGCTTGGGCAGCTGGGCTAAAGTAGCAATTTCCGTCCCATCTATTCCTTATGTATATTTCTTGACTCTCTGTAAATTGTGTATCTTGTAGACAACAGATATCAAAATTTTTATTTTCAAAATACTGGAAAAGGCTCTGGTGAGTCTGCACATTTACAGGGCTTTCCTGAGCCCTTATTTCTGGACACTGCAATGAGAACTTGTACCAAAACAATTGTGCAGGCTAATTTTGTTTATTCTTTGTTACTAGTTATAATCTATTGAGCTTGATTTGAAATATCCAAAAGGATTAATATGATGCAACTTCATAAAAATGACCATGTTCCCGTGTGGCATGCTTAGTACCAAACCTAATATAAAACAAAATTACACTATTAGACTATTATTCTTATTGACAGAAATAATTCAAACAGAAAATCCCAATGAACTGTTGAAGCCCTGTGATTTAGGCATGTCTATGATATAATACTAACAATACAATAGATCTTTTCTAAGCATTAACTTATCTCTTTTAAATATATTACTAAATTGAACTTTTTTTAACAAAATTGCTGCCCTAGCTAGCTGTTTAAATGCTTCACGAAATTGTAGAAACGGGCAAAACAGATGATAAGTGTAATAATCTCCTCAAATATTCTTGTAACGCATGTTACCAAGATAATTTATTTTCTTCCTTCGCCAAACAAGACATGCTGATTACTTCCATAAGTACTATAACTATAGGGACAGGCATGTTGGGTACCATATTAGGATAGAAATTGTTAGGATTAAAAAGAACTTCAGTTTTCATTGAAAGGACAGGGATAACACCTACATAATTATTTCATTTCTCAGTGTTAACCATGGCTAGAATGACTTCAAATTTTACAAATTGTTAGCTAGCTTTCGTCCTTAGTTGTTTTTATTATTGTTGTTGTACTCTATAGCTGAGGGAACGCAGTGGCTCATTGGTAGAGTGCTTGACTCAAGACGGAGGGGCCACGGGTTTGAGCCTCAAGCGTCACTGCGTTGTGTCCTTGAGCAAGACACATTAATCCTAGCTTAGTTCTGGTTCAACCCAAGAAACCCATCCCTATATAACTGAAAGATTTATGATGGGACGTATAGAATCAAATTAAACAATAATCAATAGCTGATAAGCTTTAATATGTAGTTGGTTGGCTCACACTTTTTGTAATAGATCTTACTAAGCTACTACATGTTTAAAACCTGTTTCGTCTAAACTGAACTGTAGACAGTATGGAAAAATGTATTGTATATATCACTTCATGTATTAAATTAAGCTACTCATACGAGATATTATTCAAGCATTTAATAAACATGATTTGATCATTAAAATAGGTAGTTTCTATAAGTGATGTTTACATATATAACAAAAAACTAAATTAAAATAGCATTTTATGTGATTTGAAGGTTCTTTCTTTTCATCACCTGTGCTTTTGTCAGAGTTTAATTTCACTTATATTTTACCTTAAAAAGACAATTTTCATTATTTCTCTCATTATTGATCACTAAATTGGCAATAATTTATGCCCATTAGGAGTTTAAACCCATATAATGCTTCTTTTTGCATTAATTTAATGTATTCAAAAGAAAGTAACGTATGTAACAGCAAAAAGGCACCAAAATGATTTAAGATGATACTGCTATTCATTCACTTTTAATTACAAGATAATATTGATTTGTAAGAATAAGGAATACTTTTGATATTTACACTAAAGGAGTTCCTATTATTTTATGGTAACATAATAAACTCTGCAATTGCAGGGTAATGTCCCAGCCCACAAAGAGCTGACATGCATCATTTTGTGGCTCATATAATTCTGTTTTAGAAAATCATAGTGTACAAAACTCCTCCTAGGATGTATTTTGGCAGCACACGGTCTAGTGATTGTACAGGGCTGAATAGTAGTTTATTTGAAATAAAGTAACGTATATAACTGTACTATAGTATGCATATTTTGCTTTAACGCATACTGGCTATTTTCTGCATTTAATTACGTGTTTTTAAGACAATCAGCATGTGGATAAATAAAAATTATGTATAGCTTTGTATTTGAACAATAGGATTTAGAGATGTTTTAGGGTCACGTAGTTAACATGGCTGATACACGGTAACGCCCCAACTGCCAGATAGCCACCATGTGTCATTTTTCTTCTTATATTATGTAGTTTTAGAAAATCATAGTGATCGCAATTCCCTTTAGGGTAGAGTAAGGGTCTTTTAGCAGCTCACGGTCTATGCTGTTTTACTACACATTCCCTGACTGTTTACGGATATCTAAAATCATTTGTGATTTCCATAATGCGGTTGTAATTGATTTTAGGATATCTGTTGATACATGTTTGGGTATCCAAATACAGTTTAATATTGGATACTCACAGTTCGAAAATTTTAAGTCTCTTTAATTAAACTTTAGATATCCTAAAACACAAGATTTATTGATATATACTACTCAAAACAAGTTTTGTTTTGTTTACTGACCGTTCCAAGGCGGTACTTCTTTTGTGGATCTTTTATGTTTTTGTTCTGTCTTGTGTTTGCTATGTTTTGTGCGCGTCTGTTTATATGTGCTTTGTGGTCACCTGCTGGGAAAGGGCTGACCTCTTGGCTCTCGTTTGTGGTGTCTTCTGTGAGTTTGTCACTTTCCCATTGGTATCCTGGGTCAGGTGTGGTACTTGATTGTATCGATTCCTGATCTTTGCACCATTACTTACTTTTTGTAACAGTTATAAAAATGTATTTATTTTTTATTTGGCGAAAAAATTGAAACTAATAAACGTTTAGTGGTACCATTTTACTAATTCACAAAGACCTGGAAGTATGGTGGATGTGTGTTTTGTCCAGAGGTTTCTGTATGAGCACAAAGAGAGTGACCCCCTAAAGGTGACTTGAATAATTTTAGGTTTGATAACTATTGCCTTTAGCTAATCATTATGGATGATTACATGCAACTGTTTGAGCAAAAATTATCCAGTATGTAGGAATTATCTGTATCTTTTGGGCACCCAAGACGCACGTTTAAGCTGATAGGTAAGAAATAAAATACAATTTTAGGCTTGAAAAATTTGCTTAATTGGTCCTATGAAGACTCTCATCAGACTGGTCAACTGTACTCACTGGGTGCAAGGTAAAATCGTTAGTTTTTGACAAGCACATACTCATAGGTTTGAAAGACTGGTAGTATAAAAGTAACTTGTAATGCTCCTACTTTAAATCGTATCCTGGTTCTTTATTTTTAACTAATACTCATTTAAATCGTCTCTTGCTTCTTAGAACTGTCTAGTCCACATGAGATGACTCACATGTGACCCAGCAAAAGTAGTACGAAATCGGACATTACATTACTGTTTTATTTGATAAAACATATCTGATCCTGAATTTAGATTGAAGCATACAAACACCAAAAAACATTGAATATGTCCATTTAAGCTTCCAAAATCCCCTATTTGTAATTCCAGCCATAAGCCCAGCAAAATCATTTCTCTCAAGTCCGATACAACATAAAAACCCAACATAAATCAACTACCAAATATCTCTGAAAAAATAGTAAGTGAGTATGATCAGGAAATACCACAATCACAAACTGCAGACAACCACGTGGCACCGCGAGGAAGAGCCGTTCAACCATCACTAGACACCGGGACAAATTAAGCAAAGCAATCAGCCTGTTCACGCTAGAGGACCACTGTACTCCAACAGCGCAGTCATCGCGTGTTGGCTGCAGCCCACGAGTACACTATTATGTGCACTCTTCGACTGCAACCAACACACAATGACTGCCCTGTTCGAGTATAGTGGTCCTCTATCGTGCTGGTGGGTGCCAATTTATACACCTAGAGAAGCACTGTCACAGTGATTAGGCCCCCTTATTTGGAATCAAACCATGCTAAAAAGTGGATCCTCGTCTAAAATGTAACTATTAAAGGAATCAGAGAACCATGTCTGGTGATCTGTAGATCATATAGAGTAAATTCATTTCGTTAAAGGGAGCATGAATGTATTTTGATAACTTTAAAAAGAGAACTTGCTAAGCAGGGTAAGCATACAAACCCCATTATACCTTTATGCTGTTCGAAATGTTCATTTACGATCTGATATTATAGAATCATTATTTTGGCAACTCTGAGTGCAATATGACTACGTTTAACTCTCATGTGTAAGCGCTTGTACTTCTCAATATATATGTTTATTTTGTTTAACAATGAAAGGGTTAAGTATCTGAACATGGTGTCTTAGCGCATTCATCGAGTCATATCCCACTCAGAATGGCTAAGTCTCGGTGGAGTTTTGGCCACTCTGAGGGCAATATGACTCAAACTGTTGAAAGATTTCAACATCTCAATATAAACGCTTGTTTTCTTTTACAATGAAAGGGTTAAGTATCTCAACATGTTGGATTAACGCATTTATCGGGTCATATCCCACCCATACTGGCTAAGGCTCTATTTAGTTCTGGCCAGTCTGAGTGCAATTTGACACCAACTATTGCAAGCTCTCGTACTTCTCAATATATACATTTATTTTGTTTTACAATGATAGGCTTAAGTATTAAAACATAGTGTCTTAACGCATTTATCCAGCTATATCCCACTCAGACTGGCTAAGGCTTAATGGAGTTTTGGCCACTCTGAGTGCAATATGACTTCGTTTAACTACGTTTATATACGTTATTTTGTTTAACAATGAAAGGGTTAAGTTTCTTAACATTTATCCAGCCATATCCTATTCAGACTGGCTAAGGCTCTATGGATATTGGCCACTCGTACAATATGACTTTAACTGTTGAATGCACCTGTACTTCTCAATATATACGTTCATTTTATTTTACAATGAAAGTGTGAAGTATTTGAACATTGTGTGTTAACGCATTTATCCAGCCATATACCAATCTGACTGGTGAAGGCTCTATGGTGTTTTGGACACTCTGAGTACAATATGACTCTTGAATGCATTCGTACTCCTCAATATACATTTTTTTTGTTTAACAATGAAAATGTTAAGTATCATAACATGGTGCCTTAACGCATTTATCCAGCCATATCCCACTCAGGCTAGCTAAAGTGCTATGGAGTTTGGCCACTCTGAGTGCAATATGACTCTAACTGTTGAAAGCTTTCATTATTCTCAATTTATACGTTTTTTTTGGTTCTATGGAGTTTTGGACACTCTGAGTGCAATATGACTCTAACTGCTGAATGCTTTAGCACTTTTCAATATATACGTTTATTTTGTTTTACAATGATAGTGTTAAGCAATATGACTCTAACTATTGCAAGCTCTCGTACTTCTTAATATATACGATTATTTTGTTATAAAATGAAATTGTTAGGTATCTGAACATGGGGCCTCCATTCATTTACCCAATAATATCCCACTCAGACTGGCTTATGCTTTATGGTGATTTGGCCACTCTGAGTGTAATATGATTCTATATCTTGCAAGTTTTCTTACTTCTCAATATAAAGGTTAATTTTGTTTTACAATGAAAGAGTTAAGTGTCTGAACATGGTGCCTTAACGTATTAATCCAGCCATATCCTACTCAGACTGGCTAAGGCTCTATGGAATTTTGGCCACTCTAAGTGCTATGTGACTCTTACTATTGCAAGCTCTCGTACTTCTCAATATGAACATTTATTTTGTTTTACAATGAAAGGTTTAAGTTTTTTAACATAATGTCTTAATGCGTTTATCCAACCATATCCCACTCAGACTGGCAAAGGCTCTATTGAGTTTTGGCCACTCTGAGTGCAATATGAATAATTGTTGAAAGCTTTCATACTTCTCAATTTATACGTTTATAATGTTTTACAATGAAAGTGTTAGGTATTTGAACATTGTGTCTTTACGCATTTATCCAGCCCTATCCCAATCAGACTTGTGAAGGCCTTATTGAGTTTTGGCAACTCTGAGTGCAATATGACTCATTTAACTGTTGAAAGCTTTCGGACTTCTCTATATAACGTTTATTTTTTTACAATGAAAGGTTTAACTATCTTAACACGGTGTCTTAACGCATTTATCCAATCATATTCCACTCAGACTAGCTTATGCTCTATGGAGTTCTGGTCACTCTGAGTGCAATACGATTCTCACTATTGCAAGCTCCTGTACTTCTCAATATATACGTTTATTTTGTTTTACAATGAAAAGGATTAAGTTTCTTAACATGGTTTCTTAACGCATTTATCCAATCATATCTCACTAAGATGGGCTAAGGCTCTATGGAGAATTGGCCACTCTGAGTGCAACATGACTATCTGTTGCTAGCTGTCGTACTTCTCAATATATACATTTATTTTCTTTAACAATGAAAGGGTTAAGTTCTTAACAATGAAAGGGTTAAGTTTCTTAACGCATTTATCCAACCATATTTCATGCAGACTGTCTAAGGCTCTATGGGGTATTGGTCACTCTGAGCGCAACATGATTAACTGTTGCAAGCTCTCGTACTACTCAATATCTACGTTTATTTTGTTTTACAATAAAAAGGGTTTAGTTTCTTAACATGATATAATTACGCATTAATTCAGCCATATCCCACTCAGACTGGCTAATGCTCTATGCAGTTTGGCCTGCCAAATACAATATGACTCTAACTATTGCAAGGTCTCGTACTTCTCAATATTTACGTTTATTTTGTTTTACAATGAAAGGGTTAAGTTAACATGGTGTCATAACGCATTTATCCAGCCATATCCCACTCAGACTGGCTAAGGCTCTATGGAGTATTGACCAACCTTAGTGCAACGTGACTAACTGTTACTTGCTCTTGTACTTCTCAATATATGTTTATTTTGTTTTACAACGAAATTGTTAAGTTTCTTACATGGTGTCTTAACGCATTTATCTAACCATATCTCACTCAGACTGGCTAAGGCTCTATGGAATTTTGGCCACTCTGAGTGCAATATGACTACGTTCTACTGTTGAAACATTTCGTAATTCTGAATGTATACGCTTATTTTGTTTTACAATGAAAGGGTTGAGAATCTGAACTTGGTGTCTTAACGCATTTATTAAGCCATATTTCACTCAGAATGGCTATGGCTTTATGGAGTTTTGGCCACTCTGAGTGAATTATGACACCAACTATTGCAAGCTTTTGTACTTCTCAATATATACGTATATTTTGTTTTACAATGAAAGGGTTAAGTTTCTTAACATGGAGTTTGGCCACTCTGAGTTCAATATGACTCAAACTATTGCAAGCTCTCGTTCTTTTCAATATATACGGTTATTATGATTAACAATGAAATGGTTAAGTTTCTTAACATGGTGTATAAACGCATTTATCCAAACATATCCCACCCAGACTGGCTAAAGCTATATGGAGTTTTGGCCACCCTGAGTTTAACATGACCAACTTTTGCTAGCTCGCGTACTTCTCAATATATACGTTTATTTTGTTTTACTTTGAAAGGGTAAAGATTTCTTAAGATGGTGTCTTAACGCATTTAATCAACCATATCACACCCTGGCTTGCTAAGGCTCAGGGGAGTTTTGGCCACTCTGAGTGCAATATGACTCAACCTATTGTAAGCTCTCGTTTCAATATATACGTTTATTTTGTTTTACAACGAAAGGATTAAGTTTCTTAACATGGTCCAACCACATTTATCCAACCATTTCCCACTCAGATTGGCTTAGGCTCTATGGATAATTTGGCCACTCTGAGTGCAACATGACTAACTGTTGCATGCTGGCGTACTACTCAATATATACGTTTATTTTGTTGTACTATGAAAGAGTTAGGTTTCTTAACATGTTGTCTTAACGCATTTATCCAGCCATTTCCCACCATGGCTTGCTAAGGCCCGGGGGGAGTTTTGGCAAATCTGAGTGCAATATGACACAAACTATTGTAAGCTCTCGTATTTCCAAATATATACGTTTATTTTGTTTACAATGAACGGGTTAAATTTCTTAACATGGTGTCATAACGCATTTATCCAGCCATATCCCACTCAGACTTGCGAAGGCCTTATTGAGTTTTGGCCACTCTGAGTGCAATATGACTGTAACTGTTGAAAGCTTTCGTACTTCCCAATATATACCTTTATGTTGGTTTGCAATGAAAGGGTTGAGTATCTGAACATGGTGTCTTAGCGCATTTATCCAGCAATATCCCACTCAGATTAACTAAGGCTTTATGGAGTTTTGGCCCCTCCGAGTACAATATGACTCCAATTATTGCAAGCTCTCGTACTTCTCAATATATATATGTATATTTTGTTTTACAATGAAAGGGTTAAGCTTCTTCACATGGTGTTTAAACGCATTTATCCAACCACGTCCCACTCAGATTGGCGAATCCTCAATGGAGTTTTCGCAACTCTGAGTGCAACATGACTTACTGTTGCTAGCTCTCGTTTATCTCAATATAAACGTTTATTCTGTTTTACAATGAAAGGGTTTAATTTCTAAACATGGTGTGTTAACGCATTTTCAAACCATAAAGCACTCAGATTGGCTAATGCTCTATGGAGTTTTGGATACTTGAGTGCAACATGATTAACTGTTGCAAGCCCTCATACTTCTCAATATAAACTTTTATTTTGTTTTACAATGAAAAGATGAAAAGTTTCTTAACATGGTGACCCAATGCATTTATCCAACCATATCCCACTCAGACTTGCGAAGGCTCTATTGAGTTTTGGCCACTCTGAGTGCAGCATGATTAACTGTTGCAAGCTCACGTACTACTCAATTTATACAATTAGTTTCTTTTTACAATGAAAGGGTTAAGTTTCTAAACATGGTGTCTTATTGGACTTTCCAAACATATCTGACGCAGACTGACTAAGACTCTATGGAGGTATTGCCACTCTGAGTGCAATACGACTCCAATTATTGCAAGCTTTCCTACTTCTCATTATATATGTTTATTTTTTTACAATGATAGGGTAAAATATCTGAACATAGTGTTTTAACGCATTTATCCAACCATATCCCACTCAGACTTGCGAAGGCTCTATTGAGTTTGGCTTCTCTGAGTGCAATATGACTGTAACTGTTGAAAGCTTTCGTACTTCTCAATATATACCTTTATTTTGTTTTGCAATGAAGGGGTTAAGTATCTGAACATGGTATCTTAACGCATTTATCCAAACATATCACACTCAGATTGGCCAATGCTCTATGGAGTTTTGTCCACTCGAGTGCAACATGACTAACTGTTGCAAGCTCTCATACTTCTCAATATAAACGGTTATTTTGTTTTACAATGAAAAGATGAAGTTTCTTAACATGGTGCCCTAATGCATTTATCCAACCATATCCCACTCAGACTTGCGAAGACTCTATTGAGTTTTGGCCACTTTGAGTGCATCATGATTAACTGTTGCAAGCTCACGTACTGCTCAATATATACGTTTAGTTTCTTTTAAAATGAAAGGTTAAGTTTCTAAACATTGTGTCTTATCGGGCTTTCCAACCATATCACACTCAGACTGGCTAAGGCTCTATGGAGTATTGGCCACTCTGAGTGCAATATGACTCTAACTGTTGCTAGCTCTCCTACTTCTAAATATACTTAAGGAATAAAGAAGCGCAACAAATACTTTGAGTCATTGTAAGCATACAATATGATGCAAGTTTTGAATGCAAATGATATTTATCCATAGGAGCATTATTTGTCCGTCAAATAACAGCAGGTTCAACGTAAATATCGAATACGTAATCATTTTGGTATGCGCGTAACCAGCCTGACCCCCGTAGTAAACTGCTGAAACAAGGTCAACAAAAGCAACGTTTGGATCAACCATCGTTTTATTGTTTTAAAAAGTCTGGGCATAGATTGCGGATCAAGGAAATGATCAAATGGTGACGTTTCTGTAGGATTCTGAAACGGCTTAACGTCATTAACGTTAACTCTGAATACTGCGTGAAACCTGTAAAATTTCTTTTCTGCTTGAGATTTATTCATTAAAAGGAAGTTTTGTTTATGAATTATGACTTGATATCTTCAGTCGTAAAAAAAACTCAATTCTGACGTCAAGATACGACATCCTACGTTTTAATGGTTTTCATGATGTGTATGTGTTTTTCTAATGATAAAATGGTCCAGTGACAAAGATAAGGTTACAGTTAACAAGTTTGGTGTTCACTCTTTGCATGTAATCAGATGTTTTCTCTTGCATTATGCCGTGTTTTGTTTGGCTAACGTCAATATAAACACCTTATCAGCGTATTTCTACGGTATCTGAAAAATCAGTTTTTCCCAAGAAAGCATGTTCTGATGTCTCCAGGTTTATCCTATCCCGTAAATTCACCAGTGACCCAAATCCGACGGCTCTAAGTGACGTTTATCGTTTATTCACTACCATTGTGTACCTTGCCATTCAAGTAGCGTGTTTTTACGCAGTATTTGACTGCATTACGAATATGATTGGACATTTGTTTAATTTGTACATTGTCAAGTCGACGCCTAATAACCAAACATGGAAATGACGGGGTTTCTTGATCTTAATTCTGACGTTAACGTCACATTTAACGTTTTCATGTGTGTTCATCTTGTAGCGTAAAAAATGACGTTTTGGTATTACATCACATGCTATAAATACTCAATAAGAAATTTTTAAAAGAAATTTCACCAAACCGTCATTTAAACACGCAAAAATTATATCTTTGTCTGTTGCGTTTCTTTATTCCTTAAGTATATATACGTTTATTTCTTTTACAATGATAGGGTTAAGTTTCTTAACATGGTGTCTTAACGCGTTTTCCATCCATATCCCACTCAGACTGGCAAAGGCTCTACTGAGTTGTGGCCTCTCTGAGTGCAATATGACTCTAACTGTTGAAAGGTTTCGTACTTCTCAATATATACGTTTATTTTTTGTTTTACAATGAAAGGGTAAAGCATCTGAACATGATGTTTTAATGCATTTATCCGGCCATACCCCACTCAGACTGGCTACGGCTCTATGGAATATGGGCCACTCTGAGCGCAACATGATTAACTGTTGCAAGCTCTCGTATTACTCAATGTAAACGTTTATTTTGTTTTACAAGAAAAGGGTTAAGTTCTTAACATGGTGTCTTAACGCATTTATCCAACCATATTTTCGGGAGCACAGTGGCTCAGTGGTAGAGTGTTTTACTCGAGACCGAGGGACCACGGGTTTGAGCCTCACCCGTGTCACTGGGTTGTGGTCCTTGAGCAAGACACATTTATCCTAGCTTAGTACTGGTCAACCCCTAAAGGCCCATCCCTTTTTAACTGAAAGATTGTTGATGGGACGTAAAGAATCAAATCAAAAAATCAAAAAAAAACAAAAAACAGACTGGCTAAGGCTCTATGGAGTATTGGTCTCTTTGAGGGCATTACGACTCTAACTATTGAAAGCTTCCGTACTTCTAGATATATACATATATTTTGTTTTACAATGAAAGGGTTAAATTAACATGGTGTCTAAACGCATTCATCCAGCCATATCCCACTCAGACTGGCAACGGCTCAATGGAGTATTGGCCACTCTGAGTGCAACATTACTTACTGTTGCAAGCTTTCACACTTCTCAATATATACGTTTACCTTGGTTTACAATGAAATGGTTAAGTTTCTTAACATGGTGTCATAACGGATTTATCCAACCATATCCCACTCAACTTGCGTAAGCTCTTTTGGGTTTATGTCTCTCTGAGTGCAATTTGACTCTAACTTTTGAAAGCTTTCGTACTTCTCTATATATACGTTTATTTTGGTTTACAATGAAAGGGTTAAGTTTCTTAACATGGTGTCTGAACGCATTTATCAAATCATATCTCACTCAGACTGGCTAATGCTCTATGGAGTATTGGCCACTCTGGGTGCAATTTGACTCCAACTGTTGCTAGCTTTCGTACTTCTCAATATATACGTTCATTTTGTTTTACAATGAAAGGGTTAGGTTTCTTAACGCATTTATCCAACCATACCCCACTCAGACTGGCTAAGGCTCTACGGAGTTTTTGTCACTCTGTGTGCAATATGAATCCAACTATTGAAAGCTTTCATACTTCACAAAATATACGTTTGTTTTACATTGAAGTGTTAAGTATTTTAACATGGTGTCTGAACGCATTTATCAAACCATATCCCACTCAAACTGGCTAAGGCTCGATGGAGTATTGGCCACTCTGAGTGCAATATGACTCCAACTGTTGAAAGCTTTCGTACTTGTTAAAACTGACTGTTGTTTTCATAACTTTTTCGGGGTTCGGACAAACAATAAATGCTATATTACAAGTATAAGCTTTTCAAAAAAGCTTGCCATCTTTCAGCAATTTACTACAGTACAGAAACTACAGTAGCCATAAGAAAGCGAAATTTCCGTAGCTGTTTCAAACGAAAGTGATGATCTTTTAAATGACACACCCACCTCATCACCATCTCCGCAAGCGGAGATGGTGATGAGTTAGGTGGATCATTTTAGTGTTTAGAAAATACATTGAAAAAGGGCTATCTCATGCTATACCACCATAGAGGTTGCAAACTTGTCATCCTTAAAGGGGATGGTAATCAACCTCTAGGAATCTTTCGTTATTCTGCCAAGTTCTGATAAAAAAAGACTCACCAGTATCTATGATGAAGAATATGCTCTAGTGACTCTAAAAGGACTCTATGCTTTTCTTATCTGAATTCTCAAACCTAAAAGTAAGAGGAAATAATCAGAATTCGCCAGAACAAGACTGTATGCTACGTTGAGGGCACTGTATTCGGATAGGTTAAAATCGCTTTATATTAACCCCTAAAGCGCCAAGAAAAATGCATCTGAAAGTATCGTCTGCACGTTTATGGGAGAAGGCATCTATCGCGAGCGATATGACTAATCTCTCTGTCAAACGAACTTGGCTAGGTGTCTTGTGAACTGAATCAAAGCTGTTGTTTTAAGACACAATACAGTGCCACATGTGAGGGTCGAACCAGCGACCAAAGACGGCAAAGATCAGGAAACGATACAACCAAGTACCACATCTGACCCACTCTACCACTGAGCCACTGCACCTTTATCTAATCTGTAAGAGAGGTTCGCGTGACACAGTTTTTTTTAAATATGTATTTGACCCTGACCTTTGATTCAAAGATCATCTCCATCGTAAATTGCAATAAGAGACCCAAGGGAGATTTTACGAGGGGTGTTCAAAAAATACGCGGACAGATGCTGCCATTCCCTCAGTTTTTGACTGAACAGCGCGAAACTTGCACATAATGATGCCCAAAAAATTCTGTACTCAGAGTGTAACTTTACTGACAATATCTTTACGCATGATAAATCTATGGTTGTTATGGTAACGTCACCTCGTAACACCCGGCCCAAACTTTAACAAAACGCAAACGTGTGACCCTTCGAAAATGACGTCTATCACTTGCGTCTGATCCGATATCGTCTCCAAACTTTAGCACAGTATGGCGCCAAATCTTGACACGACGTCAGTGACGTTACATCAACGTATGACGTCATTTGAGCGTAAGCGGCCATTTCGTTTATACAAGGTGCATCAAAATGAGCGTCGAACAGAGAACATCGATTAAATTCTGTGTTCTCAATGGAAAAAAAAAACAGAAAAGAAACAATGGCAATGTTGGTCAAGGCATAGGGCGATGCTGCAATGAAGAGAACGGCACTGCATAAGTGGTACTCGCGGTGTGAAACGGATACGAAAGTGTGATGGACGAACAGCGCAGCGGACGTCCGACGTCAATAACGTCGCAGAAGAAACGAGCTCCCCAGTTGCCGACCATACTGTTTCATCATGACAATGCGCCTAGCCATCAGGCTTCTACGACTGAGGAAACGATCGACAGACGGTCCATTTAAGTGCTTGGTCATCCTCCTTACAGCCCTGATTTGGCCCCCTGTGATTTTTTCTTGTTCCCCACACTGAAGAAGATTCTGCGAGGCCGCCAATTTGACGATGTTGCAGATTTGCAGAGGACGGTGCAGTCTGCGATCGCTTCCCTTGGAACATCCGCATACAAGAACTGTTTCTATTCATGGGTTAAAATGTGTAAAAGGTGCATTTCATTCAAAGGGGAGTACTTTGAAAAGGACGAATGCCTTTAGACAGAAACTACGGAAAGATTTGTGAAAAAACAATCAATAATCACTCTGGGATAACGCGACGTTAACGTGACGTTGGATGACGTTGGGCCGGTTGTGACGACCCAACGTTACCATAACAACGGGCGTTTGATCATGCTTGAAGTCAAATGTATCAAATTTTCACTGGACATACAGTATTCTCTGGGTATCATTATGTGCAAGTTTCACGCCTTTCAGTCAAAAACTGAGGGAATGGCAGCATATGTCCGCGTATTTCTTGAACACCCCTCGTATGTACATTTAAGCATGACCAATGACTTCAATGTTATATCGGAAATCCCAGTTATTCTTGGTCATCTACATACCATAAGTAATCATTTTGCCAAATATGAACATTAAATGAAAAAAAAATGTCAGATGAGTTCGCGTTACCAACCATAAGACATATTTTATCTATGTTTTGACGATATGAATCCAATGTCAGAAAGCTTGTTTCCGACAAAGTGATATTCTAACTAGCCTGCTCAGCTACAGAGACTTACTGACTAGCTAGAAAACGGAAATTTCGCTCGTAGCAAGTCTAGATAAAAAACTATCCAATAAGCGAATAACAAAGGGCGCTGATCAGACTGCACGAATGCGCAGGTTAGTCTGCTCCTCCCCCTAAGACAGGTTTTCTCGCTTAGAGGCCCAATATCATCAATATGAAAACTTCACTATCATTCTACACACACTAAGCTGTTAGTGTGCCACATATGCTCAACCTATATTATGGCCAATAAGGGGCAGATTTTCTAAAGTTTTGATCGTCGATATTTGAGCTTGACCTGCGACGACAAGGACATATCGACGATCAAAAACCTTCGTTTGTCATCTACACGTCATGGGCAGTCATTTTGCCAAATATGAGCATCCTCAAATTGGCTCCAATGTCACATTGGTTATTGTTGACAAAAGTAATGCATTATATCAACAACCGCCATCGAAAAATGTTAGCAGTTCCAGGGCAATGCAAAACAAAGCAAAACAGATTTTAAGTATATTTACATGATCTTTTGGCCCCAAGTTCATATCGACGATCAGAAACATTTGTTTTCATCAACATATCATAAGCAACACCGTTTGTTTTATATCCGTAGCGTTTTGGGAGATGTTTAAATGTTCAAATTCATTCTTTTTCCACAGTTGTACTTCATCAAAACTTTGCAAAAAGTATTCATATACCAACGACCAGCTCATGAAGATTGATCGTTGAAGGATTCGTTAAAATAATATGCTTTCGACTGTTTGCTAACGTAAATTCAGACTACAAGGTGCTGTAACAAAACATTTTATAGAGTTTTTTTACTGCGTTTTCACTTAATTCATTCTTAAACGTGCATGCTTATGAAAGATGTGCATATTATTAAACGCCCGAGTATATTTTGACTGTTTGTTCCTACCAGGATCCGTTAAACGGCTGGAAATGGCTAAATTGAATTTCCACTAAAATGCACGTGTACAGGTTAACGAGACTTTTGGTAAAGTAGCGGACTGTCTGCAACGGTTCGAATACTGTTCGCGTATTTTTATTAAATATGTATACGCATCTTTTGATTACAATAGGTATTCAGTTTTTCAATAAAGTCTGAAACGATCTCTTTGACTTTGAAGCTAGGTTAGTTAAAAAGAAAATTCAGAAATGCGCTACGACATGTGATTTCCAACAATGTGGCATTTTTGACAAGTGTAGACTCAGACGAGCCTGTGCGGCCTCCTTTTAAGCTTAGAGACTCCAAATGATGTTCAGTCGGTAGCTTAACACTCATAGAACATTCAAAGCTCTGATCAGACTGCGTTTATGCGCAGACTGATCTGAGGCTTTGCTGGTCGCACATACCACATCGTTGGAATTCTCATTGCAAAATTGAGATTTTGGTCTAATTTTTCGTTTGTATTCTCTGGGAACTTACTGTCGTTCTAAGGGCAAACGGATTTGGCATATTTTAAGCCTATGCAACATTTCACGATCGGTCAAAAAAGTGTATGTCCCGCCATTTTTTCTCTGAAGCCCGTGTGTCCTATTGTTTGTCGTAGAGCCTATCCAGTGTGCTCACACTCATAATAGATTCTGGTAATATTTCACCTTGATATTTGACTACAAGGTCATATTAGCGATCTAGGCCCAAAATAACAATTTGTCCTTAAAGTTAAGGACAACTTAAGTTAAGTATTGAAATTTCAACATGTTACATTAAATGTTTAATAAATTGCCAGGATCAATGCAGTACTTATGGTCAAAGATATCATTGTGGTCTACAGAAAAATGTAACTATTTTGATTTTAATAAATACGAATTGTTATTTTAAGCATCCTAAAAATTAATTCTTAACTTAAATCTTCCTTAACTTTAAGGACGCATTGTACTTTTGGGCCCTGGGCCCGGAATTACAATGCCTCCTTAGAGTTACGGAAGACTTAAGTTAAGTATTGATTTTTCAGGATGCGAAAAATAACGTTTAATACTGATTAAACTGGTTTTAGTTTTTCTGAAGATCAAAATAATATCTTTGACCACAAATACCACATCGATCCAGGCAATTTATTTAGCATTTAATATAGCATGTTGAAATATCAATACTTAACTTAAGTCTTACTTAAAGCTGCATAGTCTGTAACTTTTTATCTTCTAATTTTAAAAATAATGTTTTTATTTTTCAAAAACACAGTAAAAATGCTCAAATTCAGGTAAACATTTTACAATTTTCGTAAATCTTAACAAGTTATCACTATCAAAACAACTGCATTTATGATAAAATTCACCTGTCTAGAATTATTGGAGGGACGCAAATAATTACCAACAAGAGAAATAAACACCTATTTGATAAGATACGAGGGCTGTTCAAATATGAATGCAAGTAGCTTCATAACTTTCGCCATATATATGCTACGACAAAATGGGATACGTTTCTATAAAGGATTAGATGTCACCTTTAAACTGGAACCAGACCTAAAGAAAAATACAGTACACTTATCGAGTTATAGCCCTTTGAACGAGGGTCACTTTAGTATACTAATAAACTCAATGCTTCGAACTTACCAGTGATATAGATGAGCGTATAATTTTTCGATAAATCGATGAAATGTCTTGAAATTTTTAAGGAAGTATCCTCATATACTTATATAATGATTCTGTGAAAGTTGCGAAGATCCGACGTGTTTTTGTTAAATTACATCGAATCGTTTTCACTAAAGTCCCCTTATGTTTGCAAATAAATGGTAAACAAACCACCACCTTTTAGTTATCAGTCAAACTTTTCTCAAACAAAAATACACGAAGCAACATTTTAACTAGTTTTAACTCAAAGACAATATGTTGATCGCTCATAGTGAGTTGTTGCTACAAATCATTGAAGGATTGTGGGTAATTTTCAAACGCTGAAAAGCATTTTTATTAAGTCAAAACTACCTTATAGAACTTATACTTAGTTTTGTTGCCATAACATTGCGGTTTTAATCTATATTTGAACGTAAACTTAAAGTTTTACCAAAATAGGTATTATTTACAATAAAATTACTCACCTGGTGTTGAGGGCTAGACAGATTGAACATATTTTAATTTATGTAAACACGTCATTAATAAGCAGAAAAACGTTTGAAAAATTATTTAAAATGTGATAACTCTGTAAATAGAGGACGAAGCGTTTTGAAACTTCCTTATGACATATTAAGCAGATTTCAAGCAAAAATGCAAAGAAAATGACACAGCGATGTTCATTATTGCATTACCAGTAGATAACTTAAAATGACGTCTATCATAAAATTAATGACGTCACAAACGTGCCTGTTTACTCGAGCTCAAACCGGATCGTATAAACTTTTTCCTGCAAGCAACTTTGTCAATGTACCTTTAACTTGTATATAAAATTTGGTGACATTTTGTTTTAAACTTACAAAGATATGACACTTTATCCGCACATGTACTAAAACGTGTATAGCAATTTGCATCAGAAAAACTTCAGTATACAGGAATGGTCTTTATATAAGCGTCTGTAACTCGAGAAATATAGTGAGTAATTTTTTATGTTTGGTGCCATTTTAAAGGCGACAAATAGTTCTTTCCGGAAAGGTATGCCATTTTGTCGTAGCATATATGTGAAGAAAGTTATGAAGCTACTTGCATTCATATTTGAACAGCCCTCGTAATTCACCTTTCCATGCAGTTTTCAGCTGTACTGAACATTTTCATTGTGAAAACATAGCTTAATTCTACTTTTACAAATAATTTTAAAAGAAAATAAAAATTTTCGAAAAATGTTCATAGTTACAGAGTATGCAGCTTTAACTTTAAGGATGCATTGTTATTCCGGGATCTGGTCTACACACCATAGGTATTATATATTTAAGGAATAAAGAAACGCAATAAACACTTCGAGTCATTGTAAGCATACAATATGATGCTTGTTTTTAGTGCAAATAATATTTATCCATAGGAGCAGTATGTGTCCGTCAAATTACAGCAGTTACAACATAACTATCGATTACGTAATTTTGGTATGCGCGTAACCAGCCTGACCCCCATAGTAAACTGCTGAAACAGGATCAATAAAAGAAAAGTTTGAATCAAACATCGATTTATTGTTTTAAAAAGTCTAAGCATAGATTGCGGATCAAGGAAATGATCAAATGTCGACGTTTCTGTGGTTTCTGAAACTGCTTAACGTCATTAACGTCAACTCTGAATACTGCGTGAAACGCGTAAACTTTCTTTTCTGCTTGAGATTTATTCATTACAGGGACGTTCTGTTCAAGAATTATGACTTAAGATCTTCAGACGTCATAAAACCTCAATTCTGACGTCAAAATTCGATATCATACGTTTTAATGGTTTCCATGATGTTTATGTGTTTTTCTAATGATAAAATGGTCCAATGATAAAGTTTAGGTTACAGTTAACAAGTAATCAGATGTTTTCAATAGCATTATGCTGTGTTTTGTTTGACTAACATCAATATAAACACCTTACCAGCGTATTTCTACGGTATCTGAAAAGCCAGTTTTCCCCAAGAAAACATGTTCTGATGTCTCTTGGTTTATCTTATCCCGTATATTCACCAGCGACCCAAACCCGACGGCTCTAAGTGACAGTTATCGTTTATTCACTAACATTGTGTATCTTGCCATTCAAGCAGCGTGTTTATGCGCAATATTTGACCTAATTACGAATATGATTGGACGTTTGTTTAATTTGCACAATGTCAAGTCGACGCCAAATAACCCAACATGGAAAAGACGGGGTTTCTTGATCTTTATTCTGACGTTAACGTCACATTTTACGTTTTCACATGTTTTCATCTTGTAGCGTAAAATGTAGCGTTAAAATGACGTTTTGGTATTTCATCACATGCTTAAAATACTCAATAAGAAATTTTCAAAAGAGATTTCACCAAACCGTCATTTAAACACGCAAAAATTATATTTTTGTCTGTCGCGTTTCTTTATTCCTTAAGTATAGCAAATATGAACACTCTTCATCGAAAAATATATCGCAAGCCATAGGACCGAAGTATACTTAAAGCCAAAAGTCACTTTACACTGTTATTATATATACCTTTTCTAGGTATCGGTGAGTGGTATTTTAAATGTGTTTAATTCATATTAAACTTCAATCATATGACAGTTGAATTTCATGTTTTTACTGTCATAAACGTAACCACAATGCCCCAATGAAAGAAGCAAGGGGCAAAATAAACTTTTCCAAAGCGCACCACTTTTGGATGTGTTACTGTAGCTTTGCGATTGGACATTTTTTTTAATTTTAAAGAACCAGTCTGGACGAAAGGCTATTAAATTGTTTAAAGTTCAAATCAAGCCCGGATCACCCTTCGAGTAACACAAATTAGAGTTGTGTTTTTACGTACATACCCCTTTTTGTGAACTTTACAGTGCTTTAAATGGAATTTCTCATAAGAAATTGTTTGCCGTTTTTCTTCCAAACCGATGGGAATCTTTATCAGATTTTCTTTTCATATACTCAAGGCAGAAGTCCCAACACATCGCTGATGAAAAATTCAAATGTCATCTGAGATTAAGCTTTAAGCAGGGAATAAAGTTTACTATTGTTTAATTCAAAGGGAGATAATTTCAAAGTGAACCAACTTTAAGATGCTGCCAAAAACAAACTATACGTCAGAGACAAAATGTCTTGCAGTATTTTTAATGGGCTATCGATGGCCCTTAAAAAGGCGTGTTCAAATCCTAGGTTTACTTTGGATTTTGTTAGGAAATGCTGATTTTGTGATTTTATTGAAAGCACAGATAACTCGAAAGAAGATTAATTTACCCAAGTTGTTTTTCGTGAATTAGGTTTAGGGCGGGTACCAGCAACTCATTGCAATATTTAAAATGGTTAAATCAAAAACAGTAAATATATTTTCAGTAGTTCAAAGTGTAAAGTCACTTTTGGCTTTAAGTATATTTCGCTATATCGTCACACGACAAACAATCATTGTGCCAACCATCGAAAATTAAAATAATTCGTATTACAAGCATAACCGACAGACGGACGGACGAACGTCATTTAGAAACTAGTAGTCCCCGCATTAAGAAACCAAGAAGACTTGATATTTCATTTGAATAGTCTGCCAGCAGATAATTCACATGAAATGTCAAGCCTTTAACATCATAACAAACCCAGACTATTAATTTTTGGTAACGATGTTATCTTGTCGTATCTCATGGGTTTCATATTCATAGCATTTTGGGCTATCTACTGTAAACTCGGAAATTTTCGCGAGAATATTATTTTCGCAAATAGCATTAAAAGACATATTTGCGACGTAAATATTCGTGACTATGACATGATTTACCTTCATCAGTAAATGACAGAGTGATTTCTCCATTTCGCGAGGATTTTATTTTCGTGAAACTTCGCATATGCGAAATTTCGCGAAAATAAAACCCTTGCGTAAGTTTCCGGATTTACAGTACTTATCTCATGAACAATTTGTTGTCTTTGCACTTTAAGGGTTAACAAAGGGTTCAGTTATTACTTGAAAAATGACATAAATAAATAAGATAACCCATGTGCAACTTTACGTGCATGTTTTGCTATGCTATGGTGCAGTGGGATTAGAGTTCTAATGTATGAATTAACCCAATCTTTACTTCCATACTTCATTTTACGATTGATATAATCGTACAATGAAGTATAGAAGTAAGGATTGCGTTAGGTCATACTCTGATCCCACTGCATAGCTATTTAAAAAACACCAACAAAAAACAAAACAAAAAAAAACAAACACAAAAAGAAAACGGCCGAGCACGTGCTAGATTTTGTGATAATCAAAAGAAAACTCAGGCGAGCATATACAGAGGCGCAGGTTTGCCCGAGCCTTCACAACCTGCGGAGACAAATATAAAAATCGGAACCAAAATAAAGACACCAAGCCATTCGTTAATACATGTAGCTAAACATGGCACTATATGCGACGACACCTTCATTTCTTAAAAAATAATAAACAACAAAAATATAAATAAATAAAATTAAAAAAACACTGCGAGAAATTCATACCAAACTGTTTTCTATGAGACCTGGTGAACTGTTTGAGGATTCGACTTAAAATGAATCGGACTGATAATTTGTCAGTGCAATTCCTTGCTGGACGAGTTCATTTTTTGGTGGGTATTTACGTCAAAGATTCCGCCGTTTTCCTTTGAACCCGTCAGAAAAAATATAATGAGGTGTAAAGAAAACAAACTGTGTGTCAATTAAAAAAAGTGTGAAATTGATAAAAGACAGCGCCTGGGCGATTGTTAGGGTTGACACGCACCTGTAAATTTTTAATTGGATATAGTTCGCACCAGTGATTTCTTAATTGTTATCTATCTATCTATCTATCTATCTATCTATCTATCTATCTATCTATCTATCTATCTATCTATCTATCTATCTATCTATCTATCTATCTATCTATCTATCTATCTATCTATCTATCTATCTATCTATCTATCTATCTATCTATCTATCTATCTATCCATCCATCCATCCATCCATCCATCCATCCATCCATCCATTCATCCATCCATCCATGCCCCAGATAAAATGCGGCATTTATCAGGATCTGCACTGTTTGGTAACACGGAGAAGACATACAATATGCCTTTTTTGAAATTATAAATGAGCCAGTGCATGAGATTTCCAACAATGTGGTATGTGCGACCAGCAAAGCCTCAGACCAGCCTGCGCATACGCGCAGTCTGATCAGAGCCTTCGCTAGTCGCGTGAGTATTCTATGACTGTAAAGCTACTGACTGAACACCATTTGGAGTTTTTAAGCTTAAAAGGAGGCTTCAGAGGTTCGTCTGAGTCTACATATGTCAAAATACCACATTGTTGGAAATCAAATGCCACGGCTCTTGGAGCATTTTGTAACAAACTTTCAGGCCATAAATCATTTGAGAAACATGACTGTTGTGTATCTTGATCCCTTAAGTTCGCTAAGTATTCTCTTTTCCGAATAAAATAAATAAATAGAAAAAAATAAGTAAAGAAAGCAAGGCTCGGTCTAGCATGTGCACATGTGCACATGTGCAGGCTCTTCAGAGCCTTCGCGGCTCGAATAATAAAATAACAACTTTACGCCAACTTCACATATAGCATAGCCTTCTGCACATTTGAGCACGGCTGGTATTTATAGAACTATGTGTTGCATGCGAACAACAAAGGTACAAAGAACGGGAAGGGGATAACGACATCTGTCCCCGCATGGTGCGTTTCTGCGCATGCGTCATTTGTTTTTAAAATAGACAGCCAAAAAACCCAATGTCTATTAATAGCGCTTGACAAGATGCAGCTTTTAAAAAAGATAATACTTTATGTAGAAGTCATATTTTAAGATGCCTGAAATGGGGATGGATGACTCTACGGATGCTTAATGTAGATAATCGAACATCATTTCCAACAATTTCCTACAATGTGCCCCCGAACCCAATCCTCCATTTAGACTCAGATCAGCCTGTGCGTATGTGCAGTTGTAAACATATCAGTGTATTTGCTATTTCCTTTATGAGGATGACATTCACAAGCGCTAATTTCTTTAACTATGATCAGATGATGGCTATCGCCTACACATATATCATATAAGGCTAGCCTGGAAACATGTCCTAATTCCTGTAATAGAATGAAGGCAAATGGATGGGCATGTTTCCCCTTAGATAAACGTACAACTATGTTCTGAAGTCGTTGTGATGAGACAGTCAGAACTGGATGAGCGTATTTCGATATCAGATATGGGTATAACCATATTCTAACTACGATCACAGCTGGCTGATCATGCTCCTCATCAGGTAGATGTATAAACATCATCCTACCACTGTAATGAGACGAGCAGGTTCCTTATGACATAGGGGTATAACCATGCTCCGAACGTGGTAATGAGACGATCACAACGGACGGAGCATGATTCTTGCCTGAATGAGGTATAACCATGCTCTGACCTTTGTCACGAAACGATCACAACTGACGGAGCATGTTTCTTACCTGCTCTGTCCATTGTCATGAGACGATGACAACTGTCAGAGCATGTTTCATACATAAATGATTTATAACCATGCTCTGACCGTTGTCATGAGACGATGACAACTGACAGAGCAAGTTTCATACCTTAGGGATGAATAATCATGCTCTGACCGTTGACATGAGACGATGACAACTGACGGAGCATGTTTCATACACGAATGATATATTACCATGCTCTGACCGTTGTCGTGAGCCGATAACAACTGACGGAGCATGGTTCATACCTTAGGGATATATTACCATGCTCTGACCGTTGTCATTAGACGATAACAATTGACGGAGCATGGTTCATACCTTAGGGATATATTACCATGCTCTGACCGTTGTCATGAGACGATAACAACTGACGGAGCATTGTTCATACCTTAGGGATATATAGCCATGCTCTGACCGTTGTCATGAGACGATAACAACTGACGGAGCATGGTTCATATCTAAGGGATATATTACCATGCTCTGACCGTTGTCATGAGACAATAACAACTGACGGAGCATGGTTCATACCTTAGGGATATATTACCATGCTCTGACCATTGTCACTAGACGATAACAACTGAAGGAGCATGGTTCATACTTTAGGGATATATTGCCATGCTCTGACCGTTGTCATGAAATGATAACAACTGACGGAGCATGGTTCATACCATAGGAATATATTACCATGCTCTGACCGTTTTCACTAGATGATAACAACTGACGGAGCAAGGTTCATACCTTAGGGATATATAACCATGCTCTGACCGTTGTCATGAGATGATAACAACTGACGGAGCATGGTTCATACCTAAGGGCTATATTACCTTGCTCTGACCGTTGTCATGAGACGATAACAACTGACGGAGCATGGTTCATACCTTAGGGATATATAACCATGCTCTGACCGTTGTCATGAGATGATAACTGACGGAGCATGGTTCATACCTTAGGGATATATTACCTTGCTCTGACCGTTGTCACTAGACGATAACAACTGACGGAGCATGGTTCATATCTTAGGGATAAATTACCATGCTCTGATCGTCGTCATGAGATGTTTACAACTGACGGAGCATGGTTCATACCTTAGGGATATATTACCATGCTCTGACCGTTGTCATGAGACGATAACAACTGACGGAGCATGGTTCATACCTTGGGGATATATTACCATGCTCTGACCGTTGTCATAGGACGAAAACAACTGACGGAGCATGGTTCATACCTTAGGGATATACTACCATGCTCTGACCGTTGTCATGAGACGATAACAACTGACGGAGCAAGTTCATACCTTAGGGATATATAACCATGCTCTGACCGTTGTCATGAGATGATAACAACTGACGGAGCATGTTTCATACTTAAGGGATATATTACCTTGCTCTGACCGTTGTCATGAGACGATAACAAATGACGGAGCATGGTTCATACCATAGGGATATATAACCATGCTCTGACCGTTGTCACTAGACGATAACAACTGACGGAGCAAGGGTCATACCTTAGGGATATATAACCATGCTCTGACCGTTGTCATGAGATGATAACAACTGACGGAGCATGGTTCATACCTTAGGGATATATTACCTTGCTCTGACCGTTGTCATGAGACGATAACAACTGACGGAGCATGGTTCATACCGTAGGGATATATTACCATGCTCTGTCAGTTGTCACTAGACGATAACAACTTACGGAACATGGTTCATATCTTAGGGATATATTACCATGCTCTGATCGTTGTCATGAGATGTTTTCAACTAACGGAGCATGGTTCATACCTTAGGGATATATTACCATGCTCTGACCGTTGTCATGAGACGATAACAACTGACGGAGCATGGTTCATACCTTAGGGATATATTACCATGCTCTGACCGTTGTCATGAGACGATAACAACTGACGGAGCATGGTTCATACCTTAGGGATATATTACCATGCATTGACCGTTGTCATGAGACGATAACAACTGACGGACCTTGGTTCTTTCCTTAGGGATATGTTACCATGCTCTGACCGTTGTCATGAGACGATGACAACTGACGGAGCATGGTTCATACCTTAGGGATATATTACCATGCTCTGACTATTGTCATGAGACGATAAAAACTGACGGAGCATGGTTCATAACTTAGGGATTTATACCCATGCTCTGACCGTTGTCATGAAATGATAACAACTGACGGAGCATGGTTCATACCATAGGAATATATTACCATGCTCTGACCGTTTTCACTAGATGATAACAACTGACGGAGCAAGGTTCATACCTTAGGGATATATAACCATGCTCTGACCGTTGTCATGAGATGATAACAACTGACGGAGCATGGTTCATACCTAAGGGCTATATTACCTTGCTCTGACCGTTGTCATGAGACGATAACAACTGACGGAGCATGGTTCATACCTTAGGGATATATAACCATGCTCTGACCGTTGTCATGAGATGATAACTGACGGAGCATGGTTCATACCTTAGGGATATATTACCTTGCTCTGACCGTTGTCACTAGACGATAACAACTGACGGAGCATGGTTCATATCTTAGGGATAAATTACCATGCTCTGATCGTCGTCATGAGATGTTTACAACTGACGGAGCATGGTTCATACCTTAGGGATATATTACCATGCTCTGACCGTTGTCATGAGACGATAACAACTGACGGAGCATGGTTCATACCTTGGGGATATATTACCATGCTCTGACCGTTGTCATAGGACGAAAACAACTGACGGAGCATGGTTCATACCTTAGGGATATACTACCATGCTCTGACCGTTGTCATGAGACGATAACAACTGACGGAGCAAGTTCATACCTTAGGGATATATAACCATGCTCTGACCGTTGTCATGAGATGATAACAACTGACGGAGCATGTTTCATACTTAAGGGATATATTACCTTGCTCTGACCGTTGTCATGAGACGATAACAAATGACGGAGCATGGTTCATACCATAGGGATATATAACCATGCTCTGACCGTTGTCACTAGACGATAACAACTGACGGAGCAAGGGTCATACCTTAGGGATATATAACCATGCTCTGACCGTTGTCATGAGATGATAACAACTGACGGAGCATGGTTCATACCTTAGGGATATATTACCTTGCTCTGACCGTTGTCATGAGACGATAACAACTGACGGAGCATGGTTCATACCGTAGGGATATATTACCATGCTCTGTCAGTTGTCACTAGACGATAACAACTTACGGAACATGGTTCATATCTTAGGGATATATTACCATGCTCTGATCGTTGTCATGAGATGTTTTCAACTAACGGAGCATGGTTCATACCTTAGGGATATATTACCATGCTCTGACCGTTGTCATGAGACGATAACAACTGACGGAGCATGGTTCATACCTTAGGGATATATTACCATGCTCTGACCGTTGTCATGAGACGATAACAACTGACGGAGCATGGTTCATACCTTAGGGATATATTACCATGCATTGACCGTTGTCATGAGACGATAACAACTGACGGACCTTGGTTCTTTCCTTAGGGATATGTTACCATGCTCTGACCGTTGTCATGAGACGATGACAACTGACGGAGCATGGTTCATACCTTAGGGATATATTACCATGCTCTGACTATTGTCATGAGACGATAAAAACTGACGGAGCATGGTTCATAACTTAGGGATTTATACCCATGCTCTGACCGTTGTCATGAGACGATAACAACTGACGGAGCATGGTTCATACCTTAGGGATATACTACCATGCTCTGACCATTGTCACTACACGATAACAACTGACGGAGCATGGTTCATACCTAAGGAAAATATTACCATGGTCTGACCGTTGTCACTAGACGATAACAACTGACGGAGCATGGTTCATACCTTAGGAATATATTACCATGCTCTGACCGTTGTCATGAGATGATAACAACTGACGGAGCATGGTTCATACCTAAGGGATATATTACCATGCTCTGACCGTTGTCACTAGACGATAACAACTGACGGAGCATGGTCCATACCTAAGGGATATATTACCATGCTCTGACCGTTGTCATGAGACGATAACAACTGACGGAGCATGGTTCATACCTTAGGGATATATTACCATGCTCTGACAGTTGTCACTAGACGATAACAACTGACGGAGCATGTATCATACCTTAGGGATATATACCCATTCTCACCTCAGGGATATGCTACCATGCTCTGACCGTTGTCTTGAAACGATAACAACTGACGGAGCATTGTTCATACCTAAGGGATATATTACCATGCTCTGACCGTTGTCACTACACGATAACTGCTGACGGAGCATGGTTCATACCTTAGGGATATATTATCATGCTCTGACCGTTGTCACTGGACGATAACAACTGACGGAGCATGGTCCATACCTTAGGGATATATTACCATGCTCTGAATGTTGTCATGAGACGATAAAAACTGACAAAGCATGGTTCATACCTAAGGGATATATTACCATGCTCTGACCGTTGTCATAAGATGATAACAACTGACAAAGCATTGTTCATACCTAAGGGATATATTACCATGCTTTGACCGTTGTCATGAGACGATAAAAACTGACGGAGCATGGTTTATACCTTAGGGATATATTACCATGCTCTGACAGGTGTCACTAGACGATAACAACTGACGGAGCATGTTTCATACCTTAGGGATATATTACCATGCTCTGACCGTTGTCACTAGACGATAAGAACTGACGTAGCATGGTCCATACCTTATGGATATATTACCATGCTCTGACCGTTGTCATGAGACGATAACAACTGACGGACCTTGGTTCTTTCCTTAGGGATATGTTACCATGCTCTGACCGTTGTCATGAGACGATGACAACTGACGGAGCATGGTTCATACCTAAGGGATATATTACCATGCTCTGACTATTGTCATGAGACGAAAACAACTGACGGAGCATGTTTCATAACTAAGGGATTTATACCCATGCTCTGACCGTTGTCATGAGACGATAACAATTGACGGAGCATGGTTCATACCTTATGGATATACTACTATGCTCTGACCGTTGTCATGAGACGATAACAATTGACGGAGCATTGTGCATACCTTAGGGATATATTACCATGCTCTGACCATTGTCACTACACGATAACGACTGACGGAGCATGGTTCATACCTTAGGGATATATTACAATGCTCTGACCGTTGTCATAGGACGAAAACAACTGACGGAGCATGGTTCAAACCTTAGGGATATATTACCATGCTCTGACCGTTGTCATGAGATGATAACAACTGACGGAGCATGGTTCATACCTTAGGGATATATTACCATGCTCTGACCGTTGTCACTAGACGATAACAACTGACGGAGCATGGTCCATACCTTAGGGATATATTACCATGCTCTGACCGTTGTCATGAGACGATAACAACTGACGATGCATGGTTCATACCTAAGGGATATATTACCATGCTCTGACCGTTGTCACTACATTATAACAGCTGACGGAGCATGTTTCATACCTTAGGGATATACTACCATGCTCTGACCGTTGTCACTAGACGATAACAACTGACGGAGCATGGTTCATACCTAAGGGATATATTATCATGCTCTGACCGTTGTCACTGGACGATGACAACTGACGGAGCATGGTCCCTACCTTAGGGATATATTACCATGCTCTGACCGTTGTCGTGAGACGATAACAACTGACGGAGCATGGTTCATACCTAAGGGATATATTACCATGCTCTGACCGTTGTCATGAGACGATAAAAACTGACGGAGCATGGTTTATACCTTAGGGATATATTACCATGCTCTGACAGGTGTCACTAGACGATAACAACTGACGGAGCATGTTTCATACCTTAGGGATATATTACCATGCTCTGACCGTTGTCACTAGACGATAACAACTGACGGAGCATGGTCCATACCTTATGGATATATTACCATGCTCTGACCTCTGTCACTAGTCGATAACAACTGACGGAGCATGGTTCATACCTTAGGGATATATGACCATGCTCTGACCGTTGTCATGAGATGATAACAACTGACGGAGCATGGTTCATACCTTAGGGATATATAACCTTGCTCTGACCGTTGTCATGAGACGATAACAACTGACGGAGCATGGTTCATACCTTAGGGATACATTACCATCCTCTGACCGTTGTCATGAGACGATTACAACTGATGAAGCATGGTTCATACCTTAGGGATATATTACCATGCTCTGACCGTTGTCATGAGATGTTAACACTTGATGGAGCAAGGTTCATACCTTAGTGATATATTACCGTGCTCTGACCATTGTCACTAGACGATAACAACTGACGGAGCATGGTTCATAACTAAGGGATATATTACCATGCTCTGACCGTTGTCACTAGACTATAACAACTGACGGAGCATGGTTCATACCTTAGGGATATATTACCTTGCTCTGACCGTTGTCACTAGACGATGACAACTGACGGAGCATGGTTCATACCTTACGGATATATATATTTCCATGCTCTGACCGTTGTCACTAGACGATAACAACTGACGGAGCATGGTTCATAACTTAGGGATATACTACCATGCTCTGACCGTTGTCACTAGACGATAACAACTGACGGAGCATGGTTCATACCTTAGGTATATATTACCATGCTCTGACCATTGTCACTACACGATAACAACTGACGGAGCATGGTCCATACCTTAGGGATATATTACCATGCTCTGACCGTTGTCATGAGACGATAAAAACTGACGAAGCATGGTTCATACCTTAGGGATATATTACCATGCTCTGACCGTTGTCATGAGATGATAACAACTAACAGAGCATGGTTCATGCCTAAGGGATATATTACCATGCTCTGACCGTTGTCACTCGACGATAACAACTGACGGAGCATGGTTCATACCTTAGGGATTTATTACCATGCTCTGACCGTTGTCATGAGTCGATGACAACTGACGGAGCATGTTTCATACCTTAGGGATATATTACCATGCTCTGACCGTTGTCACCAGATGATAACAACTGACGGAGCATGGTTCATACATTTGGGATATATTACCATGCTCTGACCGTTGTCACTAGACGAAACTAACTGACTGAGCATGGTTCATACCTTAGGGATATATTACCATGCTCTGACCGTTGTCATGAGACGATAACAACTGACGGAGCATGGTTCATACCTTAGGGATATATAACCATGCTCTGACCGTTGTCATGAGACGATAACAACTGACGGAGCATGGTTCATACCTTAGGGATATATTACCATGCTCTGACCGTTGTCTAGGGCAATACAAACTGACGGAGCATGGTTCATACCTTAGGGATATAATACCATGCTCTGACCATTGTCACTAGACGATAACAACTGACGGAGCATGGTGTATACGTTAGGGATAATTACCATGCTCTGACCGTTGTCATGAAATGATAACAACTGACAGAGCATGGTTCATACAATAGGGATATATTACCATGCTCTGACCGTTGTCACTAGACGATAACAACTGACGGAGCAAGGTTCATACCTAAGGGATATATAACCATGCTCTGACCGTTGTCATGAGATGATTACAACTGACGGAGCATGGTTCATACCTTAGGGATATATTACCTTGCTCTGACCGTTTTCATGAGACGATAACAACTGACGGAGCACGGTTCATACCTTAGGTATATTACCATGCTCTGACCGTTGTCACTAGACGAAAACAACTGACGGAGCATGGTTCATACCTTAGGGATATATTACCATGCTCTGACCGTTGTCATGATATGTTAACAACTGATGGAGCATGGTTCATAATTTAGGGATATATTACCATGCTCTGACCGTTGTCATGAGACGATAACAACTGACGGAGCATGGTTCATACCTTAGGGATATATTACCATGCTCTGACCGTTGTCATAGGACGGTAACAACTGACAGAGCATGGTTCAAACCTTAGGGATATACTACCATGCTCTGACCGTTATCATGAGACGATAACAACTGACGGAGCATGGTTAATACCTTAGGGATATATTACAATGCTCTGACCGTTGTCATGAGACGATAACAACTGACGAAGCATGGTTCATACCTTACGGATATGTTACCTCGCTCTGACCGTTGTCATGAGACGATAACAACTGACGGAGCAAGTTCATACCTTAGGGATATATAACCATGCTCTGACCGTTGTCATGAGATGATAACAACTGACGGAGCATGTTTCATACTTAAGGGATATATTACCTTGCTCTGACCGTTGTCATGAGACGATAACAAATGACGGAGCATGGTTCATACCATAGGGATATATAACCATGCTCTGACCGTTGTCACTAGACGATAACAACTGACGGAGCAAGGGTCATACCTTAGGGATATATAACCATGCTCTGACCGTTGTCATGAGATGATAACAACTGACGGAGCATGGTTCATACCTTAGGGATATATTACCTTGCTCTGACCGTTGTCATGAGACGATAACAACTGACGGAGCATGGTTCATACCTTAGGGATATATTACCATGCTCTGACTTTTGTCATGAGACGATAACAACTGACGGAGCATGGTTCATAACTTAGGGATATATACCCATGCTCTGACCGTTGTCATGAGACGATAACAACTGACGGAGCATGGTTAATACCTTAGGGATATACTACTATGATCTGACTGTTGTCATGAGACGATAACAAATGACGGAGCATTGTTCATACCTTAGGGATATATTACCATGCTCTGACCGTTGTCACTACACGATAACAACTGACGGAGCATGGTTCATACCTAAGGGATATATTACCATGCTCTGACCGTTGTCACTAGACGATAACAACTGATGGAGAATGGTTCATACCTTAGGGATATATTACCATGCTCTGACCGTTGTCACTAGACGAAAACAACTGACGGAGCATGGTTCATATCTTAGGGATATATTACCATGCTCTGATCGTTGTCATGAGATGTTTACATCTGACGGACATGTTTCATACCTTAGGGATGAATAACCAGGCTCTGACAATTGTCATGAGACGATGACAACTGACGGAGCATGTTTCATACCTTAGGATGAATTACCATGCTCTGACCGTTGTCATGAAACGATGACAACTGACGGAGCATGTTTCATACCTTAGAGATGAATAACCATGCTCTGACCGTTGTCATGTCACGATGACAACTGCCGGAGCATGTTTCATACCTTAAGGATTAATAACCATGCTCTGACCGTTGTCATGTCACGATGACAACTGTCAGAGCATGTTTCATACCTCAGGGATAAATAACCATACTCTGACCGTTGTCATGAGGCGATGACAACTGACAGAGCATGTTTCACACCTTTGGGATGAATAACCATGCTTTGACCGTTGTCATGAGACGATGACAACTGACTGAGCATGTTCCATACCTTCGGATAAATTACCATGCTCTGACCGTTGTCTTGAAACGATGACAACTGACGGAGCATGTTTCATACCTTAGAGATGAATAACCATTCTCTGACCGTTGTCATGTCACGATGACAACTGCCGGAGCATGTTTCATACCTTAGGGATGAATAACCATGCTCTGACCGTTGTCATGAGATAATGACAACTGTCGGAGCATGTTTCATACCTTAGGGTTAATAACCATGCTCTGACCGTTGTCATGAGACGATGACAACTGACGGAGCATGTTTCATATCTTAGGGATGAATAACCATGCTCTGACCGTTGTCATGTCACGATGACAACTGACGGAGCATGTTTCATACCTTAGGGATGAATAACCATGCTCTGACCGTTGTCATGTCACGATGACAACTAACGGAGCATGTTTCATACCTTAGGGATGAATAACCATGCATGCTCTGACCGTTGTCATGTCACGATGACAACTGACGGAGCATGTTTCATACCTTAGGGAAGAATAACCATGTTCTGACCGTTGTCATGTCACGAGGACAACTGACGGAGCATGTTTCATACCTTAGAGATGAATAACCATGATCTGACCATTGTCATGTCAAGATGATAACTGACGGAGCATGTTTCATACCTGAGGAATGAATAACTATGCTCTGACCGTTGTCATGTCACGATGACAACTGTCGGAGCATGTATCATACCTTAGGGATAAATAACCATGCTCTGACTGTTGTCATGAGACGATGACAACTGACGGAGCATGTTTCATACCTTAGGGATGAATAACCATGCTCTGACCGTTGTCATGAGACGATGACAACTGACGGAGCATGTTTCATACCTTATAGATGAATAACCATGCTCTGACCGTTGTCATGTCACGATGACAACTGACGGAGCATGTTACATACCTTAGAGATGAATAACCATGCTCTGACCGTTGTCGTGAGACGATGACAACTGACGGAGCATGTTTTATACCTTAGAGATGAATAACCATGCTCTGATCGTTGTCATGAGACGATGACAACTGACGGAGCATGTTCATACCTTAGTGATGAATAAAAATGCTCTGACCGTTGTCATGAGACGATGACAACTGACGGAGCATGTTTCATACCTTATAGATGAATAACCATGCTCTGACCGTTGTCATGTCACGATGACAACTGACAGAGCATGTTTCATACCTTAGAGATGAATAACCATGCTCTGACCGTTGTCGTGAGACGATGACAACTGACGGAGCATGTTTTATACCTTAGAGATGAATAACCATGCTCTGATCGTTGTCATGAGACGATGACAACTGACGGAGCATGTTCATACCTTAGTGATGAATAAAAATGCTCTGACCGTTGTCATGTCACATTACAACTGACGGAGCATGTTTCATACCTTAGAGATGAATAACCATGCTCTGACCGTTGTCATGTCACGATGAAACTGACGAAGCATGTTTCATACCTTAGGGAAGAATAAATATGCTCTGACCGTTGTCATGTCACGATGACAACTGACGGAGCATGTTTCATAACTTAGGGATGAATAACCATGCTCTGACCGTTGCCACGTCACGATGACAACTGACGGAGCATGTTTCATACCTTAGAGATGAATAACCATACTCTGATCGTTGTCATGAAACGATGACAACTAACGGAACATGTTTCATATCTTAGGGATGAATAACCATGCTTTTACGGTTGTCATGAGACGATGGCAACTAACGGAGCATGTTTCATACCTTAGGGATGAATAACCATGCTCTGACCGTTGTCATGTCACGATGACAACTAACGGAGAATGATTCATACCTAAGAGATGAATAACCGTGCTCTGACCGTTGTCATGTCACGATGACAACTGACGGAGCATGTTTCATACCTTAGGGATGAATAACCAGGCTCTGACCGTTGTCATGAGAGGATGACATCTGACGGAGTATTTTTCATACCTTAAAGATGAATAACCATGCTCTGACCGTTGTCATGTCACGATGACAACTGACGGAGCATGTTTCATACCTTAGGGATGAATAACCATGCTCTGACCGTTGTCATGTCACGATGACAACTAACGGAGCATGTTTCATACCTTAGGGATGAATAACCATGCTCTGACCGTTGTCATGTCACGATGACAACTGACGGAGCATGTTTCATACCTTAGGGATAAATAACCATGTTCTGACCGTTGTCATGTCACGATGACAACTGTCGGAGCATGTTTCATACCTTAAAGATGAATAACCATGCTCTGACCGTTGTCATGACACGATGAAAACTAAAGAAGCATGTTTTATACCTTAGAGATGTATAACCATGCTCTGACCGTTGTCATGTCACGATGACAACTGACGGAGCATGTTTCATATCTTAGGGATGAATAACCATGCATTGACCGTTGTCTTGTCACGATGACAACTGACGGAGCTTGTTTCATACCTTATAGATTAAAAACCATGTTCTGACCGTTGTCATGCCACGATGACAACTGTCAGAGAATGTTTCATACCTTAGGAATGAATAACCATGCTTTGACCGTTGTCATGAGACGATTACAACTGACGGAGCATGTTCATACCTTAGGGATGAATAACCATGCTCTGACTGTTGTCATGTCACGATGACAACTGACGGAGCATATATCATACCTTAGGGATGAAGAACCATGCTCTGACCGTTGTCATGTCACGATGACAACTGTCAGAGCATGTTTCATACCTAAGGGGTGAATAACCATGCTCTGACCGTTGTCATGAGACGATGACAACTGACGGAGCATGTTTCATACCTTAGGGATGAATAACCATGCTCTGACCGTTGTCATGTCACGATGACAACTGACGGAGCATGTTTCATACCTGTGGAATGAATTACCATGTTCTGACCGTGGTCATGTCACGATGACAACAAACGGAGCATGTTTCATACCTAAGGGATTAATAACCACGCTCTGAACTTTGTCATGAGACGATGACAACTGACGGAGCATGTTTCATACCTTAGGAATGAATAACCATGCTCTGACCGTTGTCAAATTACGATGACACATGACGGAGCATGTTTCATACCTGAGGAATGAATTACCATGTTCTGACCGTTGTCATGTCACGCTGACAACTGACGGAGCATGTTTCATACCTTAGGGATGAATAACCATGCTCTGATCGTTGTCATGTCACGATAACAACTGACGGAGCATGTTTCATACCTGAGGAATGAATAACAATGCTCTGACCTTTGTCATGTCACGATGACAACTGACGGAGCATATATCATACCTAAGGGGTGAATAACCATGCTCTGACCGTTGTCATGTCACGATGACAACTGACGGAGCATGTTTCATACCTTAGGGATGAATAACCATAATCTGACCGTTGTCATGTCACGATGACAACTAACGGAGCATGTTTCATACCTTCGGGATTAATAACCATGCTCTGAACTTCGTCATGAGACGATGACAACTGACGAAGCATGTTTCATACCTTAGGAATGAATAACCATGCTCTGACCGTTGTCATGTCACGATGACAACTAACTGAGCATGTTTCATACCTTAGAGATGAATAACCATGCTCTGACTGTTGTCATGAGACGATGACAACTGACGGAGCATGTTTCATACCTAAGGGATGATAACCATGCTCTGACCGTTGTCATGTCACGATGACAACTAACGGAGCATGTTTCATACCTTAGGGATGAATAACCATGCTCTGACTGTTGTCATGTCACGATGACAACTGACGGAGCATATATCCTACCTTAGGGATAAATAACCATGCTCTGACCGTTGTCATGTCACGATGACAACTGACGGAGCATGTTTCATACCTTAGGGATGAATAACCATGCTCTGACCTTTGTCATGTCACGATAACAACTGACGGAGCATGTTTCATATCTTTGGGATGAATAACCATGCTCTGACCGTTGTCATGTCACGATGACAACTGACGGAGCTTGTTTCATACCTTATAGATTAAAAACCATGTTCTGACCGTTGTCATGTCACGATGACAACTGTCAGAGCATGTTTCATACCTTAGGGATGAATAACCATGCTCTGACCGTTGTCATGAGACGATGACAACTGACGGAGCATGCTCATACCTTAGGGATGAATAAGCATGCTCTGACAGTTGTCATGAGGCGATGACAACTGAGGGAGCATGTTTCATATTTTAGGGATGAATAACCATGCTCTGACCGTTGTCTTGTCACGATGACAGCTGTCAGAGCATGTTTCATACCTTAGGGATGAATAACCATGCTCTGACCGTTGTCATGAGACGATGACAACTGACGGTGCATGTTTCATACCTTAGAGATGACTAACCATGCTCTGACCGTTGTCATGTCACGATGACAACTGACGGAGCATGTTTCATACCTGAGGAATGAATAACCCTGTTCTGACCGTGGTCATGTCACGATGACAACAAACGGAGTATGTTTCATACCTAAGGGATTAATAACCATGCTCTGAACTTTGTCATGAGACGATGACAACTGACGGAGCATGTTTCATACCTTAGGAATTAATAACCATGCTCTGACCGTTGTCAAATTTCGATGACACATGACGGAGCATATTTCATACCTTAGGGATGAATAACCATGCTCTGACTGTTGTCATGTCACGATGACAACTGACGGAGCATATATCATACCTTAGGGATGAATAACCATGCTCTGACCGTTGTCATGTCGCGATGACAACTGACGGAGCATGTTTCATATCTTAGGGATGAATAACCATGCTCTGAACGTTGTAATGTCACGATGACAACTGCCTGAGCATGTTTCATACCTTAGGGATGAATAACCATGCTCTGACCGTTGTCATGTCACGATGACAACTGACAGAGTATGTTTCATACCTTAGAGATGAATATCCATGCTCTGACCGTTGTCATGAGACGATGACAACTAACGGAGCATGCTTCATACCTTAGGGATGAATAACCATGCTCTGACCGTTGTCATGAGACGATGACAACTAACGGAGCATGTTTCATACCTTAGGGATGAATAACCATGCTCTGACCGTTGTCATGTCACGATGACAACTGACGGAGTATGTTTCATACAGAATGATATATTACCATGCTCTGACCGTTGTCATGAGATGAAGACAACTGACGAAGCATGTTTCATACTATAGGGATATTGATTACATCAATTAAAAAAATAAGGTATTACAGTGGCACTTGTGAGAACATGTCCACCATCACAAGGGGGCACTATTGTGGCACTTGAGTGTATATACCATCACTAGGTGGTATTACAGTGACAGTTGAATGCGTTTATAAATCTAGGAGGCACAACAGTGGCATTGGAATATATTTAAAAGCAAATGGAGGCACCACAATGTGACTTGAGTACATGTACCTATACTACGAGCACCTACAATGACACTTGACTACATGTATTAAGAGGTACTACAGTTGCACTTTAGTACACGTACCATCACAAGGACTCACTACTGTATGGCAACTGAGTGTTTATATCATCACTAGGTGACACTATAGTGACACTTCAATCCATGCACCTTCACTAAGAGGCACTAAAGATACAATTGGGCACATGTACCTTCACTCGGAGCACCACAGTGCCACCTCATTTCACGTAGGAGGCACTACAGTGACACTCAAGTTTATATATCATCACTAGGTGGCATTAGAGTGACACTAGAATGTGTGCATCATCTCAAGGAGGCACTACATTGACACTTGGGCATATGTCCTTCACTAGGAGGTGCTACATTGACACCTGAGAACATGTACCTTCACTTGGAGACATTTCAGTTACTCTTGAGTGTGTATATCATCACTATGTGGCACTACAGTGACACGTGAGTATGCAAGTTGCCAAGGAGGCACTTTTGTGACACTTGGGCACATCTGCATTTGCTAGAAGGTATTTCAGTGACACTTGAGTGTGTATACCATCACCAGGTGGTACATTTGTGACATGCACCATCATTATGAGGCACTACAGTAATCTTTGAGTAGATTTATCTTTGCTAGGAGGCACTTCAGTGACACTTGAGTACATGTATCTTCACTACCTTCACTGTGATGCAGCACATAAACACTTGGGTGAACGTACTTTAACCATGAGCCACAACAGCGACGTTTGGGTGCTTGTATCATCACTAGTAGGTACTACAGTTACGCTTGAATACATTTACCTTCACTAGGAGGCACTATAGTGACACTTGATTACAATAACTATCGATATGAGGCATTACAGTTATATTTGAGAGCATGCACCTTCACTAGGATGTGCTAAAGTAGCACGTGAGGGCACATGTCTTCACTAGGATGTGCTACAGTAACACTTGAGTGCATATATCTTCACTAGGATGCACTACAGTGCATGTGAGCGTATATACCAGCACTAGGAGGCACTAATGATTAAGTGTCACTGTAGTGCTTGGTTATGACTGCAATGTACTAAATTGTCTTTGTATTGCCTCCAAGTGATGGTTAAAATAGTCATGTGTCAATATAGTGCCTCCTAGTGATAGTATATGTACTCAAATATCACCGTAGAGCCCTTAGTGAGATACTTGTGCTCAAGTGTCACTGTAGTGTCTTTTAGTGATGATGCATCTTCTCCAATGTCAATGTAGTGCATCTTACTGTTGATGCATGTTCTGAAACGTATATGTAGTGCCCTTAGTGAAGAAAGTTGCAATCAAGTGTTACTGTAGCACCTCCTGGTGACAATGCATACACGCAAGAGTCATTTTAGTGCCCATTATTGGTTGTAAATATTTACTCAATTCTAACTGTAGTGCATCAAAAGGAAGGTTAATGCACTCAAGTGTCACTCTAGTGTATACTTGTGATTGTAAATGTACTCAAGTGCCATTGTAATGCCTCCTAGTGACAGTGAATGTACTCAGGGGGTCACTGTAGTCCCTCTTGGAGATGTTAATTGTACTCAAGTGTCCCTGTAGTGCATCCTAGTGACAATATATGTACTCAAGTGTCACTGTAGTGTCTCCTAGTGATGAATACTATACTCAAATGTCACTTCTAGTGAAGTTACATGCACTCAAGTATCTGTGTAATGCTTACTAGTGTTTATAAATGTACTCAAGGGTCACTGCAGTGCCTCCTATGTGAGCTATATGTTCTCAAGTGTCACTATAGTGCCTCCTAGTGATGATGCAAGTTCTCAGTCGTCACTGTTGTGCACCATTGTAAGGGTATGTGAACTCAAAATATACCGCAGTGCTGCCTAAAAAGGTACATGCACTCAAGTGGCACTGTAGTGCTGTCTAGTGATGGTAAATACACGTATGTGTGACTGTAGTGCCTCTTAATGATGATATAGGTATCTAAGTGTCCTTGTAGTGCATCCTGGTGATGGTTCATGTACTTAAGTGTAACTGTAGTGCCTCCTAACGAAGGCAAATGAGCTAAAGTGTCACTGTACTGTCTCATAGTGTAAGAGATACAACGATGACACTCAAGTACATTCATTATCACTAAAAGGCATAGCAGTGACTCTCGAATACATGTCTTATAATTTGGAGGTACCACTACAGTGACACTTGAGTACATGAACTTTCTTTAGAAGGCACTACATTGACACTTGGGCAGTATATATTCCATCACTAGGAGGCGCTAGAGTACCATACTCAAACGTCACTGCAACACCTCCTAGTGAATATACATGGTTTTAAGTGTGACTCTAGCGCCTACTTGTAATAGTAAATGTACTGAAGTGTCAGTGTAGTACCTCTAGTGATAGTACATGTAGTCCTGTGTCACTATAGTGCCTCCTAGTGAGGATACATGTATTCAAGTGTCGATGTAGTGTGCCTCCTGGTAAAGATGCACGTACTCAAGTGTCACCGTAGTGCCTCTTATTGATGATGCATGTTCTAAAATATCACTGTAGTGCGTCTGAGCGGAGATAAGAGAACTCAAGTGTTGCTGTAGCACCTCCTGGTGAAGGTACATACACTCTCGTGTGATTTTAGTGCTTAATTGGGGGAGCGCCGTGGCTCAGTGGTAGAGAGGTTGACTCGAGACCGAGGGGCCGCAGGGTTCGAGCCTCACCAGCGTCACTGCGTTGTGGTCCTTTAGCTAGACACATTTATCCTAGCTTAGTACTGGTTAAACCCAGGAAGCCCCATCCCTTTTAAACTGAAAGATTGTTGATGGAACGTAAATAATCAAACCTAACAAAGTGCTTACTAAATGTACTCAAGTGTCACTATAGTGCCTCCTAGTGATAGTACATGTACTAAAGTGGCATAATAGTGCCTCCTCGTGATGGTACATGTACTCAATGGTCATAATAAAGCCTCCTAGTGATGGTACATGCACTCAAGGATCACTATAAAGTCTCCTAGTGATGGTATATGTACTGGATGGCCACTATAAAGGCTTTTAGTGATGGTACATGTACTCAAGGGTCACTATACAGCCTCCTTGTGCTAGTACATGTATTCTATAGCTACTATAAAGCCACCTCGTGATGGTACATGTACTCAAGGGTGACAACAAAGCCTCCTAGTGTTGGTACATGTACTCAAGGGTCACTAAAAAGCCACCCAGTGATGGTATGGGTACTCAAGGGTCACTATAAAGCCTACTAGTATGGTACATGTACTCAATTGTTATAATACTGACTCTTCGTGATGCTATATGTACCCAAGAATCATAATAAAGCCTCCTAGAGATGGTACATGAACTATATATGTGGTCACTATAAAGCCTCCTAGTGATGGAACACGTACCAAAGCATCACAATAAAGCCTCCTAGTGATGACATGGTTACTCAAGAGTCGACTATTAAGCCTCCTAGTCATGGTAATATACTCAAGTGACAATATTAAGCCATCTTGTGATAGTACATGTACTCAAAAGACACTATAAAGCCTCCTAGTGATGGCACATATACCCAAGGGTCACTAAAAGACTCCTGGTGATGACATATGCAGTCAAGAATCATTATAAAGCCTTCTTGTGATGGTACATGTACTCAATGGTTATTATGAAGCATCCTTGTGATGGTACAAGTACTCATGGGTCACTATAAAGCCTCCTTGTGATAGACCATGTACTCAAGGGTCATTATAAAGCCTCCTAGTGATGGTACATGTACTCAATTGTCACTATAAAGCCGCCTAGTGATGTAGCATAGTCACAAGAGTCACTAAAAAGCCACCTTGTAATGGTATTTGTCATCTAGGGTCACTATAAAGTCTCCTAGTGATGGTACATGTACTCAATGGGTCACTATAAAGCCTTCTTATGATGGTACGTGTACTCAAGGGACACTATAAAGCCTCCTTGTGATGGTACATGTACTCAATTGTCACTATAAAACCGCCTAGTGATGTAGCATAGTCACAAGAGTCACTATAAAGCCACCTTGTAATGGTATATGTCATCAAGGAGCAATATAAAGTCTCCTAGGGATGGTACATGTTTTCAATGGGTCACTATAAAACCTTTTAATGATGGTACATGTACTCAAGAGTCACTATAAAGCCTCTTAGTGACAGTTCATGTATTCAAGAGTCACTATAAACCCACCTTGTGATTTAACACGTACTCAGGGTCACAATTAAGCCTCCTAGTGGCCGTACATTTGCCAAAGCGTCACAATAAAGCCTTCTAGTGATGGAATGGGTACTCAAGGGTCACTATAAAGCCTCCTAGTCATGGTAAATATACTTAAGGGACACTATTTAACCTCCTAGTATGGTCCTTGTACTCATGGCCACTATTAAGGCACCTAGTGAAGGTACATATATTCAAAAGTTACTAAATAGCCTCATCGCGATGGTGCGCGTACTCAAGGATCACTATTAAGTATTTTGATGATGGTATATGTACTAAATGGTCACTATAAATCCCCTGAGTAATTTGACATGTTATCAAGGGTAACTATACAGTATCGTCGTGATGGTACACGTATTCTAGAGTCACTATAAAGCTTCCTAGTGATAGTACATGTACTCAAGAGTCACTTTAAGCCTCCTAGTGATGATACATGTACTCAAGAGTCACTATAAAGCCTCTTTGTGATGTTACTTGTACTCAAAAGTCAATATAAAGCATCTTAGAGATGATATGAGTATTCAAGGGGAGGTTTAAAGCCAATAGCGATGGTTTATGTATACAAAGGTCACTAAAAAGTATCCTTGTGATGGTACATGTACTCAAGCGTCACTATAAAGCCTCCTGATGATGACACATTTACATAAAAATCACTCTAAAGCCACCTAGTGATGGTACATGTACTCAAGGGTCACTACAAAGCCTGCTATTGATGGTACATGTACATAAGTGTTACTATAAAGTCACCTTGTGATGGTACATGTACAAAAGGGTCACTATATAGCCTCCTAGTGATGGTAAATGTACTCAAGGGTCACTATAAAGCCTTTTTTGTGATGGTACATATCCTCAAAACACTATAAAGCCTCCTAGTGATGGCAAGTATACTCAAGGTCACTTTAAAGCCTCATAGTGATGGTATATGTACACCAGGGTCACTAAAAAGACTCCTACTGATGATGCATGTACTCAAGGGTCACTATGAAGCCTCTTAGAGATATAACGTGTACATAAGTGTCTCTATAAAGCCACCTTGTGATGGTGCACGTCCTCCAGCTAACTATTTAGCATTTTAGTGATTTCACATGTAGTAAAGTGTCAGTATAAAGCCACCTAAAGATGATACATGTACTCAAGGGTCACTATAAAGCGTCCTGGTGAATTAAATGTAGTGGAGTGTCACTATTAAGCCTCCTAACGATGGTATATGTACATAAGTGTCACTATAAAGCCACCTTGTGATGGTACATGTACTCAAGGGTCACTCTATAGCCTTCTGGAGATGGTACATGTACTCATGGGTCACATTAAAGCCTTCTTGTGTTGGTACGTGTACTAAAGAGACACTATAAAGCCACCTTGTGATGGTGCACGTCCTCCAGCTAACTATTTAGCATTTTAGTGATTTCACATGTAGTAAAGTGTTAGTATAAAGCCACCTAAAGATGATACATGTACTCAAGGGTCACTATAAAGCGTCCTGGTGAATTAAATGTAGTGGAGTGTCACTATTAAGCCTCCTAACGATGGTATATGTACATAAGTGTCACTATAAAGCCACCTTGTGATGGTACATGTACTCAAGGGTCACTCTATAGCCTTCTGGAGGTGGTACATGTACTCATGGGTCACTATAAAGCCTTCTTGTGTTGGTACATGTACTAAAGAGACACTATAAAGCCTCCTTGTGATGTTGCCGATATTCAAGGGTCACTATAAAGCCTCCTTGTGATGTTGCCGATATTCAAGGGTCACTATAAAGCCTCCTAGTGATGGTACCGATATCCAAGGGTCAATATAAAGCCTCCTAGTGATGGTGCCGATATTCAAGGGTCACCATATAGCCTCCTTGTGATAGTACCGATATTCAAGGGTCACTATTAAGCCTCCTTGTCATGGTACCAATATTCAAGGGTCACTACAAAGCCTCTTAGTGATGGTGCCGATACTCAAGGGTCACTATAAAGACTCCTAGTGATGGTACCGATATTCAAGGGTCACTATAAAGCCTCCTAGTGATGGTACCGATATTCAAGGGTCACTATATAGCCCCCTAGTGATGGTACCGATATTCAAGGGTCACTATTAAGCCTCCTTGTGATGGTACCGATATTCAAAGGTCAATATTAAGCCTCCTAGTGATGGTACCGATATTCAAGGGTCACTATTAAGCCTCCTAGTGATGGTACCGATATTCAAGGGTCACTATAAGGCCTCCTAGTGATGGAACCGATATTTAAGTGTCACTATAAAGCCTCCTAGTGATGGTACCGATATTCAAGGGTCATTATTTAGCCACCTTGTGATGGTACCGATATTCAAGGGTCACTATAAAACCTCCTAGGGATGGTACCGATATTTAAGGGTCACTATTTAGCCACCTTGTGAAGGTGCCGATATTCAAGGGTCACTATAAAGCCTCCTAGTGATGGTACCGATATTTAAGGGTCACTATAAAGCCTCTTAGTGATGATGCCGATATTCAAGGGTCACTATAAAGCCTCCTAGTGATGATACCGATATTCAAGGGTCACTATATAGCCTCCTAGTGATAGAACCGATAATCAACGGTCACTATAAAGCCTCCTTGTGAAGGTGCCGATATTCAAGGGTCACTAAAAAGCCTCCTAGTGATGGTACCGATATTCAAGTGTCACTATAAAGCCTCCTTGTGATGTTGCCGATATTCAAGGGTCAATATAAAGCCTCCTAGTGATGGTACCGATATGCAAGGGTCACTATATAGCCTCCTTGTGATAGTACCGATATTCAAGGGTCACTATAAAGCCCCCTTGTGATGTTGCCCATATTCAAGGGTCACTATAAAGCCTCCTAGTGATGGTGCCGATATTCAAGGGTCACTATAAGGCCACCTTGTGATGGTACCGATATTCAAGTGTCACTATAAAGCCTCCTAGTGATGGTGCCGATATTTAAGGGTCACTATAAAGCCTCCTAGTGATGGTGCTGATATTCAAGGGTCACTATAAAGCCTCTTAGTGATGGTGCCGATATTCAAGGGTCACTATAAAGCCTCTTAGTGATGATACCGATATTCAAGGGTCACTATAAAGCCACCTTGTGATGGAACCGATATTCAAGGGACACTATAAAGCCTCCTAGTGATGGTGCCGATATTCAAGGGTCACTATAAAGCCAAGTTGTGATGATACTGATGTTCAAGGGTCACTATAAAGCCACCTAGTGATGGTGCCGATATTTAAGGGTCACTATAAAGCCAACTTGTGATAATACCGATGTTCAAGGGTCACTATAAAGCCTCCTAGTGGTAATGCCCATATTTAAGGGTCACTATAAAGCCTCCTAGTGATGGTACCTATATTCAAGGGTCACTATAAAGCCTCTTAGTGATGGTGCCGATATTCAAGGGTCACTACAAAGCCTCCTAGTGATGATACCGATATTCAAGGGTCACTATATAGCCTCCTAGTGATAGAATCGATAATCAACGGTCACTATAAAGCCTCCTTGTGAAGGTGCCGATATTCAAGGGTCACTTAAAAGCATCCTAGTGATGGTACCGATATTCAAGTGTCACTATAAAGCCTCCTAGTGATGGTACCAATGTTCAAGGGTCACTATTAGGCCTCCTTGTGATGTTGCCGATATTCAAGGGTCAATATAAAGCCTCCTAGTGATGGTACCGATATTCAAGGGTCACTATAAAGCCTCCTTGTGATAGTACCGATATTCAAGGGTCACTATTAAGCCTCCTTGTGATGGTACCGATATTTAAGGGTCACTACAAAGCCTCTTAGTGATGGTGCCGATACTCAAGGGTCACTATAAAGTCTCTTAGTGATGGTATCGATATTCAAGGGTCACTATAAAGCCTCCTAGTGATGGTACCGATATTCAAGGGTCACTATATAGCCTCCTAGTGATGGTACCGATATTCAAGGGTCACTATTAAGCCTCCTTGTGATGGTACCGATTTTCAAGGGTCAATATAAAGTCTCCTAGTGATGGTACCGATATTCAAGGGTCACTATTAAGCCTCCTAGTGATGGTACCAATATTCAAGGGTCACTATAAAGCCTCCTAGTGATGATACCGATATTCAAGGGTCATTATTTAGCCACCTTGTGATGGTACCGATATTTAAGGGTCAGTATAAAGCCTCCTAGTGATGGTACCGATATTCAAGGGTCACTATTAAGCCTCCTTGTGATGTTGCCGATATTCAAGGGTCAATATAAAGCCACCTAGTGATGGTACCGATATTCAAGGGTCACTATTAAGCCTCCTAGTGATGGTACCGTTATTCAAGGGTCACTATAAAGCCACCTTGTGATGGTACCGATATTAAAGGGTCAGTATAAAGCCTCCTAGTGATGGTACCGATATTCAAGGGTCAATATAAAGCCTCCTACTGATGGTACCGATATTCAAGTGTCACTATTAAGCCTCCTAGTGATGGTACCGATATTCAAGGGTCACTTTAAAGCCACCTTGTGATAGCACCGATATTCAAGGGTCACTATTAAGCCTCCTAGTGATGGTACCGATATTCAAGGGTCACTATAAAGCCACCTTGTGATGGTACCGATATTCAAGGGTCAGTATAAAGCCTCCTAGTGATGGTACCGATATTCAAGGGTCACTATTTAGCCACCTTGTGAAGGTGCCGATATTCAAGGGTCACTATAAAGCCTCCTAGTGATGGTACCGATATTCAAGGGTCACTATAAGGCCTCCTAGTGATGGTACCTATATTCAAGTGTCACTATAAATCCTCCTAGGGATGGTACCAATATTCAAGGGTCACTATAAAGCCACCTTGTGATGGTGCCGATATTCAAGGGTCACTATAAAACCTCTAAGTGATGGTGCCGATATTCAAGGGTCACTATAAAGCCTTATAGTGATGGTGCCGATAATCAAGGGTCACTATAAAGCCAACTTGTGATGATACCGATGTTCAAGGGTCACTATAAAGCCTCCTAGTGATGGTGCCCATAATTAAGGGTCACTATAAAGCCCCCTTGTGATGTTGCCGATATTCAAGGGTCACTATAAAACCTCTTAGTGATAGTGCCAATATTCAAAGGTCACAATATAGCCTCCTAGTGATAGAACCGATAATCAACTGTCACTATAAATCCTCCTTGTGACGGTTCCGATATTCAAGGGTCACTAAAAAGCCTCCTAGTGATGGTACCGATATTCAAGTGTCACTATAAAGCCTCCTTTTGATGTTGCCGATATTCAAGGGTCACTATAAAGCCTCCTGGTGATGATGCCGATATTCAAGGGTCACTATATAGCCTCCTTTGGATGGAACCGATATCCAAGGGTCACTTTTAAGCGTCCTAGTGATGGTATATGTACTCAAGAATCGCTGTATAGTCTCTTACTTATGGAACATGTACTCAAGGGTCATTATAAAGCCTCATATTGATAGTACATGTACTGAAGTGTCACTATAAAGCCACCTAGTGATAGAACATGTACTCAAGAGACACTATAAAGCCTCCTTTTGATGGTACGCATACTCAAGGTTCACTATAAAGCCTCCTAATGATGGTATATGTACTCAAGAGTCACTATAAAGCCTTCTAGCGATGATACACGTACTTAAGATTCGTTATAAAGTCTCCTAGTGATGGTACATGTCCGCAAGGGTCATTATAAACCCTCCTTGTCATGATTCATGTACTCAGTAGTCACTATAAAGCCTCCTAGTGAAGGTATATGCACCAAAGAGCCACTATAAAGGCTCCTAGAGATGGAACATGTACTCAAGAATCAATATAAAGACTTCTAGTGATGAAATATGTACTCAAGGGTCACTATAAAGACTCCTTATGATGATACATATACTCAAGAATCATTATAAAGCCTCCTTGTGATGGTACATGTACATAAGGGTCACTATAAATGGTCATGGTGATTGTACACTATAAAGCCTCAGAGTGATGATGCATGTACTCAAGGGTCATTATAATGCTTCCTAAGGATGGAACATTTACTAGTAGGTCACTATAAAGCCTCCTAGTGATGGATCACCTACTCATGGGTCACTATAAAGCCTCCTTGAGATAGTACATGTACTCAAGAGTCACTATAAAGCCTCCTTCTGGTGATACATGTACTCAAGAGTCAATATAAAGCCTCCTTGTGCTGGTACACATACTTGAAAGTCCCTATGAATCCATACGTTGATGGTACATGTACTCAAGGATCACTATAAAGCATCCTAGCGATGGTACATGTACATTAATGTCGCTATAAAGCAGCCTTGTGATAGTACATGTACTCAAGGGTCACTATATAGCCTACTAGTGATGGTACGTGTACTCAATGGTCACTAGAAAGCCGCTTGTGATAGTACATGTATTTATTGGTCCCTATCAAGAATCCTTGTTATGGTACATTTACTCAAGAGTGACTATAAATCCTCAAAGTGATGGTATATGTGCTCAACAGTCACTATTAAGCATCCTAGTCATTGTACATGTACTCAAAGATCACTATAAAGCCACCTAGTGAAGGCATATGAACTCAAGGGTCACTATAAAGCATCCTAGTGATCATACAAACACTCAAGTGCCACTATAGATCCTCCTTGTGATGGTATATGTACTCAAGAGTCACTATGAAATCTCCAAGTGGTGGTACATGTACTCAAGAGTCACTATAAGGCCTCCTATTGATGGTACATGCACTCAAGGTCTCTATAAAGTTATCATTCATGACAACGGTCAGAGCATGGTAATATATCTCTAAGGTATGAACAATGCTTTGTTAGTTGTTATCATCTTATGACAACGGTCAGAGCATGGTAATATATCCCTTAGGTATGAACCATGCTTTGTCAGTTGTAATCGTCTCATGACAACGGTCAGAGCATGGTAATATATCCCTAAGGTATTAACCATGCTCCGTCAGTTGTCATCATCTAGTGACAACGGTCAGAGCATGGTAATATACCCCTAAGGTATGAATCATGCTCCGTCAGTTGTTATCATCTAGTGTCAACGGTCAGAGTATGATTATTCATCCCTAAGGTATGAACCATGCTCCATCAGTTGTTATCACCTAGTGACAACGGTCAGAGCATGGTTATATATCCCTAAGGTATGAACCATCGTCCGTCAGTTGTAATCGTCTCATGACAACGGTCAGAGCATGGTATTATATCCCTAAGGTATGAAACATGCTCCGACAGTTGTCATCGCATCATGACAACGGTCAGAGCATGGTTATTCATCTCTAAGGTATGAAACATGCTCCGGCAGTTGTCATCGTGACATGACAACGGTCAGAGCATGGGTTTTCATCCCTCAGGTATGAAACATGCTCCGTTAGTTGTCATCGCCTCATGACAACGGTCAGAGCATGGTTATTCATCTCTAAGGTATGAAACATGCTCCGACAGTTGTCATCGTCTCATGACAACGGTCAAAGCATGGTTATTCATCCCGAAGGTATGAAACATGCTCCGACAGTTGAAATCGTCTCATGATATCGGTCAGAGAATGGTTATTCATCTCTTAGGTATGAAACATGCTCGGACAGTTGTCATCGTGACATGACAACGGTCAGAGCATGGTTATTCATCTCTAAGGGATGAAACATGCTCTGACAGTTGACATCGTCTCATGACAACGGTCAGAGCATGGTTATTCATCTCTAAGGTGTTAAACATGCACGTCAGTTGTCATCGTGACATGACAACGGTCAGAGCATGGTTATTCATCTCTAAGGTTTGAAACATGCTCCGTCAGTTGTCATCGTCTCATGACAACGGTCAGAGCATGGTAATAAATCCCTAAGGTATGAACCATGCTCCGTCAGTTGTTATTGTCTCATGACAACTGTCAGAGCATGGTAATATATCCCTAAGATATGAACCATGCTGCGTCAGTTGTTATCATCTAGTGACAACGGTCTGAGCATGGTAATATATCCCTAAGGTATAAACCATGCTCCGTCAGTTGTTATCGTCTAGTGACAACAGTCAGAGCATGGTAATATATCCCTAAGGTTTGAATCATGCTCCGTCAGTTGTTATCATTTAGTGTCAACGGTCAGAGTATGATTATTCATCCCTAAGGTATGAACCATGCTCCATCAGTTGTTATCATCTAGTGACAACGGTCAGAGCATGGTTATATATCCCTAAGGTATGAACCATCGTCCGTCAGTTGTTATCGTCTCATGACAACGGTCAGAGCATGATAAATTATCCCTAAGGTATTAACCATGCTCCGTCAGTTGTCATCATCTAGTGACAACGGTCAGAGCATGGTAATATACCCCTAAGGTATGAATCATGCTCCGTCAGTTGTTATCATCTAGTGTCAATGGTCAGAGTATGATTATTCATCACTAAGGTATGAACCATGCTCCATCAGTTATTATCACCTAGTGACAACGGTCAGAGCATGGTTATATATCCCTAAGGTATGAACCATCGTCCGTCAGTTGTTATCGTCTCATGACAACGGTCAGAGCATGGTATTATATCCCTAAGGTATGAAACATGCTCCGACAGTCGTCATCGTGTCATGACAACGGTCAGAGCATGAGCATGGGTATTCATCCCTTAGGTATGAAACATGCTCCGTTAGTTGTCATCGCATCATGACAACGGTCAGAGCATGGTTATTCATCTCTAAGATAGGAAACATGCTCCGACAGTTGTCATCGTGACATGACAACAGTCAGAGCATGGGTTTTCATCCCTAAGGTATGAAACATGCTCCGTTAGTTGTCATCGCCTCATGACAACGGTCAGAGCATGGTTATTCATCTCTAAGGTATGAAACATGCTCCGACAGTTGTCATCGTCTCATGACAACGGTCAAAGCATGGTTATTCATCCCGAAGGTATGAAACATGCTCCGACAGTTGACATCGTCTCATGACAACGGTCAGAGAATGGTTATTCATCTCTAAGGTATGAAACATGCTCCGACAGTTGTCATCGTGACATGACAACGGTCAGAGCATGGTTATTCATCTCTAAGGGATGAAACATGCTCCGACAGTTGACATCGTCTCATGACAACGGTCAGAGCATGGTTATTCATCTCTAAGGTTTGAAACATGCTCCGTCAGTTGTAATCGTCTCATGACAACGGTCAGAGCATGGTAATAAATCCCTAAGGTATGAACCATGCTCCGTCAGTTGTTATTGTCTCATGACAACTGTCAGAGCATGGTAATATATCCCTAAGATATGAACCATGCTCCGTCAGTTGTTATCATCTAGTGACAACGGTCAGAGCATGGTAATTCAACCCTAAGGTATAAACCATGCTCCGTCAGTTGTTATCGTCTAGTGACAACGGTCAGAGCACGGTAATATATCCCTAAGGTATTAACCATGCTCCGTCAGTTGTCATCATCTAGTGACAACGGTCAGAGCATGATAATATACCCCTAAGGTATGAATCATGCTCCGTCAGTTGTTATCATTTAGTGTCAAGGGTCAGAGTATGATTATTCATCCCTAAGGTATGAACCATGCTCCATCAGTTGTTATCATCTGGTGACAACGGTCAGAGCATGGTTATATATCCCTAAGGTATGAACCATCGTCCGTCAGTTGTTATCGTCTCATGACAACGGTCAGAGCATGGTAATATATCCCTAAGGTATGAACCATGCTCCGTCAGTTCTTATCATCTAGTGACAACGGTCAGAGCATTGTAATATATCCCTAAGGTATGAACCATGCTCCGTCAATTGTTATCGTCTCATGACAACTGTCAGAGCATGGCAATATATCCCTACGATATTAACTATGCTCCATCAGTTGTTATCGTCTAGTGACAACGGTCAGAGCATGGTAATATATCCCTAAGGTATGAACCATGCTCCGTCAGTTGTCATCATCTAGTGACAACGGTCAGAGCATGATAATATATCCCTAAGGTATAATCCATACTCCGTCAGTTGTTATCGTCAACTGACAACGGTCAGAGCATGGTTATATATCCTAAGGTATGAACCATGCTCTGTCAGTTGTTATCATCTTGTGACAACGGTCAGAGCATGGTAATATATCCTTGAGGTATTATCCATGCTCTGTCAGTTGTTATCGTCTAGTGCCAACGGTCAGAGCATGGTAATATATCCCTAAGGTATGAACCATGCTCCGTCAGTTGTTATCATCTAGTGACAACGGTCAGAGCATGGTAATATATCCCTAAGATATGAACCATGCTCCGTCAGTTGTTATCATCTAGTGACAACGGTCAGAGCATGGTAATATATCCCTAAGGTATAAACCATGCTCCGTCAGTTGTTATCGTCTAGTGACAACGGTCAGAGCATTGTAATATATCCCTAAGGTATGAAGCATGCTCCGTCAGTTTTTATCATCTCATGACAACGGTCAGAGCATGGTAATATATCCCTAAGGTTTGAACCATGCTCCGTCAAGTGTTATCATCTAGTGACAACGGTCAGAGCATGGTAATATATTCCTAAGGTATGAACCATACTCCGGTACTTGTTATCGTCTAGTGACAACTGTCAGAGGATGGTAATATATCCCTACGATATTAACCATGCTCCATCAGTTGTTATCGTCTAGTGACAACGGTCAGAGCATGGTAATATATCCCTAAGGTATGAACCATGCTCCGTCAGTTGTCATCATCTAGTGACTACAGTCAGAGCATGATAATATATCCCTCAGGTATGAACCATGCTCCGTCAAGTGTTATCATCTAGTGACAACGGTCAGAGCACGGTTATATATCCCTTAGGTATGAACCATGGTCCGTCAGTTGTTATCATCTCATGACAACGGTCAGAGCATGGTAATATATCCCTAAGGTATGAACCATGCTCCGTCAGTTGTTATCATCTAGTGACAACGGTCAGAGCATGGTAATTCATCCCTAAGGTATAAACCATGCTCCGTCAGTTGTTATCGTCTAGTGACAACGGTCAGAGCACGGTAATATATCCCTAAGGTATTAACCATGCTCCGTCAGTTGTCATCATCTAGTGACAACGGTCAGAGCATGATAATATACCCCTAAGGTATGAATAATGCTCCGTCAGTTGTTATCATTTAGTGTCAAGGGTCAGAGTATGATTATTCATCCCTAAGGTATGAACCATGCTCCATCAGTTGTTATCATCTGGTGACAACGGTCAGAGCATGGTTATATATCCCTAAGGTATGAACCATCGTCCGTCAGTTGTTATCGTCTCATGACAACGGTCAGAGCATGGTAATATATCCCTAAGGTATGAACCATGCTCCGTCAGTTCTTATCATCTAGTGACAACGGTCAGAGCATTGTAATATATCCCTAAGGTATGAACCATGCTCCGTCAATTGTTATCGTCTCATGACAACTGTCAGAGCATGGCAATATATCCCTACGATATTAACTATGCTCCATCAGTTGTTATCGTCTAGTGACAACGGTCAGAGCATGGTAATATATCCCTAAGGTATGAACCATGCTCCGTCAGTTGTCATCATCTAGTGACAATGGTCAGAGCATGATAATATATCCCTAAGGTATAATCCATACTCCGTCAGTTGTTATCGTCTACTGACAACGGTCAGAGCATGGTTATATATCCTAAGGTATGAACCATGCTCTGTCAGTTGTTATCATCTTGTGACAACGGTCAGAGCATGGTAATATATCCTTGAGGTATTATCCGTGCTCTGTCAGTTGTTATCGTCTAGTGCCAACGGTCAGAGCATGGTAATATATCCCTAAGGTATGAACCATGCTCCGTCAGTTGTTATCATCTAGTGACAACGGTCAGAGCATGGTAATATATCCCTAAGATATGAACCATGCTCCGTCAGTTGTTATCATCTAGTGACAACGGTCAGAGCATGGTAATATATCCCTAAGGTATAAACCATGCTCCGTCAGTTGTTATCGTCTAGTGACAACGGTCAGAGCATTGTAATATATCCCTAAGGTATGAAGCATGCTCCGTCAGTTTTTATCATCTCATGACAACGGTCAGAGCATGGTAATATATCCCTAAGGTTTGAACCATGCTCCGTCAAGTGTTATCATCTAGTGACAACGGTCAGAGCATGGTAATATATTCCTAAGGTATGAACCATACTCCGGTACTTGTTATCGTCTAGTGACAACTGTCAGAGCATGGTAATATATCCCTACGATATTAACCATGCTCCATCAGTTGTTATCGTCTAGTGACAACGGTCAGAGCATGGTAATATATCCCTAAGGTATGAACCATGCTCCGTCAGTTGTCATCATCTAGTGACTACAGTCAGAGCATGATAATATATCCCTCAGGTATGAACCATGCTCCGTCAAGTGTTATCATCTAGTGACAACGGTCAGAGCACGGTTATATATCCCTTAGGTATGAACCATGGTCCGTCAGTTGTTATCATCTCATGACAACGGTCAGAGCATGGTAATATATCCCTAAGGTATGAACCATGCTCCGTTAGTTGTTTGTTATCGTCTAGTGACAACGGTCAGAGCATGTTAATATATCCCTAAGGTATGAACCATGCTCCATCAGTTGTTATCATCTAGTGACAACGGCCAGAGCATGGTAATATATCCCTAAGGTATGAACCATGCTCCGTCAGTTGTTATCGTCTAGTGACAACGGTCAGAGCATGGTAATATATCCCTAAGGTATGAACCATGCTCCGTCAGTTGTTATCGTCTAGTGACAACGGTCAGAGCACGGTAATATATCCCTAAGATATGAACCATGCTCCGTCAGTTGTATTCATCTCATGACAACGGTCAGAGCATGGTTATCTATACCTAAGGTATGAACCATGCTCCGTCAGTTGTTATCGTCTAGTAACAACGGTCAGAGCATGGTTATATATCCTATGGTATGAACCATGCTCCGTCAGTTGTTATCGTCTAATGACAACGGTCAGAGCATGGTAATATACCCCTAAGGTATGAATCATGCTCCGTCAGTTGTTATCATCTAGTGTCAACGGTCAGAGTATGATTATTCATCCCTAAGGTATGAACCATGCTCCATCAGTTGTTATCATCTAGTGACAACGGTCAGAGCATGGTAATATTTCCCTAAGGTATGAACCATGCTCCGTCAGTTTTTATCGTCTCATGACAACGGTCAGAGCATGGCAATATATCCGTATGATATTAACCATGCTCCATCAGTTGTTATCGTCTAGTGACAACTGTCAGAGCATGGTAATATATCCCTAAGGTATTAACCATGCTCCGTCAGTTGTCATCATCTAGTGACAACGGTCAGAGCATGGTAATATACCCCTAAGGTATGAATCATGCTCCATCAGTTGTTATCATCTAGTGTCAATGGTCAGAGTATGATTATTCATCCCTAAGGTATGAACCATGCTCCATCAGTTATTATCACCTAGTGACAACGGTCAGAGCATGGTTATATATCCCTAAGGTATGAACCATCGTCCGTCAGTTGTTATCGTCTCATGACAACGGTCAGAGCATGGTATTATATCCCTAAGGTATGAAACATGCTCCGACAGTCGTCATCGTGTCATGACAACGGTCAGAGCATGAGCATGGGTATTCATCCCTTAGGTATGAAACATGCTCCGTTAGTTGTTATCGCATCATGACAACGGTCAGAGGATGATAATATATATATCCCTAAGGTATGATCCATACTCCGTCAGTTGTTATCGTCTACTGACAACGGTCAGAGCATGGTTATATATCCTAAATATGAACCATGCTCTGTCAGTTGTTATCATCTTGTGACAACGGTCAGAGCATATTAATATATCCCTGAGGTATTATCCATGCTCTGTCAGTTGTTATCGTCTAGTGCCAACGGTCAGAGCATGGTAATATATCCCTAAGGTATGAACCATGCTCCGTCAGTTGTTATCATCTATTGACAACGGTCAGAGCATGGTAATATATCCCTAAGATATGAACCATGCTCCGTCAGTTGTTATCATCTAGTGACAACGGTCAGAGCATGGTAATATATCCCTAAGGTATAAACCATGCTCCGTCAGTTGTTATCTAGTGACAACGGTCAGAGCATGGTAATATATCCCTAAGGTATGGACAATGCTCCGTCAGTTGTTATCATCTCATGACAACGGTCAGAGCACGGTAATATATCCCTAAGGTATGAACCATGCTCCGTCAGTTGTTATTGTCTCATGACAACTGTCAGAGCATGGTAATATATCCCTACGATATTAACCATGCTCCATCAGTTGTTATCGTCTAGTGTCAACGGTCAGAGCATGGTAATATATCCCTAAGGTATGAACCATGCTCCGTCAGTTGTTATCGTCTCATGACAACTGTCAGAGCATGGTCATATATCCCTACGATATTAACCATGTTCCATCAGTTGTTATCGTCTAGTGACAACGGTCAGAGCATGGTAATATATCCCTAAGGTATTAACCATGCTCCGTCAGTTGTCATCATCTAGTGACAACGGTCAGAGCATGGTAATATACCCCTAAGGTATGAATCATGCTCCGTCAGTTGTTATCATCTAGTGTCAACGGTCAGAGTATGATTATTCATCCCTAAGGTATGAACCATGCTCCATCAGTTATTATCACCTAGTGACAACGGTCAGAGCATGGTTATATATCCCTAAGGTATGAACCATCGTCCGTCAGTTGTTATCGTCTCATGACAACGGTCAGAGCATGGTATTATATCCCTAAGGTATGAAACATGCTCCAACAGTCGTCATCGTGTCATGACAACGGTCAGAGCATGAGCATGGGTATTCATCCCTTAGGTATGAACCATGCTCTGTCAGTTGTCATCATCTATTGACAACGGTCAGAGGATGATAATATATCCCTAAGGTATGATCCATACTCCGTCAGTTGTTATCGTCTACTGACAACGGTCAGAGCATGGTTATATATCCTAAATATGAACCATGCTCTGTCAGTTGTTATCATCTTGTGACAACGGTCAGAGCATGTTAATATATCCCTGAGTTATTATCCATGCTCTGTCAGTTGTTATCGTCTAGTGCCAACGGTCAGAGCATGGTAATATATCTCTAAGGTATGAACCATGCTCCGTCAGTTGTTATCAACTATTGACAACGGTCAGAGCATGGTAATATATCCCTAAGATATGAACCATGCTCCGTCAGTTGTTATCATCTAGTGACAACGGTCAGAGCATGGTAATATATCCCTAAGGTATAAACCATGCTCCGTCAGTTGTTATCGTCTAGTGACAACGGTCAGAGCATGGTAATATATCCCTAAGGTATGGACAATGCTCCGTCAGTTGTTATTATCTCATGACAACGGTCAGAGCACGGTAATATATCCCTAAGGTATGAACCATGCTCCGTCAGTTGTTATCGTCTCATGACAACTGTCAGAGCATGGTAATATATCCCTACGATATTAACCATAATCCATCAGTTGTTATCGTCTAGTGTCAACGGTCAGAGCATGGTAATATATCCCTAAGGTATGAACACTGCTCCGTCAGTTGTTATCGTCTCATGACAACTGTCAGAGCATGGTAATATATCCCTACGATATTTACCATACTCCATCAGTTGTTATCGTCTAGTGACAACGGTCAGAGTATGGTAATATATCCCTTAGGTATGAACCATGCTCCGTCAGTTGTCATCATCTAGTGACTACGGTCAGGGCATGATAATATATCCCTAAGGTATGAACCATGCTCCGACAGTTGTTATCATCTAGTGACAACGGTCAGAGCACGGTTATATATCCCTTAGGTATGAACAATGGTCCGTCAGTTGTTATCGTCTCATGACAACGGTCAGAGCATGGTAATTTATCCCTAAGGTATGAACCATGCTCCGTTAGTTGTTTGTTATCGTCTAGTGACAACGGTCAGAGCATGTTAATATATCCCTAAGGTATGAACCATGCTCCGTCAGTTGTTATCATCTAGTGACAACGGCCAGAGCATGGTAATATATCCCTAAGGTATGAACCATGCTCCGTCAGTTGTTATCGTCTAGTGACAACGGTCAGAGCATGGTAATATATCCCTAAGGTATGAAGTATACTCCGGTACATGTTATCGTCTAGTGACAATGGTCAGAGCACGGTAATATATCCCTAAGATATGAACCATGCTCCGTCAGTTGTATTCATCTCAGGACAACGGTCAGCGCATGGTAATCTATACCTAAGGTATGAACCATGCTCCGTCAGTTGTTATCGTCTAGTAACAACGGTCAGAGCATGGTTATATATCATATGGTATGAACCATGCTCCGTCAGTTGTTATCGTCTAATGACAACGGTCAGAGCATGGTAATATACCCCTAAGGTATGAATCATGCTCCGTCAGTTGTTTTCATCTAGTGTCAACGGTCAGAGTATGATTATTCATCCCTAAGGTATGAACCATGCTCCATCAGTTGTTATCATCTAGTGACAACGGTCAGAGCATGGTTATATATCCTTAAGGTATGAACCATCGTCCGTCAGTTGTTATCGTCTCATGACAACGGTCAGAGCATGGTTATATATTCCTAAGGTATGAACCATGCTCCGTCAGTTTTTATCGTCTCATGACAACGGTCAGAGCATGGCAATATATCCCTACCATATTAACCATGCTCCATCAGTTGTTATCGTCTAGCGACAACGGTCAGAGCATGGTAATATATCCCTAAGGTATGAACCATGCTCCGTCAGTTGTCATCATCTAGTGACAACGGTCAGAGGATGATAATATATCCCTAAGGTATGATCCATACTCTGTCAGTTGTTATCGTCTACTGACAACGGTCAGAGCATGGTTATATATCCTAAATATGAACCATGCTCTGTCAGTTGTTATCATCTTGTGACAACGGTCAGAGCATGTTAATATATCCCTGAGGTATTATCCATGCTCTGTCAGTTGTTATCGTCTAGTGCCAACGGTCAGAGCATGGTAATATATCCCTAAGGTATGAACCATGCTCCGTCAGTTGTTATCATTTATTGACAACGGTCAGAGCATGGTAATATATCCCTAAGATATGAACCATGCTCCGTCAGTTGTTATCATCTAGTGACAACGGTCAGAGCATGGTAATATATCCATAAGGTATAAACCATGCTCCGTCAGTTGTTATCGTCTAGTGACAACGGTCAGAGCATGGTAATATATCCCTAAGTTATGAACAATGCTCCGTCAGTTGTTATCATCTCATGACAACGGTCATAGCACGGTAATATATCCCTAAGGTATGAACCATGCTCCGTCAGTTGTTATCGTCTCATGACAACTGTCAGAGCATGGTAATATATCCCTGCGATATTAACCATGCTCCATCAGTTGTTATCGTCTAGTGTCAACGGTCAGAGCATGGTAATATATCCCTAAGGTATGAACCATGCTCCGTCAGTTGTCATCATCTAGTGACAACGGTCAGAGCATGATAATATATCCCTAAGGTATGAACCATGCTCCGTCAGTTGTTATCATCTAGTGACAACGGTCAGAGCACGGTTATATATCCCTTAGGTATGAACCATGGTCCGTCAGTTGTTATCGTCTCATGACAACGGTCAGAGCATGGTAATATATCCTTGAGGTATTATCCATGCTCCGTGAGTTGTTATCATCTAGTGACAACGGTCAGAGCATGGTAATATATCCCTAAGGTATGAACAATGCTCCGTCAGTTGTTATCGTCTAGTGACAACGGTCAGAGCATGGTTATATATCCCTAAGATATGAACCATGCTCCGTCAGTTGTTATCGTCTAGTGACAACGGTCAGAGCAGGGTAATATATCCCTAAGATATCAACCATAATCCGTCAGTTGTTAATGTCTAGTGACAACGCTCAGAGCATGGTAATATATCCCTAAGGTATGAACCATGCTTCGTCAGTTGTTATCGTCTCATGACAACGGTCAGAGCATGGTAATCTATACCTAAGGTATGATCAATACTCCGTCAGTTGTTATCGTCTAGTAACAACGGTCAGAGCATGGTTATATATCCTATGGTATGAACCATGCTCCGTCAGTTGTTATCGTCTAATGACAACGGTCAGAGCATGGTAATATATCCCTAAGGTATGAAACGTGCTCCGTCAGATGTTATCGTTTAGTGACAATGGTCAGAGAATGGTTATATATCCCTAAGGTATGAACCAAGCTCCGTCAGTTGATATCGTCTCATGACAACGGTCAGAGCATGATAATATATCCCTAAGGTATGAACCATGCTCCGTCAGTTGTTATCATCTAGTGACAACGGTCAGAGCACGGTAATATATCCCTAAGGAATGAACCATGCTCCGACACTAGTTATCGTCTCATGACAACGTTAGAGCATGGTAATATATCCCTAAGGTATGATCCATGCTCCGTCAGTTGTTATCGTCTCATGACAACTGTGAGAGCATGGTAATATATCCCTACGATATCAACCATGCTCCATCAGTTGTTATCGTCTAGTGACAACGGTCAGAGCATGGTAATATATCCCTAAGGTATGAACCATGCTCCGTCAGTTGTCATCATCTAGTGACAACGGTCAGAGCATGGTAATATATCCCTAAGATATCAACCATAATCCGTCAGTTGTTAATGTCTAGTGACAACGCTCAGAGCATGGTAATATATCCCTAAGGTATGAACCATGCTCCGTCAGTTGTTATCGTCTCATGACAACGGTCAGAGCATGGTAATCTATACCTAAGGTATGATCAATACTCCGTCAGTTGTTATCGTCTAGTAACAACGGTCAGAGCATGGTTATATATCCTATGGTATGAACCATGCTCCGTCAGTTGTTATCGTCTAATGACAACGGTCAGAGCATGGTAATATATCCCTAAGGTATGAACCGTGCTCCGTCAGATGTTATCGTTTAGTGACAATGGTCAGGCCATGGTTATATATCCCTAAGGTATGAACCAAGCTCCGTCAGTTGATATCGTCTCATGACAACGGTCAGAGCATGATAATATATCCCTAAGGTATGAACCATGCTCTGTCAGTTGTTATCATCTAGTGACAACGCTCAGAGCACGGTAATATATCCCTAAGGTATGAACCATGCTCCGTCACTAGTTATCGTCTCATGACAACGTTAGAGCATGGTAATATATCCCTAAGGTATGAACCATGCTCCGTCAGTTGTTATCGTCTCATGACAACTGTGAGAGCATGGTAATATATCCCTCCGATATCAACCATGCTCCATCAGTTGTTATCGTCTAGTGACAACGGTCAGAGCATGGTAATATATCCCTAAGGTATGAACCATGCTCCGTCAGTTGTCATCATCTAGTGACAACGGTCAGAGCATGATAATATATCCCTAAGGTATGATCCATACTCCGTGAGTTGTTATCGTCTACTGACAACGGTCAGAGCATGGTTATATATCCTCAGGTATGAACCATGCTCTGTCAGTTGTTATTATCTTGTGACAACGGTCAGAGCATGGTAATATATCCCTGAGGTATTGTCCATGCTCTGTCAGTTGTTATCGTCTAGTGTAAACGGTCAGAGCATGGTTATATATCCCTAAGGTATGAACCATGCTCCGTCAGTTGTTATCGTCTAGTGACAACGGTCAGAGCATGGTAATATATCCCTAAGATATGAACCATGCTCCGTCAGTTGTTATCATCTAGTGACAACGGTCAGAGCCTGGTAATATATCCCTAAGGTATGAACCATGCTCCGTCAGTTGTTATCGTCTCATGACAACGGTCAGAGCATGGTAATATATCCCTAAGGTATGAACCATGCTCCGTCAGTTGTTATCATTTCATGACAACGGTCAGAGCATGGTAATATATCCCTAAGGTAGGAACCATGCTCAGTCAGTTGTTATCATCTAGTGACAACGGCCAGAGCATGGTAATATATCCCTAAGGTATGAACCATGCTCCGTCAGTTGTTATCGTCTAGTGACAACGGTCAGAGCATGGTAATATATCCCTAAGGTATGAACCATACTCCGTCACTTGTTATCGTCTAGTGACAACGGTCAGAGCACGGTAATATATCCCTGAGGTATGAACCATGCTCCGTCAGTTGTATTCGTCTCATGACAACGGTCAGAGCATGGTAATCTATACCTAAGGTATGATCAATACTCCGTCAATTGTTATCGTCTAGTAACAACGGTCATAGCATGGTTATATATTCTATGGTATGAACCATGCTCCGTCAGTTGTTATCGTCTAATGACAACGGTCAGAGCATGGTAATATATCCCTAAGGTATGAACCGTGCTCCGTCAGATTTTATCGTTTAGTGACAATGGTCAGAGCATGGTTATATATCCCTAAGGTATGAACCAAGCTCCGTCAGTTGATATCGTCTCATGACAACGGTCAGAGCATGGTAATATATCCCTAAGGTATGAACCATGCTCCGTTAGTTGTTATCATCATGTGACAACGGTCAGAGCATGGTAATATATCCCTGAGGTATGATCCATGCTCCGTCAGTTGTTATCGTCTAGTGACAACGGTCAGAGCATGGTAATATATCCCTAAGGTATGAACCATGCTCCGTCAGTTGTTATCGTCTAGTGACAACGGTCAGAGCATGGTAATATATCCCTAAGATATGAACCATGCTCCGTCAGTTGTTATCGTCTCATAACAACGGTCAGAGCATGGTAATATATCCCTAAGGTATGAACCATGCTCCGTCAGTTGTCATCATCTAGTGACAACGGTCAGAGCATGGTAATATATCCCTAAGGTATGAACCATGCTCCGTCACTTGTTATCGTCTCATGATAACGTTCAGAGCATGGTAATATATCCCTAAGGTATGAACCATGCTCCGTCAGTTGTTATCGTCTCATGACAACTGTCAGAGCATGGTAATATATCCCTACGATATTAACCATGCTCCGTCAGTTGTTATCGTCTAGTGACAACGGTCAGAGCATGGTAATATATCCCTAAGGTATGAACCATGCTCCGTCAGTTGTCATCATCTAGTGGCAACGGTCAGAGCATGATGATATATCCCTAAGGTATGAACCATGCTCCGTCAGTTGTTATCATCTAGTGATAACGTTCAGAGCACGGTTATATATCCCTAAGGTTTGAATCATGTTCCATCAGTTGTTATCGTCTCATGACAACGGTCAGAGCATGGTAATATATCCCTAAGGTATGAACCATGCTCCGTCAGTTGTTTGTTATCGTCTAGTGACAACGGTCAGAGCATGGTCATATATCCCTAAGGTATGAACCATGCTCCGTCAGTTGTTATCATCTAGTGACAACGGTCAGCGCATGGTAATATATCCCTAAGGTATGAACCATGCTCCGTCAGTTGTTATCGTCTAGTGACAACGGTCAGAGCATGGTAATATATCCCTAAGGTATAAACCATGCTCCGTCACTTTTTATCGTCTAGTGACAACGGTCAGAGCATGGTAATATATCCCTAAGGTATGAACCATGCTCCGTCAGTTGTTATCGTCTAGTGACAACGGTCAGAGCATGGTAATATATCCCTAAGATATGAACCATGCTCCGTCAGTTGTTATCGTCTCATAACAACGGTCAGAGCATGGTAATATATCCCTAAGGTATGAACCATGCTCCGTCAGTTGTCATCATCTAGTGACAACGGTCAGAGCATGGTAATATATCCCTAAGGTATGAACCATGCTCCGTCACTTGTTATCGTCTCATGATAACGTTCAGAGCATGGTAATATATCCCTAAGGTATGAACCATGCTCCGTCAGTTGTTATCGTCTCATGACAACTGTCAGAGCATGGTAATATATCCCTACGATATTAACCATGCTCCGTCAGTTGTTATCGTCTAGTGACAACGGTCAGAGCATGGTAATATATCCCTAAGGTATGAACCATGCTCCGTCAGTTGTCATCATCTAGTGGCAACGGTCAGAGCATGATGATATATCCCTAAGGTATGAACCATGCTCCGTCAGTTGTTATCATCTAGTGATAACGTTCAGAGCACGGTTATATATCCCTAAGGTTTGAATCATGTTCCATCAGTTGTTATCGTCTCATGACAACGGTCAGAGCATGGTAATATATCCCTAAGGTATGAACCATGCTCCGTCAGTTGTTTGTTATCGTCTAGTGACAACGGTCAGAGCATGGTCATATATCCCTAAGGTATGAACCATGCTCCGTCAGTTGTTATCATCTAGTGACAACGGTCAGCGCATGGTAATATATCCCTTAGGTATGAACCATGCTCCGTCAGTTGTATTCGTCTCATGACAACGGTCAGAGCATGGTAATCTATACCTTAGGTATGATCCATACTCCGTCAGTTGTTATCGTCTAGTGACAACGTCAGAGCATGGTTATATATCCTATGGTATGAACCATGCCCCGTCAGTTGTTATCGTCTCATTACAACGGTCAGAGCATGGTTATATATCCCAAAGGTATGAACCGTGCTCCGTCAGATGTTATCGTTTAGTGACAATGGTCAGAGCATGGTAATATATCCCTAAGGTATGAACCATGCTCCGTCAGTTGTTATCGTCTCATGACATCGGTCAGAGCATGGTAATATATCCCTAAGGTATGAACCATGCTCCGTCAGTTGTTATCATCTTGTGACAACGGTCAGAGCATGGTAATATATCCTTGAGGTATTATCCATGCTCCGTCAGTTGTAATCGTCTAGTGACAACGGTCAGAGCATGGATATATATCCCTAAGATATGAACCATGCTCCGTCAGTTGTTATCGTCTAGTGACAACGGTCAGAGCATGGTAATATATCCCTAAGATATCAACCATAATCCGTCAGTTGTTAGTGTCTATTGACAACGCTCAGAGCATGGTAATATATCCCTAAGGTATGAACCATGCTCCGTCAGTTGTTATCGTCTCATGACAACGGTCAGAGCATGGTATTATATCCCTAAGGTATGAAACATGCTCCGTTAGTTGTCATCGCCTCATGACAACGGTCAGAGCATGGTTATTCATCTCTAAGATATGAAACATGCTCTGACAGTTGTCATCGTGACATGACAACGGTCAGAGCATGGGTTTTCATCACTAAGGTATGAAACATGCTCCGATAGTTGTCATCGCCTCATGACAACGGTCAGAGCATGGTTATTCATCTCTAAGGTATGAAACATGCTCCGACAGTTGTCATCGTCTCATGACAAGGGTCAGAGCATGGTTATTCATCCCGAAGGTATGAAACATGCTCTGACAGTTGACATCGTCTCGTGACAACGGTCAGAGCATGGTTATTCATCTCTAAGGTATGAAACATGCTCCGACAGTTGTCATCGTGACATGACAACGGTCAGAGCATGGTTATTCATCTCTAAGGTATGAAACATGCTCCGACAGTTGACATCGTCTCATGACAACGGTCAGAGCATGGTTATTCATCTCTAAGGTATTAAACATGCTCCGTCAGTTGTCATCGTGACATGACAACGGTCAGAGCATGGTTTTTCATCTCTAAGGTATGAAACATGCTCCGACAGTTGTCATCGTGACATGACAACGGACAGAGCATGGTTATTCATCTCTAAGGTATGAAACATGCTCCGTCAGTTGTCATCGTCTCATGACAACGGTCAGAGCATGGTTATTCATCTCTAAGGTATGAAACATGCTCAGACAGTTGTCATCGTGACATGACAACGGTCAGAGCATGGTTATTCATCTCTAAGGTATGAAACATGCTCAGACAGTTGTCTTAGTGACATGACAACGGTCAGAGCATGGTTATTTACTCTTAGGTATGAACCATGCTCCGACAGTTGTCATCGTGACATGACAACAGTCAGAGCATAGTTATTCATCTCTAAGATATGAAACATGCTCCGTTCGTTGTCATCGAGACATGACAACGGTCAGAGCATGGTTATTCATCTCTAAGGTATGAAACATGCTCCGACAGTTGTCATCGTCTCATGACAACGGTCAGAGCATGGTTATTCATCTCTAAGGTATGAAACATGCTCCGACAGTTGTCATCGTGACATGACAACGGTCAGAGCATGGTTATTTATCTCTAAGGTATGAAACATGCCTCGTCAGTTGTCATCGTCTCATGACAACGGTCAGAGCATGGTTATTCATCCCTTAGGTATGAAACATGCTCCGTCAGTTGTTATCGCCTCATGACAACGGTCAGAGCATGGTTATTCATCCCTAAGGTATGAAACATGCTCCGTTAGTTGTCATCGTGACATGACAACGGTCAGAGCATGGTTATATATCATTTATGTATGAAACTTGCTCCGACAGTTGTCATCGTGACATGACAACGGTCAGAGCATGGTTATATATCATTTATGTATGAAATTTGCTCCGACAGTTGTCATCGTCTCATGACAATGGACAGAGCAGGTAAGAAACATGCACCGTCAGTTGTGATCTTTTCGTGACGACGGTCAGGGCATGGTTATACCTCATTCAGGTAAGAAACATGCTCCGTCTATTATGATCATCTCAGGACCATGTTCGGAGCATGGTTATACCCCTATTTCATAAGGAACATGGTCGTCTCATTACATCGGTAAGATAATGTTTATACATCTACCTGATGAGGAGCATGATCAGCCAGCTGTGATCGTAGTTAGAATATGGTAATACCAATATCTGATTTAGAAATACGCTCATCCAGTTCTGACCGTCTCCTCACAACGACTTCAGAACATAGTTGTACGTTTATTAAAGGAGAAACATGCCCATCCATTTGCCTTCATTCTATTACAGGAATTAGGACATGTTTCCATGCTAGCCTTATATGATATATGTGCAGGCGATAGCCGTCGTCTGATCATAGTTAAAGAAATTAGCGCTTGTGAATGTCATCTTCATAAAGGAAATAGCAAATATGCTGATACGTTTACAACTGCACATACGCACAGGCTGATCTGAGTCTAAATGGAGGATTGAGGTCGGGGGCACATTGTAGGAAACATGTGCGGATCCAGAGGGGGGGGACAGGGGGTCCGGACCCACCCCCCCCCCCTTAAAAATCACAAAAATATAGGGTTTCTGTACTATACTGGTCCGGATCCCCTGTAAAATCACACAGCTACCAAGCAAACTTTCAATGTTGGGCCACCAACGGCCCGCCAGCAAAACGTCATTTAAACGGCGTTCCGCTGCTGGGCCGATGATGGCCCGCTTATATTGGTATTTGGATCATCTCTCCCATCATCAACAAAAGAAATACGTAGTCAAAGTTGGACCCCCTCTGAAAAAGTGTTCTAGATCCGCGCATGGGAAATGATGTGCGATTATTTACATCAGGCCTCAATAGAGGCATCCATCTTCATTTCAAGCTTCTTAAGATATGACCTCTACATAAAGTATCATCTTTTTCAAAAGCTGCATCTTGTTAAGCGCTATTAATAGACATTGGGTTTTTTGGCTGTCTATTTTAAAAACAAATGACGCATGCGCAGAAACGCACCATGCGGGGACCGTTGTCATTATCCCCTTCCCGTACAGAACAGCCTGTCTGATCAGCGCCTTTGTCATTCTATATCTTTTAAGTTAATATCAATCTGTGGCCTTACTTGATCAGAAAATTCCCGAAAATAAGTTTTCTCACGCGTCGAGAAAATATGTTCCAGTTGCAAATTTTTATACTCATGAAATATGTGTAAAACGCGGAGGCTTACTCATAACGTCAGAAAAAACGTCGCATCGACGTCGAAGCGACGTTATTACGTCGCATCAACGTCAATACAACGTTGTATGACGTCGCATCGACGTCGATACAACGTTGTATGTTCACTGGATGGTACTTGGGATTTAATTTTGGGAATAGTCTTTATTCAGGCCCTTTCTTTCGTGTATGAGCAGCAAGGTTCTGTTTGCACAGTCTGCGCTGATCATTCGTTGCGCGACAATACGATAAGAGCCAAAATCTCATGCACTGGCTACATTAACCTTTTTAAGACCAATGGTATATTCCATAAGATTGATACGGTTAATTCAAGATGGCCCATTGTATATATTGAGGGGTGTAAGGTTAGACTTTCCAAAAATATTACATCTCTTTCTCTGAAGATCGATTTTGTCTGAGCAAACAGTGCAGACCCTGATGATATTTTATCTGGGTCTGCACTGTTTGCCAAAGTACCGTTTAGGGGTTTCTGGTTCTAAATAAATAAAGATGAGCTACGAGTTTAACAGAATCATACCAAACTGGAACTGTTTCATGATTATGGACAGGTAAATTGTCAGTAAAATGCATTACTGGACGAGTTCATTTTTTCATAGGTAATTGCGTCACTGAAACCGCCATTTTTTCTTTGAACCAATCAGAAACATGGAACCACTTGTATAAAGTACTGAGGTGTAAAAAATGTGTGTCAATTATGAAAGTGTGAAATTGATAAAAGACAGCGCCTTGTCTATTATGTATTAGGGTTGACACGCACCTGCACATTTTTAATTGGATATGGTTCGCACCAGTGATTTCTCAATTGTCGATAATCTCCTTCTCTCTCATTTTTATCTTCATTTTTGGGCTAAATGGCTGCAAAAAAGACTTTTCATCTTCGCAAATCATTCACTCTCTCTCTCTCTCTCTCTCTCTTATATATATCGCGGACCCAGATACTGGGTCCGCGATATATATCTTATAATATTGTAATGTATTTCACGATTCGTTGTTTTATCTACTTTCTTTCTGTTCATTTGTCGTTTTGTCCGTCCATCTGTTCGCATGACAGGGTTATTTTTCTAGCATAGCAAGAGGAACAACTGTGATTGATTGCATCAAACAAGTTTTCTGTACATTAAAGGGCTCCCCTTTTCACATACTTTGTAGATAATTTCCATGGTGTTTGTAATATATGCTGCAGTAGTAATATGAACTTTTCCAATATATCGACTGATCAAATTCAATTCCGCCCTTACTCTCATACACCCACAGCTGTCACCGAAACAGCTGTTTGGAGCATGAAATTCGGAAATTTTCGCGAGAAATTTATTTTCGAGAATAGCGTTAAAAGACACACTTGCGAAGTTAATTAAAAAATCGGGAATAGACATTCTAGCACTACCCCACGACAGAGTGATATCGCCAATTCGAGAGGGTTTGATTTTCACAAAACTTCGCACATTTTCGCGAAAATTAAACTCTCGCGAAAATTTCCGAATTTACAGTACCCTATGGACAGAAGAGGCCATGTTCAGAATGTGCTCGCAGTCTGTTGGCTGTTCGAATCAATGAAGCTGTTCGTAACTGGCGTATTGAATAAGTATAGGATGTCCCGCCCGAGTGACAATATAGGAACACCTTGGATTTTATTATTGATCTCAGGTGTTACAGCTGCTGCAACATGGCGGATCTAGCTGCTTGTTTGTTATCTCTTATCTCAGAGAGAGAGAGAGAGAGAGAGAGAGAGAGAGAGAGAGAGAGAGAGAGACACACACACACACCAAGTTATGTAATAGGGACACGTGTATGCATGTTTTCAAGATACTATTACGACTGCATATTACTCTTTTTCAATAACGCTTTAAAGACCTAAATTTGAGTATATAAGATATCATTAGCGGGTTAACTGATAAGGGACACATAATTTCAGTTTCTCACATAATGGGACTGTCAAAAACCGAATTTCTGCCACCAAGATAAATATCAATTTTTCATGGGAAAACACCTAAACCATTCAAGGGACCTCGTTATAAACCCTTCAAGGGACCTCGTTATTACCCCTGAAATTAGTTCATAATCACCCAATTTGGCCGTCAAAACGCATGGAGAGAGAATTTACCAAACACAGTATTGTAGGTATACATTTAGGCTGTAAAACTTACATCATGACTGTCACTTATGTTAATGTAAACGAAATGCCTGTCTTCCATCGAGTAATTTGTATTTGTATGGATCTTTGTACTTTGTGTGGAAAAAATACATTGCGATATATTAAATAGATTCTGTATTTGGTTATATCTGTAACAACATCGTGGCCATATGCGTAACTTTCATTGAGCACTTTTGTTACGCATGTGCGTAATGAAAATTGTACACATTCAAACAAATCAGAAAATGTGGAAACAGTGTTTTGACATACTATAAAGGAAAGAATTAGCTCCTGGTGACAAATTCTCGTCCCCATTTTGAAATCAGACGCAGTCTCCCTTTGATTATCGTTCTAGGTACGTCTTTGGTGGCGCTATGCTCTGTCCGTTGTTTCAGGCGGGAACCACCGCACCCAGTTAAACATTATACCAGGCCTTAGTACGTTGTACCCTTGTTTCAGTTATGCCCAGATATAGATACATGTGAATCCGCCTGATAATTCTTATTGATTTAATCTTTTGTTACTCAAACAGCGTTTTTAGTTCTAAAAATGATGGGCGTCGAAAAATCTTTTAAATGTATATGTGTTAGTCACTGATGGGGATTTATTTACTGTCTTAGTATATGGAACTTTATTAAAGGAACTATTGTCCTGACAACAGACATAGAATGGGTAGGTTTCAACATGTTAAAAGTCTATAAAGCTTCAATAACTGGTTCTGCACAGCGTCACGTGTTGCATTTCCTTTTGTACAGCCGCATAAAATATAATACACAAAACTAAGTTTGCACAGGTTTCATACTTTGTACACCACATTCGATAGTAGCAGCAATATATAGAATGTCTATAAAATGTATAGGAATTCAATAGCATTTTATTTTAGAAATGTTGTAGGTTTATTTTTGCAAGAATTTGTTAAGTGCACCTGTTTCCTCCCTGTACAGTTCTGATCAGTTTTATAGAATGCAAAGCGACGCAAAGAGGAGCGCAGTCGGAGGTGCTGTCCTTGGGCAAGACAAATTATCCTCTGCTTAGTACTGGTTCAACCCAGAAAGATAGGATATCGTTTTGCGTTGACTAAAATTGTTGACTGGGACATAATGCATCCATATAAAACAAACAAAGTGACGCATTCATTTATTAGATAATTATTTATTAGATATCAGCGATCAATCATTTTGGTTTTATGATTAACTATATAAATCAATGTTATGCTGAAAAGTGCATTATCTCGCTACAGTTACATTGGATGTTAAAAGACGCGCGAGTGTGTGTGTGTGTGTGTGTGTGTGTGTGTGTGTGTGTGTGTGTGTGTGTGTGTGTGTGTGTGTGTGTTAGGCTAGCTAGACGCGCCATAACGAACTTATATGCTTATTTGTATGTATATTGGTTTAAACAATATTGATTCTGCAATTAATCATACCAGGCATTTTATCATTTTGTCACTAATATTTCTCAGCTTCTCATTCTGCGAGAGCATGTTCTAGTATCAATGGCTTCAACAAAAGAACACATTTTGACTGCTAAGTACGCTTTACTTGGTAAAGCGTTTTGGAAATCCTATCTGAGCCAGTATTATATGATGATTTGGTTTAAATATATCAATGTAAACCCTTCTTTTTCCATGGGTATAAAATGGATATTATGTGACGGTCTGTATACTTGGTTATGAACTCAATCACAGTTTTATCTATGGTTTCCTCTTAAATGGGACGACAGTGGGTCAGGCCTCAGACTCAATGGCGATCCTGACATAAAACCTTTATAGGTGGGTTAATGCCTAATGTTTGGTTTTGGCTGGATCCATCATGGCTCAACTAGGATGTTTCTTAAGTTCTGGCTACCTGTGAGCTCATCAAAGTAAGTTAATTTAATTCGATTGTTTCCCTCTGATGACACATTGCATTAACACCCATGCAAGCTAAACAATATTCGTGCTTTAACAACAGCAGAACTAGGGCGAACAAAAATTATGTCAATATCGTTGATAATTGCATCAGCGAATGCACATATGTTCATCAGGAACGAGTTTCACTCTGGGACAAAATTTACTGGTTTAATCCGATCGATCGATCTGTCTGTCCGTCCGTCCGTCCGTCCGTCCGTCCGTCCGTCCGTCCATCCGTCCGTCCGTCCGTCCGTCCGTCCGTCCGTCCGTCCATCCATCCATCCATCCATCCATCCATCCATCCATCCATCCATCCATCCATCCATCCATCTATCTATCTATCTATCTATCTATCTATCTATCTATCTATCTATCTATCTATCTATCTATCTATCTATCTATCTATCTAAGAATGACAGCAAGGATCAGGAATCGATACAATTAAGTACCACACCTGTCCCATGACACCAAATGGGAAAGAAACAATATCACAATAAACATCACAAACAAGAGCCAAGAGGTCAGCCCTTTCCTTTCAGGTAATCACAAGGTAGCAATGAACAGACGCGAAAGCATAACAAACACAAGACACAAAACGGTGTTGTTGATTTATTGTTGTGATTCCAGTGTGTGTGTGTGTGTGCGCGCGCGTGCGTGCGTGCGTGTGTGTGTGTGTGTGTGTTGGGTCCTTGTTTTGTGATGTGGTTCTAAGTGTCCTTTTTAGTTTTGTAATCATCATGCCAGCAAGAGAGAATCGGTTGCTTTACTTTGATTGTATTCTTGCTGTCAGGTGAATGCCCGTTTTCTACGTCTCTTCTATGTGTGGGTTGGTCGGTGGTCTGTGACTGTAGCATTATCTGGTCATTCTCACCGCTTTTTTAAAATAAATATCATTTGTGCATTTCACGTGGCTGCGCACACTCTATATGATAAATTGGTTTATTGAAATTATCTGGTAGCTGATGTTGTTATTGATAGTCAGGAAGTTATATGCATAACTTATTTTATTTTCATTCAATACTCACTTAGCTTTCATGCTCACTTACTTTTTGAATGAAGTCGTTCAGAACTTTTTTTTCATTGTATTATATATATATCGAAAAGAGTAAAATAATCTTGAGGTGCTGCAAGCGTTGGACAAGGGCAGTTAGCATTACTGTTGTTGGTTGTTAAGCTCACCTCGAACGGCAGTAAATGGTTGCTGTGAAAGAAAGTCCAGTGCTGGTATTCCTGAAATAAAAGTAACGTTTTGTAGCCGAAACGTTCAAGGCCTGAAATTTCGGTGGCCAAAACGTCCATAGCCGAGACCAAAACGTGATATATTCATCTGGGGCCATCTTTGTTCTTTAATATAGATGGTGTAACCAAAACTCTAGAAGAAGAGCGCGTATTTTCAACATTTGGGGCAGTTCATGAGGCTGTACTACTTATTGCGTACGTGTAAAGCCACTCTTCAAGCATGCCTTGTGTGAGAGAGCAGACATTGCAGACTCTGTACGAGTTGATCTCAGACTTGTCTGCGAGCAAGCAGTTTTGATATTCACCAAAATCTCATGAACTGGCTCATATTTGTACTCGTATAAAAAATTTGCGAGCTTATTTTTTGCGCTTCAACAACAGCAGAATCTAGGGCGACGATTTGGTACCGGTAAAATGCATTTAAGCCCCTCAATGTCTTTGGCTACTGTCCATTCTAAGGCGGTGGTTCTGTTGTTGATGGTTACTCCCATTTTGGGATTCTGTAATTGTTCTATGTTTTGTTGTGCGTTACTTTATGTCCATTCAAGTTTTGCATCATCACGCTAGAGAACCACTGTACATGAACAGCGCAGTCATCGCGTGGTGGTTGCAGTCGGCGAGTGCACAAAAATGTACCTAGCTGCTTAAAAGGGTAATATTTTAGTCAATATTGTACTTCTGAAAATATTCATCGCGCATTATTGTCTCGTATATATATCCAGCTGTGTATCTACTTAACACATTTTTCCCTAAAAAGAGGATGAAATAATTCTTTGCTTATGTTCTGGAATTTATGCTTACTTTAGGTTAAATGCAAATAACAGTACTTTAATGTAAAAAAAGTTCGAAATTTGAGACTGAAGCATATTGAAAGTTGTTAAGGTTTTCATTCTGTACGCATATTTCTGTATATTGGGTGTTCTGGCTCTGTGGTCGGGTCGCTGACTGCAACATATTGATTCTATTCAGACACTGGACTCCTTGGCCTGAACCCCCGATATACAGAACTATGCATACAGTTTACAGCGCCTTTGTTATTCGCTTTTTAGAAAGTATCATATGTAAACTTGCTTAAGGTGAAATTTCAATTTTCTAGCTTGACTCTGTAGCTGAGGAGACTGCCTTGAAACTCGCTTTGTCGGACACCCCGAAGACAGGTTTTTTCTCGCGACGAGGCCCATTTAAGCATAATTTTGCACAAAATCTGGAGGCAGCTGAACCGTCACTGATTTTGGTGTAACATTTAACTATCTAAAATAAATTTTCTGTATGATTTCTTTGATCCAGCGAATAACTATAACAGTAAGAAGTAATGTTTCAAATTGGAGAAATGTTGGTTTCAAAAAGTAAGTGCGTATGGCCAGGAAATATCACAATCACACACTGCAGAAAACCCACGGCACCGCGAGGAAGACCCACAGAACATTAACAGTCACAGGGCATCAGGAAGACAATTAAAGTAAAGCAACCGGTTCTCTCTTCCTCGTCAAGATGATTGCAAAGCTAGAAAGGACACTATGTTATGCATAACAAAACAAAGACAAACACAGAACCCCCACAAGCCAATGGGAGGAACATTAAATAATGAATCAGTTACAAGGCATCAGGAATACAATTTAAGTAAAGCAACCAGCTAAAAACTCCCTCGTCAAGATGATTGCAACACTAGAAATGACACTATGTAATGCATAACAAAACAAAGACAAGCACATGGCCCCCACAAACAATGGGAAGTACATTAAACAATAGAGCACAACAACATAACCACCGCCTTAGAACGGACAGCAGCCTAAACCACCGGAGGAGGGGCTAAATGCATTTTACTGGCGCCAAATCTATCTTCGCCCTAGATTCTGTTGTTGTTTAAACAAAAAAAAGCATGTCGCACGGAGGCTTCTTTACTCATGCAATGTATCATCACAGAGAACAAACAAATCAAATTAACACACTATGATGATACAAAGAAAAGGGCTTAGCCTAGTTGTTTAAGTGGGAAAACAGGCATAAGTTTACACCTCTTTTGTTGTTAATTTACACTTATTTTTACAGTGCAGAGATAATCAAATATCACTAGCTAACACAACCATCATGTCAAACTTTGTCTTAGTGAAATATATAAGACATATAAGCACTTCAAGATATGTGTACTACTTTGCGAGGGGACATGCAATGCCACTAACAGATGGTCGATTTAAGGTTAGGCCCTCTCTCTCCTGGCGCTTTTATCATCTTCTCCAGGTTACCTCTGTTTCACACCGCTACCCAAATCTGGACGTCACACTTGGTTGTCCAAGGTATGCCTCCAGACTTGCCTTTATCTCTGTTCAAACGTTTAAGGCCTCGATCTTGAAGCGGTCAATGTGTTGGCTAGTACTGCTTAGAGTCGACATCTGAAAATATAAATAGAGTGTTTGTCACAATCATATCAGGCTCCGAGGTTATTGAACTTTTTTCATGCTCAACTCAAATGAACATACATTTGTAACTGCTCATAAAACTTAAATGATGAATGGAAGTTACGTCATTCGGTTAAATAAGCCTCAGGATAAGAGGGGATAATTTTAATTTTGTTCCGTAATTCTAAACCAAACACATGTTGTAGCGACTCAGTAGAACTGTATCAAGATGAGACAGCAAGCGTTTCAATGATTGCAAACGACAGGGCGCAGATCAGACAAGCACACGTACAGGATGGCCTAAGCCTCTGCTGAACTTTGTGAGTGTAAAGAACTTCGGGTTCTCAAACACATTGTAGATGAGTACTATATTGTCTTTGCTTTTGTACTTTTTTCTGTATGCTGTATATTTGTTTGCATTGTGCTCTCCATATCTAGAGGATAATAATGTATCTATCTATCTATCTATCTATCTATCTATCTATCTATCTATCTATCTATCTATCTATCTATCTATCTATCTATCTATCTATCTATCTATCTATCTGTCAGAGGTTGTATCGATCATGCTCATAAATTTAAAATGCCAACAACTTGTTGGTATTGTAACATTTATGAGCATGATAAATTCCATGCTCAGTTGAGTTGAGCATGCAAAAAATTGTATAAACTAAAGGCCTGAACACATGCTAGCTACTTATTCGTCAATCGTTAGACCTATCAAAAACAGTATATGTACTATAGACTGCGAATCTGCTACTACGATTTCATGCAAAAAAGTCAGGGTGGGGAATCACATGTATTTTGTGTTGGTACGGACGGCTAGTTTCTTTCCATAAGATCTCTCTTTTTTTTGACAATCGTTTCATCGATCCTTTTACTATTTTCCAGCCTTATTTTCTGGATCAGACAAAATGATTTGTGCTTGCTTGTCCGTGCAGTTTACTACGGCTTGCCCAAAGTAGGAATGTTCTGACTATAATACGAAATCATTATGACCTGACAAAAGTAACCTGGACCCAACATTACAATGCCTCCTTAAAGTTAAGACTAAAGTTGAGTATTTATTTTAGGATGCAAAAAATAACGTTTCGAACTTATTAAAATCAAAACAGTTTCATTCTTTTCTGTAGATCGCAATATCCTTATCATATGTACTGCATCGATCCTGTCAAATTAAACATTTATGACGGTCTGAGCTAATCTCGCGTTAACTAAGCTATTTGGCTTAAGAGAAGATTGGCCATGCTTGAAATATATTTATAAATTCATTATTTTCCTTCATCAATATCTGACTGACCCTTATGTGCAAAAATAATATGATTTGGATCACTCAGATTGATTGTATCTTGTTGCAAACATGTAGACCCCACCGTCGCCATTTTGGTTCAGAGGTCGATGTGATCTCGCGTTAGCTTGTTAATTTTGGCGGGAAATTTGTCACGTGACCATACGGCAGCAAAACAAATGTCCGCCATTTTGGAATAATCTATTGTTGGCCTAATGATGACACTTGGACACATGATGGATCTTCCTTCTTACCGAAAATTTGATTTTAATGGGTGGGGTATGAGATCGTTAAGGATTATTGCCAAGTAAATGCATGTCATGATTTTTTCATGAAATTAGGTCAGTCATGAAACTCAACTTTCGTTTTCTGATATAGGCCATTACTCATGAAAATTTGATCCAAAGTAGGTTGCGCTGCAATATACAATAACAGAGAAACAAGACTAACGCGAGAACAAATCTAACGCGAAAACGCCTGCAGGCAGTATACATGTACTGTAACATGTTGAAATATCAATACTTTAACTTCGTCGTTAACTTTAAGGAAGCATGGTAATTTTGGGGCCTGGATTGTGGTGCATGGATTAATGGAAATGACAACCACATCAAAGAGAAAAAAGGTATTTAGTGTTGCGAAAAAACAAAAGTTGTCCAATTTACCCGTGCAGTGTATCAAAGTAGAATACCACGTGATTTGCCAGCCTAGATGAGATAACCCATTTGAGTTATCACATCTGGACCTGAACTTCTTAAACTGGTGGTCAATTCAGAATTTATTTAAGCACCACGATGCCCCCTTCCCCCTTTTTCGAGCAGGTACGACTCAAATGATCATGTTCAGACAGCAACACACTATAACCTCAATCCTTTATATTACTGGCGAATTCTTATATTGGGATGGTCCACGTAAGGAGTCGTATGCTAGTATTTCCGAATTAATGTGTACTTTATCCCTGGTTATTGTTTTTATCTTATCAAACAGTGCAGACCCCGATTAAACACTGCGTTCAGTGGCATTTAATCTAGGTCTTTATAGTTTGCTAAAGTACCCGTCAAGGAGTTTCCATTATACAAATAGTTAAAAATTGCTATTTTTCAGTTTGATCGCCTACACATGTGAAGTGTGCCTATAGCTCCAAGAATGACCACGGGTATGTATTTATAGTTCTATTAAGTATTGGTATTTTTTCTCCAGCTTTAGTATCGAATCAAGATCTTCAACAAAAACGATACAAAGCAATGGTTTTAGTAAGAAGCAATGAACATTTTTGTTTTTTGCTAATATATGCTGTACTGGTATCTACGCTGAAGCAAAAATGAGCTGCTTTTCACCAATCTTTTGACTTTCGACAGATATTTTGATATTGAACACATGCAAGTACCACCCAAGAATCTATCTACATTTGTTGGTACTTACAGTAGTTTCAAAGATGCATAGTAATGAGGCAATTATTCTATTTTTCTTATAAACAGGTACAGTAGGTAAAGCATGACTATTCACTACCATGCGCATATGCAGTAATCTGTGGTAGGTTCAAAATAACTGTAAACTGAGACTACCTGCACGCCCAAAATCAAGATGGATTCGCCAGTGTTTGTTACAACGATTCTCATCTATCTTTGAATCCACTATAAGACCATCTTTTTATTTGGAATGGACCTTGATAAATGACAAAGTTTCACCCAAAATTAATGATACCGTTATGATTCTAAGTTTTAAATTGTTAATTTCCTTTTCTGGATAGAGATTGTAAATGTGATGGTGTATATATTTCATAGCTTATTCGTTTTGCAAGAGTATATCATTAATATAAATTAATGTTTTAGGCCTACTGTTAAATTACTTAAACAATCCTAGCAAAATGTTAAACTTCGTAAAACATTTTCTAAATTCTATGGCAGACACTCGAAGTTGCATGATAATGATACTGTTAGTATGGAAACGCCTCTGCAACGGGGCCAGTATTTTATGGTGATTTAGCTTATACATTTAAAAGAAACACAGAAAAGCCTTATTTTCCTGATCAATAAAAGAGTATAAACATATGAGCAATTACCATGTGCATAACATGGATATTATGCGACTGTCTACATGCCCAGCTATAAACCCAATGTCGGTTTCTAGCTACGATTGCCCTTTTTGATTGCATGACGGTGAACCAGGCCTAAAATCAACGATGACACAAATAGAAAATACAAGTGTGTATGATCAGGAAATGTCACGAATTGCAGACCAATCTATGGTGCCGTGAGAAAGAGACACACAACACAGACAGCCACAACGTAATTATAGCACAGCAATCAGCTCTTTCACCCTCAGCAAGATGATTACTGAACTAAATGGACATCAAGAACTGCAACACAAAACCAGGACGCAGCACAAATAACCCACACTAATGGGTGCAACAACAACAACAACAACAACAACAACAACAACAACAACAACAACAACAACAACAACAACAACAACAACAACAACAACAACAACAACAACAACAACAACAACAGAATGAAGGTTTCCTAACCCATGTAATGCATCACCCGAAAAAGTGTGCTGGGGCTAATCCAGGGCACAGTCTGTACTTGGGGCTCAGGGTTAAGGTTGAGGGTTAAGCTTTGGGTCAGTTAGGGTTATGCAATGTATCACCACATAGAAACAATCAAATCAAATTAAATACTATGATGAAACAAAGAAAATGGCTCTTAGCTCAGACAGTCAGAGCTAAAGAAAACCCGAAGGTAAGCCACAGTAGGCATAGCTAAAGACAGGCAAAAGGCACAAATCCACCGATTAAAGTTTTAGAGGAAGATATAATTATAAATCATGATTGGATTTATAACCTGGCATGCATACCGTCGAATAATATCCAAGTTATAACCCACTTTTTTTAAAAAAAAAATAGTGTTTGATTATCTTTTTAATTGATCAGAAAAAGACGACTCTTTTGAATTTAATTAACTAAATCACCATGAAATACTAGCTCAGTTCCGGAAGCGCTATTCACCAGCATTGTATTTAGCAATCAACTCTGAGTCTCTACTGTAGAAAATGCTTTATGAAGTTTATGATATCGATAGCCTTGTTTTAGTAACTTTAATCAACATTGGGTTCCATTGTTGAGGTCGCTAATATCTCGCTGGTTCATGAAAGGATAAAGTGTATCTTTTCAGGTGGCACGCTGATTTTTAACTGTACACACGGTGTTAATCTTTTCTATATAAGTTATCATCTATTGATTGCAATAACCATGTTTATAACAATTAGGCACAAACGCTAACTTACCATCCTAAAATTGTAATTCATTTCAAGCAGAAGATTTAGTCCAAATTAAGAAGTAAAACATATGCAAAACTGAAGTTTAAGGAGACCGTAACGATTTCTGTAACACATTTAGCACCCAGCATACCTATATTTGTAATTATAACATTTTAGTGTCTACAGCGTGTACAGTTTAGTAAAATGGATTATAATTTATGTTGATTAAGAAATAGATCAGCTCCAGCAGTGAATTGTTGAGTAATAATTCACTGTTTGGAGGTCAGTTGTAAAGAAGATCAAATCACGAGCGCGCAGCGCGAGTGATTTATCTTCGTACAACTTACCGACAAACAGTGAATTATTACTCAACAATTCACGTACCTGAGCTGATCTATTTCGATTCTAACACACAATAAACGACGAAAACAAATTTGAAGTCTTCAGTTTCATCCATCTCTCCGCCATTGTACTGAAGAACTCCCGCCAATACTTAGACTACGTCGCATATGTTTACATGTAATTGTAACGTCTTTCAAGCGTAAAAACGACGTTACACCGTCTAACGCCATGAATGACGTCATTTTCCAGTGACGTCAGCTATCACACACTTTGGCAGTGAATTATTGTCCGATATATCACTGTTTGTTACCGTTGGCTCTATAGGCGAGGTGTGTTAGAATAACGTGTATAACAAACGAATTTAAGGAAAAATTATCATTGATTTGCCTGGTTCTACAATTTAAGTGAAGCAATGTAACACGACGGTGGGTCAGACCTCAGACTCTATGACGGCTCTGACGTAAAGCTTTTATCAATGGGTTGGTGCCTGATGCTTGTCTGTAGCTGGACCCACCGTGGCTCAACTTGAGGTTTTCTTTAGCTCTGACTATCTGTGAGTCGTGAGCCATTTTCTCTGTTTCATCATAGTGCGTTAATTTGATTATATTGTTTCTCTATGATGATACATTGCAATAGTTAGGAATCCTTCACGCGAGCTTAACATTTTATGCTTCAACAACAGCAGAATCTAGGGCGAAGATTTGGTACCAGTAAAATGCATTTAAGCCCTCAGTGGCTTTGGCGGCTGTTGGTTCTGTTGTTGTTGATTCGTTGTTGATTGTTACTCCCATTGTAGGATTCTGTAATTGTTCTGTTTTGTTGTGCGTTACTTTGTGTCGATTCTAGTTTTGCAATCATCTCGATGGGGAAGAGAAAGCTGGTTGCTTTACTTTGTTTGTCTTCCTGGTGTCTCATGATTGTTATGTGGCTCTTCCTCACGATGCCACGGGTTTGTCTGCAGTTTGAGATCGTGATATTTCCTGATCATACTCGCTTACTTTTTTATTCCTAGTTTCCATTTTGATAATTTGACATTAACATGTCTGTTAATCAGTTGGAATAGCTCCCTTTCATTGTCAGTATTGTAGACTCTTCTAAATGGTTGGACTTCAATTATCAGGACCTAGGCATAACAGCTTCCAAGTTTAGGACTTGATTGATCATATATGCTAGAATGGCCTGGAAGTATATGCAGATGTTTACTTTTTGGCTATAGAGCTTATCAGCATGCATAATAGAATCTGTTTTAATCATGTTTTCATTCAACAGCACACATTTTGAATATACTAACACACTAACAACAAGAACTCGTATCAATTGCAATGCAACCCTTGGAACTAAGTAATACTCATAAAACATGTCTCAACTTGTTAAATGACACTATATGTACGCTATCTTGACACAGATTACACTTTTTCCAGCATTAGAATTGTTATAAAATGAGCAGCGACATGAGATTTCCAACAATGTGGTATGTGCGACCAACAAAGGCTCAGACCAGCCTGCGCATATGCGCAGTCTGATCAGAGCCTTTGCTGATCGCTTGAATATTCTATGAACTTTAAGCTACTAACAGAAAAGCGTTTGGAGTTTCTAAGCTTAACAGGATGCTACACAGGCTAGTCTGAGTCTACACTTGTCAAAATGCCACATTGTTGGAAATCACATGTCGTGGCTCAAATATAGTTTTTGTTATTCTACAAAAATGTGTTAATCATATTCTGATGTTCAAAAGTAATAGAGTGTACAGACCATGGAACAAACATTTGGGTCCTACTTAAACTTCAATAATATATTAAAAACCCTCTAGTCTTAAAATGATTGTTAAAATTACAACTAGGCTAAACTAGCAGTTTAATAATCATATTAATGCAAGCCATTAATGGGCCTGTTCACCTGATGAAAAACTGCCATCGTCCCCATGAGGTCTCCTATATCATAGGCACAGGTAGTAATCATAAGTTCCTGCAACATGTATTTGGTGTTTTTGTTTTGCATTATGTATATCATGCATTTTTTGTCGCTGTGTTCATTGACTTTAACCAGTATTGGCCGGGTGGGTTTTATGGTTTTGTGGTTTTATGTCCAGGAGCACCCGAAGGCTCAACCGGCAGTTTTTCTGGTTTTAAAGCGTCTCAGAAGACAGGGCCTAAGCTTAAAGTCTCATCAGAAAGGCTGGGAGAAGCCGGGAATGGATTCTGCGATCCCTGGTTTACAAGACATAGGTTTATCCTCTACACCATAATTCTATTTAACAGAAACTCATTTTATATTAAACTCGACAAGAGAACGTATTAATCTGTTGTATGTTTCAAATCAAACTATATTGATTATAACTAGTAAGCATTTGTCAATTGAAATGAAAGAGTTCAACTAAGGAAACAAAGTTCATACTTATGCATGAAGCATTCTCTTTTAAAGTTTATATTGCTTTTGCAAATGATTAGTATACTTACTTTGTTAATACGATTATCATCTTTATTAATTTAACAATGAATGACATTAGAAATCAACTGAAATCAAATAAAAAAAATACCTAGAATAAAGTAAAGAGTGTACACCTGAGACTTATATACACAAATAGATGTGGCAAACAATTTGCATTGGAGCCACTCGCATTGAACAACATAAAGACACACATATAGCCGTGTATTTATTGTATCGTACACAACATTTTACCTCAAATATTTATAAATGCTTTATGCTTTCGGGATTTTCAGCAACGTTTTCTTTCTACAAGTCAGTATGACCAGGAAATGCCACAATCACAGAATGAAGACCAATTTAAGGCACTATGAGGAAGAGACAAAAGCACAGACAGACACAAAACAAAGTAAAGCAACCCACTCTCTCTTCCTCGGCAAGATGGTCGTTCAACTAGAGAGGGCACCAAGAACTAAATTACAAAACAAGGACCCAACAAAAAAACCCAACAACCAAGGGGAACAACAACAAAGTTTCCATCATCTACACAGCATTTCAGTAGTTCGTAGGAATTTTATTTTAAATGAACATATCTGATAAGGACAAATATGTTATTTACTACTCTGTATAACGTAAACAAGTGTGAACTTGATCAACAAATACTTTGATTGCTTTTGAATAGCTGACAATAAAAAGAAAATATTGCAAAAATTAAAATTTGTATTAGCTTTTCATGCTAATTTTTTATAGGCTGAAAACAGTTAAGACAATTACATAATCTTGTTATATATGTTACTTCAGCAAATTGGACAGAATAAGGGGATGCATCCTAGTTAAGATATTGCATAAGACCGATCGTTTTCATAGTTTATCAATTTTACAACATATAACCGATAAAAGTTAACTAACAAAGATTTTTTGTTTGTTTTTTAAGCTAAGATATATACCATTTCACAAAAAGAAAATGTACACCCACATACACATAGTCTCTTAATCCGAACTGATAGATCTTCTTTTGGATAAATTGGTAGCTTGATGCCTATTAAACACAGCTTCCGTTTTGAAATGAAATAAACCACCCAGTGATGTATATTTTAAGGAATTAAACAATATGTGTTTGTCTTTACTTTTGTTATAGGTGTCAATTTATTTTCAACTGAATACATGCCGTTCATTTAAGAATTGAATTTATTACTTATATTTACATCTTATTATACATATCTAAAATCTAAAAAAAATATTTCAAATTTAGGAATTAAAACAGTTTTGTAATAAAATAATATCATTTTAACGGTTAAGTCGGAGTGTAAAATGTAAAAGCGGAACAGGAGCTTGAACACGGTCAGCCAATGGATCAAACAGGAGGCTTGCTTTGCACGTTCGACTCGGGTGTGGCTCGCTGTCAATCACAACACCAGTATCACTTCTGGCGAATGAGTTTGATGTTCGGAGCGTAGAGCTTGGCAGCTTCAAGCAAATCTGTGTAGTTTATGAGTCTATGAACGGTTGCAAAAATCTAAAGATTCATTAAAGGATTGCTTCGAAAATGTAAATATTACTTCGTAGACCTATCAAAAATGAAATTTATCCATTTCACTTACTTTAAACTGAACACATAACGTTCAATTAAGAAGTGTTTTTTTTCCGAGTTTTATGCACAGACGAGGTTTGATATGTACGTGCAAACCTTTGTGGGTCACCGTCAACCATAGCTTCATTGTCACTACTGGCGAATTAATTCTCTATTTGAAGCGATTGTTACATGCAAGTGAGCTAAGCAGCTGTCATCATAATTCTGCTGTCCATGAGGTTTTGAACGGTTGCAGAGATTAGTACATTTAATGAAATGTTTGATTCTTTACGTCAGTAGTAAACATTTTTCTGTCATGTTGGAACTGGTCTGCTTTTTTCTGTCATGTTGGGACGGGTTTTCCTGGGACGAGGCCCTAACCAGCAACTCTTCGACCCCTTGTCTTATTCTCTACCAACTGAGCCACCTTTATAAGCGAGCAAATAGTAACGAGCATCAGCCTGAGGAATCACAAGGGAAAGTATACCAATCTTTGGAAAATACATCAAAAATCTAATTGCAGAATGTCCTTCTCTAACGACACTTACCAACGACACAATAATACTGACGAAAGATGACGTCATGGAGTTGCAAGTTTCGACGTGGGCCCGGACGGTCGGCACTGTCGTTGACGTCACTTGTCAGCCGGGGCTTAAGTTGGAGGGCGAGAAGAGGCTAACATGTTTAGCCAGTGGCAGCTGGGATGCTGATCCCTTACCTAAATGTATTCGTAAGTGAGACATATGTTATTCCGTTGAAGTGTTGCATGTGGCTGTTGGCTATGAGCATATTATGTTACCCTAAAACAAATAAGCCAACGAATGAGATTTTTGGTACTTATTGCATAAGCGAGAAGCGACGTATACGTCGCTGCTCGCTTATGCGATAAGTACCAAAATCTAGGCCTCTAAACCCAATGGATAGCTACGCATGGACGCTTATGGAGTATTTCTTATATACCCTCTTTTTGTCTGGAAAGACAGGGAATATGGCCAAAATGGAGGTGATTGGGCCATTTAAACTTTATGTAAAGGTGGAATTTTGTCAAAAATACCCGTTTTCAAAACTTAATTTTTAGACGAACATTTTAACCAAAAACAAAAAGGGCATCGTTTCTGTACATTCTATACCCCTTTAATGTTACATTAGCTTTCTAAAGTTTTAAGGTATTGTTGATTTCCAGAAAAGGTCATTTTAAAGAAAATAAAATATAACAGAATTTGAGCCATTGACTTGAGCAACGATTGTTTTATCAAAAACATTGCTTTGAACCGATACTTTGGCTTTCTTAACAAACATACCAAAATATACTGGGGTTCTGTCTCACTGTATTGTGAAGTGTATGGATTGTCTATTAGATGAGGTTAACATTATCTCCTACGGAAAAGTATAAGGTGTTCATTTCAATATTTAGCTGTTTTTTATACCTAAGAGTATCAAATCTTGCCAGCATACCTTGATTACAGATTTTCAATAGCCAAATGTAAAGGGCTTTCAAAGGGCAATAACTAGGAAAAAATAAGATCACTTTTTCATAAATCCCCAGGTTCTCTACTCATCATCCTCCATCACTTGGTAAGCTGATAGAGAATTAATTTTGGTTTAACTTAAAATGACCGTTGTCTCAAAAAAGAGCACCATTCTTATGGACAGGCATATGGTTCGGACATAGTGTTTAACGTGAAACATAGATTCTAGTTATTAGAAGTGATGTTGATATACTCAGAAAAACAATTGAAGGATATTAAAATTCTTTTGACTATAACATTTGAGAAAATAATTTCAAAACAAAATATTTTAGTATCTGAAAGAACTACCAATATGCAACTCGGCAAAATGCAAAATAAAATTTAACGGGTCATTGGTTATGATACAGTACCACACCAAATGTACCAACCCTCTTTACCCAAAGTTCACATGCAAAAAAATTAGCGTTAATATTTTTTGCTGAAACCTTTACCTGGACATTGCTTATGATCTAATTCTGACCATAGACAAGTGTTCTCACCCATTTATCAGCAATTGCACCTAATAACGTGAAAGCTTCTTCAACAAAAATGTACAGATATGGCATGCCCCAGCCAATATGACAACAAATTTGAAGTAAAACACTGGCAACAACTACAAAAGTAGGTGTCATACTTTTGACCGAGATCCAGCAATGATTTTGGAGCCAGTCATTATGGAATACAAACGATAAAAATGGGGTTCAATCATTTTTTAATGTTTGTGACTTTTCAGTATAGAGGATTGCACCATTTGGACATGCACTGTACTTTATTCACTGAAGCGTGACTTAAATCAAACATTCATTTTTATTGCAGATATCTGGAACTATGAAATGCATGCATAATTGATTTAGTTAGTTTTTATTGTATTTAATGTTAGAGCTGGAACTGAATCTAAATATCCTTCAATTGTTTTTCTTAGTATATTTAACAGTTGACTCTACGCCTACAAGTCTCATCCCTGGCTCTGATATATCTTTACTGCTTTTTCAGCTATACCTGCGACCACAGTAGCACCACCATCATCATCTGGTAGCCTCGTTCTGATGATAGCGTTGATAATTGTCATAGTGATCGTTATTATGGTGTTGATTATATTATGTACCGCCCTCTATCAGTCATGGAGACGAAGAAGAACGAAACTGTAAGTTATATAATATCATTGTTATTTGTACTGGGAAGTTAGAGGCGAAGAGTATTCATGTCCGACTGCAGTCAATTTATGTCATTTCTTGAAAACACGAGAGTGAATATAACCAGTCAATGCCCAAATCACAGATTACAGTTTTGTTCTTATGTTATTATGGTTTACATTTTTAGAAAATAAGTTCGAGATGCCAATTTAACCTATTATGACCAATGTAGTTTCAACTATCAACGTTTTACATGTCAAACAACAACAAAATCAATGTTCATTATTCTGTGCTTAAGCCAGTGCATGATATTTTGTCACTTACACATATGTCTTAAGTCATAGTTAAAACAAGTGTGCATAGCGAGTGCGACTACTTTCCAACTTGTTATCTTTGCTGATGGTTGATGTGAGAGGCTCAATTGTCTTTTTTCCCTGACTTTCAGGTCTAGAGTTCCTACAAACACATACAGCACAGAAACCATCTCACAGCCATACAGGTGGGTTCCTATATCAGTTGTATTAATTGTTTATAATTGCTGTTATTTGCCAAGGTGATCCTACAGTTGACACTGTTCTGGTAAGGTGGTCGTCTCGCCAAGAATATGTGGGACTGGTTACTTTGCTTGTTGTATATACTTTAACGTCAACAATGGAAACCAATTTTTGACTGCTAAGTTACTAAAAAAAGGCTGTCGATATCATAAACTCCATAGAGCATTTTCTTAATTCTACCACAAACACTCGGAGTTGATTGTTATATACAATGTTGGTTTAAAACACCTCTGCAACACAACATACCAGAGCCAGCAGTTTAAATGATTTAGTTCAATTCAAAATATAAAGTTGGAAAGCCTACTTTTACTGATCAATTCAAAAAGATTAAAAATGGGATGTAACTTGAATATCATGCGACATTCTACATGCCTGGTTATAAACCCAATCATGGTTTATATTAATGGTTTCCCCTTTAATTGCATGACGTTAGGACAGGCCTCAGACTCAATGTCGACTCTGATCTAACACTTTCATCGATGGATATGTGCCTGATGCTTGTCTTTAGCTGGGCCAACCATGGCTCAACTTGGGGTTTTCTTAAGCTCTAAATGTCTGTGAGTCATTTTTTTTGTTTCTAGTATGCTAATTTGATTTGATTCTTTCTTTGTAATGATGCATTGCATAAGTTTTGAAGACTCCATGCGAGCTCAACATTTTTGTTGTGTTTTAACGACAGAAGAATCTGTTGCGAATATTTTGCCATTTATGCCTCCTGGTAGTCAAGGCTGATGTGCAGTCTAAGGCGTTGATTTGTTGTTGTTCATGCATTGTTTGTTGTTTTTCCCATTGTGAGTGTGTGTTTTCTGTTGGGTTCTTGTTTTGAGGTGTGGTTCTTTGTGTTCTTTCTAGTTAAACAATCATCTTGCGGAGGATGGGAGAGCTGGCTGCTTTACATATGTTGTGTTGTGGCTATTTGTGTTCTGTGTGTCTTTTGTACGATGTCATGGGTTTCCTTGCAGTCTGTAGTTGTGGCATTTCCCGGTCTTACTCACATACTCTTTGTTTGATTACTCCATGACTAAAGGTAGACCAAAACAGATAGGTTCACACATGTGTTATTTTGCCCTGTTTTATACAATTTTGGAATACCTAATTCCATTTTTTTGAAATATCATTTTGTCGCTCTTTGGCAATATAATAGTGTTTTTTTAAATATGAATTGTGTTACTTTTTCAACCATTTGATACTTTCTCTGTTTCTTTGGCAATACCATTTATATACTCCTCAAAATAATTAAAGGACCAAGATTTTAGAATGCGAGTATAATTAGCTCAAACATTTAGATTCTGTAAAACTTCGCCCAAATCTTTCTATGCTCTATGCCCATAAGTCAAGAAGCATTATTACTGATTCCCATGCCTAATTCTGCCATAACTGTGTCTCAAATGCACATACCCTCAAAAACACACTTTAAAAAGGCAGTGGGTGGGGTAGAGAAATTCTTCTGTGGTCGATCGAGTAGAATGAAAGTGACATTAAATTAAACTTTGTTTTAAACAGTACAGCTTACATGCAAAAAAATTCTTCAAACAGTTTCAATATACTGGGAAGCAAGCATTTTCATCTCTGACAATGGAGTTTTGACATTGTTTTGTTTTCTGAAAACAATGTGTGTACTTGACCATTAAGAATCAGATTTTCAATCGTCATTCTTTGCCTTTGAGTGTTAGAAAGATGTCAAGGCGAATTGTTTAAAGATTGTCACAGACAAACGCCAAAACCAGTTGTCTGAACCCATAGACTGGCCAATACGCCACAGCCAAAAGGGGCAATTTTCTCTCACAGGAAGAGGTGGGTGGTATCGACGGCATTAAAACACCATGCAATCATGTGAAAATAGAGATTTCAGCATCTAAAAGCAATTTTCATTGATTTCATGCAGTTCTGTGGTCCATGGATCACATAGAAAAAATGACATTCCAATGCATTTAGGTCAAGTTTCAAAATGACCAAAAAATCCTTGTTAGTAACATTTTCTACCATTTTCTTTTTGCCGTTTCACTTGGCAATTGGGCGCCTAAGATGTCCTAAAAAATTAGGCTAGATCGTTAAATTGGTTTTCAAAATATGTTCTTCACAAAATGCATCAATGTTATAATTTATGGCATTGGTCCTTCAATTATTTTGAGGAGTATATATAGATGATAATATTGAATCCAAATATTAAGCCTTGGCGGTATGAACCAATGTTGGATAGTAGGGCCATTATTATTTATGAAAAATAAACACAATCTGATGCCGCAACATGGAGTACAACACATTGTTTCCTAAGTACAAAGCGACTTTTTTAACGAATTGAAAACTTCACCACATACACTGGCTGCATCCAATGAAAAAGGCCAACATGCTACAGCCATCTTAATATAAAAGAAGGCTAAGATCAGGAATCCATGCAATCAAATACCACACCTGACCCAGGACACCACATGGGAAAGTGACAAAAACAAAATGAAACATCACATAAAAGAGATTCAAGAGGTCAGCCCTTTCCCAGCAGGTGACAACAAGGCTGCAAGTACCAGACAAGACAGTATGACAGGAAACACAAAAAACAAAAAAGGATCCACAAAAGAAGCACCACCTTGGATTTAAATTTCGTAGGGGGGACTTGAACATGAATGACCGTACCAACCTTACCCTTATTACTGATGTGGGTCAAGCCTTTCTATTGTCCTTAAATCTTCTTTGAAACTATAGTCTCGTAAGTTATGAGAATGTGTTATCCCAGTATATCATTCCATGATGTAATAAACAACATATATGTGGTAGATTGTTTATTAAAGAAAGATAATAATTATGACATGGGTTTCTCTTGAGAACAAAGCATGAATGAAAACGTTCATGATAAAATAAAAAATAAATAGATATGTAATTATTCTATACAGGTACGGCATATAATTATATGATATACATGTATACTACCAAACGCTGGAATAGGGTTCTACTCTTATTTTAAGTCAACAGCATTACTGTAGGTAGACTTTTCAGCGACATTGATTACTGATTACTTTAGATTAACTTATGTTGAGGGTCTGGATGGGTTGGGAGAGGGGGCAAACTCGTTAATCGTTGAATTATTTATCTCATCATCGTTAATCGATAAAAACTTTACCTAAAAATCAGTTATTTTTTTGTTTTGCTTTCTTTTATCGTTATAATTTTGGTCTAAAACATAAGATAATCACTATTAAATATGCCTAGAAATCGCTACTCGATATACCCATTCAGGCCCTCATTAAGCTTACATGGCATGATTTGTGTCTAAGCACAACTACCTTATTGATAGCATTTTCTTTTTTTCTCATCCATATTGTGGGTACTCGAAAGAACGGTTCTTTTGACAACTTTTAGCACATGCTTAAATTTACAGATAAGAAAATATTCGCAATTTTACGCTAAATAATTTTGTTTATCACAACCTCTGAGTTGACATTAAGTACTCCAGCTAATGATAGTTTGGTACTTTTTTGCATAGCAACCTGCGTAGGTTCAGATGAAAATGTTCGTGCGGCAGATCCTTAATTGAGGAAAGTAAGTAAGGGTGCAAAGCTCAGGAATCGATACAATCAAGTACCAAACCTGACCCAGGATACCAATGGGAAAGTGACAAACTCACAGTTAGACACCACAAACGAGAGCCAAGAGGGTAGACCTTTCTCAGAGGGTGACCACAAGGCACATATAAACAGACGCGCACAAAGGCATAGCATACACAAGACAGAACAAACACAAAAGTAGTACCGCCTTGGAACGGTCAGTAAAATATTTTACTGGAGGGCTTAAACCGGTTTCATGGCGCCAACCTCACCCTTAATTCAGATGTGGATCAAGACACATAGATAGTTGGTTTGCATGAAAGACCCCAAACTTATCAATACATCATCTCCTAGAACATATAAATCAAGATATAAAGCAAAGATAAGGACTCAACAGTAAATAAAACTGAATACCGGAGCAAAAGAAATCCAACAGGTAAACCCCGGTGGGCCCTGACAAACAGCCAAAGCATCCGGCCCCTACCATCACATCAATAGATAAGGCTTTAAGTCGGAACTGTCATAGAGTCAATAATGGTTCTCATAAAAACTAGACCCATGGCACCATTAAATAACTGAAAATACATGTTCAAGGGAAAGAACAATTTACCACAAGGGACTGATTATACCGGTATCTTTTTTATGCAGTATACCAGACAGACACAGAGTAGATATCCCTATGCACGGTTTGAGCATCGATAAACAGCAATACAGTCCAGAGCCACATAAACGTCATGATACAAGTGACGTTGATGTCGACTTCATCAATACCCATGATAATTACGTCAGTAGGGAAGGGACGAAAGAAGATCCTCTGAATACTCAAGTTGGAAATTATGAGCACAGAGACTGGCGACACAATGTTGGTCTTATCGGCAGTACACAAAACGGTGATTTGAGACATCACAGACGAAACCGTTTGCCAGCGTACTACAAGCCATACAGGGAGCACCATGACTACAAAACAATATACATTCCTGTCGTCCATGTTGGTAGGCATGGAACACCAGAGGTAATGTCGGGGTTAACCCTGAATGCGCCAATCGCAACAAAAGTCATCTGCTTTTCTCGTCTGCTGAAATGTTTAGGAAGCCTCTATAGCAAACAGTGTGGACCCAGATCAGACTGCTCCTATAGGAGCAGTCTGTTCTGGGCCCATGCTGTTTGCATCTATACTTAATTTGTCAGCAATGTTAGGTAATTTTTGCAGCAGACGACTTCAGCAGACGACGTTTTCAGATGCATTTTTTCTTGGCGCTTTAAGGGTTAACTCTTCCAATCAAAGATACACATGTTTACTATCATTAAACAAAGATGTTATTTTACTCAGTTACATGTCAGAGGTTTGCTTTATTGGCCAAAAAGCAAATACAGCATACTGCCTGCGGACCTGTAAATGACTCTATGACTTTGATCAAATCATAAAGGCCAGTCCAGCAGAACTGTAACTGGGCAGACATGAAAATCCTTTGGTTAATGGCAATTTTATTAATTAATATTGGCCAAATGTGGTCAAGTTTCACTTGTATTGACCTAGATTGACTTTTATTAATAGACATACAAAAATACAACTAGATACAACCTTTTTTCTGACACAAAAATACAAAATCCTGTATCACACTTCTAGCGTTTTCCAATTCCCTATCACCATCGTACATTTTACACAACTTTTGCACCAGTCTAAAACCAGCACCCGATTGGATTCTGAACCTGGATATCAATTTTTCCACTGGTCTTGTTAAAACTTGCTGAATTTATCGTTAAAACTGCCATTGTTGTTGTTTATTTTTTGTGACTTTATAAAAAATTTATCAATTATAATAGTGTATGCATTGACTGAGTTGGACTGTATTGACTTAATTTGTAAAAACTCTGTGAGTGTATGGCTTGCTTGATGTGGATAGCACTTATGGCATACATTTAAGTCATTCTTTAAAGATGTATTCGAAGCTACGTAGTTGAGCAAACATTCTAGATTTTGACCTGCTCCTCCTTCTACTTCCATACTTGCTTCTTTGTTTTGATGCTTTAGGTCCCAGTCAACACTTTTTCAGTCATGTCGGGACGGGTCTTCCTGGGTTGAATCAGCTCTAAGCAGAGAATAAGATTATAGTACTACTAAACCTACTGTAATTGCTACTTCTACCTGTTCTAGTACTACTGTAACTACTACTACTACATGTTCTACTACTACTACTACTTGTTCTACTACTACTACTACTACTACTACTACTACTACTACTACTACTACTACTACTACTTGTTTTACTACTACTACTACTACTACTACTACTACTACTACTACTGCTGCTACTTCTGTTACAAATTACAACTATAAATACATGTACATGTGGCTTCAAACAATATTCCATCTTATTTCAGGTAAACAATGATTGGCATCATCACAGAGATATTAGACATGAACAAAATGGCATTGATCAAAATCATGGCACAAAGACACTGCCTATACCGAAACACTATAAGCGACCTTACAGTGACATCACTAATTATTACCTCGGTTTGTACAACAGCGTGCCCCTCCCAGGGGAACAGGAGCCCAGTGAAGACGATTGGGACAGGTAGGCATAACACACATCGATTTTGAACAACGTTTTGCCTGTGTAAATTTCATATTTTGTGAGAAATATACAACCAACATTCGTTTGAGAGAAGTACACGTTAACATAAATATCACTTAGAATGATCAGTGATTTGAATTATGTAAAATGCTTATTCTATTGCTTATTCTAAACTCGATTTTATATGTTTTTCACATTGATTTTTGGCGATAACTTTTTAACTATCAATTTTAGCAAATTGTGTTCGCGATGAAAGTTGTAGAGAAAAATTAGCGCCGATTTCTCCAAGTGGCCCCAAGTTTGTGGCACAAACAGATTTTTGTGTACATATATGAAGCTTGTGCAATAAATTGAATTCAGCCAAAATTTCTAAGTCTTTCATTGACAGGTAAATTTCGTAGAGGCGTGACAGAAAGGGTTCGTCTCAAAAGAATATTCGCAGGGTGCGTATATACAGTTATTCAACGGCTGTTAATAGCATAATCACGCCGTATGTAGACTCAGAATGTACAGTGCATATTCAGAATCTACTATGAGCGTGATCATGTGTAGGTTCAGAAGCTGTAATATCGCATTACGCACCATTTCCCTCTTATGCATGTGCTCATAAACGGACAGTTTCGAGATGACCTAACTAGCTTAACGCACGGGCGAATCAGGCGCGATTTCCAATATATTTGAACAAGCCATCCATCGTCTTTCTTATTGAATCGGGGCGGTGCAATGTAACTTTTTGACTGACATATTTGACTTAGTTTATTTGCGCTTTGCTTAAAATGCTCAAAGAGTGCATCTATGCGCAGAGTTAATTGCAGCATCTATGATTAAGGAACCGCTTGGAGAAGTTGGCGCTAATTTTTCTCTACAACTTTCATCGCGAACACAGTTTACTAAAATCAATAATAAAAAAGTTATCGCCGAAAATCAATGTGAAAAAAAATAAAAAAACTGAGTTTAGTGTCTTTTAAATTTAATTTAAATCATGAATAATATTATTATATTTTAAATTTCAGAATGTACCCAAGCAGAGACCCATTTCTGTGGAGAGATTTGTAAGTGGGTTTCAGTATCTTTTAGAATAAAATTTCAAACTATTACAATGTTATTCAGATACATCATGCTGTGATGATGATGGTTCTTTATATTCCTCATAATTTAGGAAAGCATTTTACCACAAAAATATCTACAGATATGTTTACTCTCACGTGGACAGGTGGCTAAATTCTCTAGTTGTTCTAAAATTCTTGATAACCTGTTTCGCCATGTATGTCATATAGTTCCGTCGCTGACTGATCGGCGCACCCCTGCAAATATGTTCTTAAAAAGGTCTGCCTTTGGAAGCAAAGAATGCGACTAAGAACTGAAACTAGAGTTTGCAAGTTTTCTGGGCCAGACTAGCTAGTTTCGGCCATTAAGGCCTCATCAGTGACCCTCTAATAATTTCAAAGTTCCCAGATGAAACCCATGATCCCAAAGAACAAGAAAATAAAATCTACACTATAGTGAAGGGCAGGGAGACGTTCTACCGCCGCCACACAGTCCCAATCACCAGCTGAAGTGAAGTCAGATATGTTCTTAAAAAGGTTATCCTTTGGAAGCAAAGAATGCACCGAAGAACTGAAACTAGAGTGTGCAAGTTTTCTGGGCCAGACTAGCTAGTTTCGGCCATTAAGGCCTCATTAGTGACCCTCTAATAAGCCACAAGACAGGAAGGGTAATTTCACAACATACCCACAGGCAAAGTGTCTGTATATAAAAAAGTGATAAAAAGGCCATACTACCTACAGCAACCAGCATACCGGCACAATACCTACAAGGCGTTTATGACCTGTTTGGATGGTGGGGAAAGCCGAAGTGCCCACAGAAAAAACACTACAGGCTTGTTCAGAGCAAGGCAAAAGCTTGTAGACATAACTGAGCACAAGTAGTGATGTGGCTCCTTTTGCAGTTAATGTAGTAAAACATTATCAGTACTGTTAAGCTGAAAAAGACAAGCATTTCGTTTCGCCAAAGAAATAAATCAATCCAGTTCACTTCCTTCATATCTGGACAATCGTCAACTCGTAGCACACTATAAATATAATAGTACCTATAACCCCCCTCCACCCCCCCCCCCCCCCCCCCAAAAAAAAATGTCAAATATAACTCCGTTTCAAAACAATGCCATATCTTTTTTTTCTGTTGTAAAAAAGAGAGTACGATCAGGAAATACCAGAATCACACACTGCAGATTAACCCATTGCACCTAGAGGAAAAGCCACAGAAAATTAATGGTAACACGACATCAGAAAGACAATGAAAGCAAAGCAGTCAGCTCTCTCTTTCTAGTCAGGATGATTGCCAAAAAGTAATGCATAACAAACAAGGACCAACACACAACCCTCAACAAACAATGGCAGGTACACAACTAATAAATCAACAACAACAGAACCACCGCCTTAGAACGGACAGCAACCTAAGCCACTAGGGGCTAAAATGCATTTAACTGGCCTCAAATCTTCGCCCTAGATGTTGTTGTTGTTAAAACACAAAAATTGTTTAGCCCGCATGGAGGCTTCCTAACTAATGCAATACATCATCACAGAGAACAATCTAATCAAACCAACACACTATGACGAAACAAAGAAAAAGGACTAATGACTCACAGATAGTCAGAGCTAAAGAAAACCTTAAGCCTTGCCCGGTAAACTTGATATCAAAAGGCACTGACCTAGTATTCTCTACATATTAAACATGGTATTCATTATAAACGGGGACATGATATAGAAGTAAAAGGAGTCGAATGTATTTGGATAGAGGTTGCAAACAACCACAATTACATTTTGTTTGGTCTGTTTTATAATATAGACCTCCCAGTTCAGATGAACATTATTTCTCAAAAAGGAGGATTTATATGGCCTGGCTGTTGGCACTGGTGTATCAGAAATAATATTAACAGGCAATTTCAATTTTAATGAGGCCCCGGGGGGTCTGTGCTCCCTTGAACCCTGAAATAATGCATTGATCTCCCCTAATCCCTGAAAGAAAATTCTTCAGCTCCCTAAATGTATTTTTCCTTTGCTCTCCAAATCCTTTAAATGAATTCAGCTTCCCCCCCCCCCCCCAAATCCCCAAAAATATAAGCCAATTCTCCCTAAAATGTAATTTTCTTTCCATATGATTTAATTCACATACTTAAAAACTATGAAGCTATACACGAGCGATTAGGTTAATGAATATTCACTTAATATTTACGTTATGCATGTAAAGATAGAGCTTAGCCACGGAGTACACGATGTTATAACTATTTTAATGAGCTTAATCTTTAATGGTTTTAGGCGTTATCTCTCGAACATATGACAGATGGTTGTGCTACCAGGAACAACATCACACTGGGTCTCAATGCTAGCTGGTGTTCCCCAACGACCTATTTTGGGACCTACACTATTTGTGTCATATCTTAAAGATATTGTCAATACAACAGGATCAAATATTTGCCTTTTTGCTGATGATACTTCTCTCTTCATTGTTGTTGATAACCCCAGCAGCAAATTGATTGAATACTGACCTTTTCAGGTTAACCAGATGGGCTGCCTCTTGGCTTGTATCTTTCAATCCAACAAATATGAATCCCTTATGATCTCATACAAAATCACCAAACCCAATCCCCCATCTCTCTTTATGCAAAACTATCAGATGACTGAGATCTATGCACATAGCAATCTTGGTATTTTTTCTAGCGATTGTTCGTGGCACCAAAATATAACTTACATAAAAGAACAGGCATTACCAATGAGAAAACTAAAAACAACACATTTCATAATAATAATAAAAAAATAATGAATTTATAAATTTTAGTCAGGATGGTGAATATAGCGAAAACAAGCAACCCAGTAAGCACATACATTAGACAGAAAATCTCCTTTCGTTTTCTTTCATAAAGGTCCTATTGAACAACGAAACATATTATAAAAAATAAAAATATAAAAAAACCCTTATCCCCTCATAATGTAAATAAAGTCAATATCCGTGAGATAAAACAATAAGCTTAGTCAGCCAGTTTACAGTCAGTCCACCAGCGAAACGTTTCCCTAATGGACCGATAGTGGCCCATTTTATATGCTTAATTGTATGGTGGAAGATTCTACCTGGTAAACAAGTTTAATTGTATGTTATGTTTCATTTCAGACCTTCTTCGTGGAGTAGCCTACGTCTTCCTCGCCCTCATTTCACGCCCTAGATAATATACTCCAGATTGGAATTGAGACACTATAGGTGTTTATCTTAAATAATACAGGCAACAGAGCACATGACGATAATAAATCAACCATCGACATTGCAGTTTGTGCCATCCAAGCCATGTACGTTGAATAAAATACTATAATAGGCGACAAAGTCCATAAATTTTGAAAGTGAAACCATCTGACTTAGTGATTCTGAAGACTGTGTGGATGCCACCCAAGCTATGTGGTGCATAATAGATTGTTTGTGTGATCATTGTATTAAGATTTGGTCAAATGTTCATGAATACAGTCATATATGATCTATTGCACAGCATCGATACTTATTTTGCCTTATTTAACTGCTTACAACATTTTGAAATATTGTCTAATATATGACCGATGTCCAATAAACTGCAAATTGCAGTTCACGGGCATCAGTAATATATCAGCCATGTTTCCCATGTGTTAACAGTTACGAATCAAATAAATATCTCTATATATATGTCAAAATTGAATTTGGTGAAATAAAGATAAGAAGCTGGAAGCAAAACGAGTAAAATACGTTGAATCTACCAAAAGGCAAACGTCAACAAGATTAGCGAAATAATAGACTTTCACAAAATAATAGATTTATAAGACTGTGTTTGTGCTGTCGTACATTTTTGTGGCTGCAGAAATAGATGATGCCACAGGTTGAGCAAGGTGACAATTCAGGGTTGAAAAAAACAACCCAATGTCCTAGATACGCGTTTTATAGGTCTTGCTTTACACAGGTCCACAGAAGAATTCAACTGAACATTGTGTACAAATCTTTAGAAGATCCTGTCTTGGATGACAAGATCGTACACTTTGTCTGATTGCAGAGTTTTTAACAACATCTGAACTACTCATACTCTTTCGACGTAATCGGCATGTAGAAAGGAACAAACTTCTATGCATTTAGAAATAGACTGCCAGTTTTGTGTTATAGAAGCTAATATTGAGGAGTTTCATTGACATGAACGCTATACTGGTACGCGTACGGTTGTAGAATTAAAAAAAATAAGATGTGTAACTTAGATTCCTAGCTAAAACTGTGTTGGTGCTAGTTGAAAATAGGGTTTGCCAAGCCTTAGAAAGAAACAAAAGAAAAAAGTAGGAACAAATTGGCTGAATTTTAAGCTGAACTGAACCTAACCTTATTAGGCATTAAAACAAATGCTCAGTTCTTGTCTAGGTTATTATTAAAAGCAGCATGTATCTTAAGTATATTTTGGATAGTTTCAGTGAAGTTAATGGGTATCATGTGGTCAGAAGATGGCATAGAAAGGAGCGTTTGTCTATTTTTGTATAATTTTGTTGACCTTTTACCTAATTCTGAGACCCAGGGATACTCCCAGAATTGGCATCCAACCCTAACGGTTTTACAACACATATAGGAACATAAGTAGCATTGATGCCAGATTCTACCCCCATTTTGCCATCAGAAGTTTTTTCATGAAATGGACTGCCAATGGCAAATTCATTGTGTGTTTGAATATAAGATTAGTGGCGGTTTAGAGATTTTTATATCTCATTTCATTGAGCAATAAATAACCCTTTGTATACTAATGGATTCTTCCTTTCGGTTTGATACAATAAACTTTGTACTTGGGAAAATACAAAAATGTACATTGTGTCAGATTATAATTTTCAAAAAATATTGTATTCTTTTGTCTGGAGATATTTTTCTACCTTTACAAATGGTGGATACCTTGATGAAATGCAGCATTATGTTGCATTTCATCTGGGTCTTCACTGTTTGTAAAAGTACTCGTTTAGGGGTTTCCCAAATACAAGCAATTAAGCAAGCCAAAACAGAGAGTGTAAATGTCACTAGTTATAGTATACTCTTATAATAAAACACTTTTTCAAAATAGCAAAAAATTAAAAATAAAAAAAAAAAGAATTTATATGTTTTAGTCGGGATGGTGAATATAGCGAAAACAAACAATCTTTATTAAATTTTCATTGAATAAAATGTTATCGCATGTCTGTTTACGAGGAACGGCGTAGCAAAGGAATGTCGTCGGCTCAGCTGCCTTCGGTATCAGGTAAACCACTTGTTGTCGGATGCTGTAAATTTGGCTATGGGGAGTTAAAAATATGTCATTGAACAACAGGGTCTGTATTTATTCATAGTCACGACGGTCTCTACATTGGAACTGCCAGGGCTAGTAGCTTTGACGCGCCACAGATACTTTGCACCACCATTAGTTTTAACAGAAGACCTTTTTTTAACAGTTTAACCACGGTGCATGATAGTGTAGTCCGTGCTTGCGGAAGAACAATAGTATGGATTCAGTTGTGCTTTTGCAAGTTCACACTTTGAAATTTCAGATTCAGAGTGATTACTTGAAACTACAAATACCATCTAAAATTACGTTTAACACCCTGAGTTTTCAGACAACTATTTGAGATAATAGATCTACAGATTCAGTAGTTCAGCAACATGTATAAAGGTGTGGGGTTCGCTTTGCTGATTTACTCATTTTTCTTAAATATCCAGTGAAAATGAAATAATATGGTATCACTGAGACCAAATTATTTCATTTTCACAGGATTTTTAAAATAAAACGGGATTGAGGGTCAGAGAGGGGGTTCAAGCGAACCCCCTGAACCCCCTATGGGTCCCACACAGGCTCTATACTTCGGTCTAGCAACACTTTTTTTCATAGCTATTTCTCTACCAAGTTGCCAGTAACAAACAAAGGGCATGGTTTGTACTAAGTACTGTTAACCACTTTGGTATGAGCCGCGACACGAGATTTCCAACAATGTGATATGTGCGGCCAGTAAAGCCTCAGATCATCCTGCTAATATGCGCAGTCTGATCAGAGCCTCTGCTTGTCGCTTATTTATTCTACGACTTTAAGGCTACTAACCGAACTTCGTGTGGAGTTTCTTAAGCTTAATAGGAGGCTACATCGGCTCGTCTGAGTCTACACTTGTCAAATTATCACATTGTCGGAAATCACGCGTCGCGGCTCAAATGGTTTTGTATATCTCTCTCATCTTAGTATGCACCTTGGTAGCTTATATTAAGAACAATATGGACCTAGATCTGACTGATCTTTAAGGAAAAGTATGACCAGTGCCCATAGTCTTGCTTTCACGGCAAAATGTTTTTGAATCCATTTGAATAAACACAACAGTCGAATGGGCAGGCGATAATTTTCAGGACAAAATGTATAAGAGCGTAAAGGTTACTCAATGTCTGGACATGTCCATAGATGTTGTCTGACACGATATGCATCAAACTAAACGCATTTTCACACTGTTACACATTTAAACACATTAACACTGTTATAAATTTAAACACATTTACACAGTTACACATTTAAAACACATTTACACTATTATAAATTAAGTGACATGGACCTTTAAATAGGTGGCAGCTGAGAAAAAGTAAACTTAAACTTATATTCCTTCTAAAACAGCTTGATGTAATAATTTGTTCAGTATTAAAAATGGTGAACATTTTTTTTTGCAAAAACTACCCGTCATTTCTGTAGTTTTTGTCAGGATTTTAACAATTTAATAAAATGTAGTTTTTAAGGTAAAGCCTTTTAAAGTAAATCCTGTCTTAAGCGGCCACTCAAAAATAGACAAAACAAAGGTCTTAATGGCAAATGGTAGCTTAATGAAGGTCGAAAGTATTGCAGAATGCCTTGGAGCATTCTGCAATACTTTTGAGCTGCATTAAGCGATAGTTGGTCTTTAAAGCCAATTTTTGTCTTCTTGTTGTTGACTATGTTGACTATGTTGACCTAGAGTGAATAAAGAATTGAATTGAATTGAAATTTTTGAGTGACCACTAAAGACAGTTTTTACTGTATTAGAAGGGCTACATCAACTTATTCTACAGTGCAGTGCAGCCATGAAGTCATTTGCACAGCTAAAACTTGTTTGTCAACAGCAAAAGATGTGACAGCTATTCTGCCATCCCTTTGGAGTAAATTTACAAGCTTAAAGTAGTTGAAAGGCTACACCAAGAACATCGGCAGCTCAGCTGCCATCAAATTTGGTGTAAAATTGCCTTCATTTTTTTTCGGTATGATATCAGGTGGTGACCATATTTTCTCTTTTTTTCAACGTTGAAAAAGGACATATTGAATGTTACGGAAGTTGTTATACGCCTGGAGGCATGCACTGATATTCGCAAGGTAGTCAAATCTGCAATATCCTCCCAGCGGAGGACAGCTAGAAACGGTTGATCTTTTGACCGACCCCAAAGCCTGCCAATCAAGATGTCCGCCGCCATGTTCACACGTCACAGAACATGGGTATTATGTCTTCTTAAGCGATGATCAGCGATTGCCCACACATTCAATTACAGATCTTTCAGATTCAAGTTATTTACTGAAAGATGCAACCGGTAATTTTCACGCCATCTTTGAGCGCTACTTTACCGCCCCGTTTAGGCTTTTTACACCTGTTCACCACGGCCGATTAGGTTAATTATCTACCAATGACATTGTCGCTGCTCATCCGGGCACATTAAGTGTATCCCACAATGCACATTGTCCACAGATTGACACCTGTGTTGTTTTTGATTCCTTCAGGGAAAGAGCAACCAATAATGTCTTTTGTTATGGTCCGGATTTCAATTTGGAGAAACAAAACATCATTGATGCTATCTGCAGCACTTCAATAGTGCGCATGCGCATACAGTCCCTGATTTGGACATCATATAATTTGGCCGCATTGAAACCGTTTCCGAAGAAAGTCGACATCATGTCGGGTACATATTGGAACAGTCTGGTTTGTGTTTTCACTATCCACATACTGGACTTTGTGCTGCAGAGAGGGCTATAGACGGGAAACGAATGCCCAGATCTGACCTTGCAAAAGCACAGTCTGATCTGAGCCTGCTTTTGACTCGTACATTCGATGATTGACTCTTTCTCCAGGCAAAATGAAAATATTTAACAGACCCTATTGAAATGTGCTGTGCATATTGACAGTATGCATGGTAATTGGTACCTTGTGGTCAGCCAGTGACTGGCTGACTGAAGCAGTTGAAAGATTCCCACAGGTTTTGGGTTGTAGAATACTAACTTTGTTTTCTAACTAAACATTAGAAAATATGTTCATCTTAACCATGTATGAATAGGGTACCGAACATAGAGCATCAGCTAACGTTGATGTTTCAGTTGTTCAAAATGCAACAGAAAAAGGGCATTTCACAATATTCTACCCAAACTTCTTGCTATCATATTATACATATTCACCATATTGACCAGTAACCCATACACCAACATGTTAACAAAAACGATACAAATGGGCCGCGGCATGAGATTTCCAACAATGCGGTATGTGAAACAACCAAAGTCTCTGATCAGCCTGCGCATACGTGCTGCACATGCTCATCTGAGTCTACACTTGTCAAAATGCCACATTGTTGGAAATTGCTTGTCACGGCTCACATATTCGACATTAAGAGGTTTGCAAAAGTAGGCATTGAAACATTTCTGGTTGAACTTCAGGTTCCCAAAGACATTCGATAAGTAAGTTACAGTAAGTTTCTCTGGAAAAAAGGAGTAACTATGGTGCTCAGAGAGAGAGAGAGAGAGAGAGAGAGAGAGAGAGAGAGAGAGAGAGAGAGAGAGAGAGTGCATGCGGCAACACCAACATGCCAACAGAGTGGCCTGTGCGCCCTACGAAAACTCAGATTCGCCTATACGCCTAGTCAGACAAGTCTTTATTGTCTGCACGAAAAAGCTTTAATTATCAAGCTACCGTTTTTCTAACAGCCAGTGCTCTGGTGTTATTTGACAAATACCCAAGTTGATTAAAACAACAAGTGAGCATGTCAGAAAAATCAACCCATGGTACCGCGAGGAAGAGACACAGAATACAGACACACACACAAAAGCGAGAACACAATTAAAGGGTAAGGGATCAAATTTGTTAGTTTTGGAATGCATTTACTCATACATGTAACTAGTTAGCTGAACAGTGGCGTGTCAGCAACAGCAACCATTAAATCATGCGAAAACAGAGATTTCAACATCTTAAAACAGTATTCATTCATTTCATACAATTCTGTGGTCCATGGATCACACACAATAAATGACATTCCAATACATTTATGTCAAGTTTTAAAATGACACAAATTCGTGTTGGTATCATTTTCTACCATTTTCTTTTTGCTGTTTCACTTGGCAATAAGGCGTCAAAGAAAAATTTAAACTAGATCGTAAAATTGGTTTTCAAAATACGTTCTGTACAAAATGCATCAATGTTATAATTTATAGTACTGACCCTTTTATTATTATGAGGAGTATATTATACAATAAAGCCGTGAAACTAAACGGAAGAACAAAGTTGACCATGCTTGCGACGGAAAGTGTAGCTAAGCATTACAGTTAATAATGTGATGTATAATAACATATTCCTGGTTTCTAAAAAGCCGTTACATTGCGTTTTCTTCGTATCTTTTGGATCTTAATTTAATTTCACACTCTCAATAATCGATACGGTTAAAATACTTAATTATGACAATAAAAGTGTGAAAGAATTTCGATTATTTTATGATCGAAATTGATCAAAATGTCTTATCTTGATTAAATCATTGCACCATTACTACGGCCCTAACTGTAAACAGCAGTATGGTAGTAGTTGTTGTTGTTGGGCTTTACGTCGCTTTCAACGACACTGGTTATTATTTTACTGTTCCTGGCACCCTCGTTATTTTTTTTCCATGCTCAACTCAACTTCGCATAGAATCTATCTTGCGGATAAATGTTAAAATGCAAACGGTTGTTGACGGTAAATATATACAACCAGTGACGTATCTTATATAGGTCACTGATACAACATATACGAGTTTTATTCCACACTGACATCATAACCGAAAAATGCATATACGAGTTTTAAAGCAGAAAAAAACACTTGATTTGTCAGCAAGCAGCTTATTTTTTATTGAGCAAGAAAGAAGTTTTATACCCTTGGGTCCCAGACTACGTGGGTCATCCAATAAGTTCTGACAATGGTCTCATATCTCAGAAACTGTTATTGAAACCAGAATTCTATTACCAATTGCATGTGGCCATGGGTGTTGCCTACTCATATTTGAAATACTGTGTTTTTATCATAACCTGATCGGATGCCATACAAATTTGCAAACAACACTGTGAAAGCCCATGGTCGCGAAAATTCACGTTTTAACTAATTTTTGCTGGGGGTAGAGTTAGTTAAAGATGGATTATGCATCTTTGGAAAGTTATATTAATGGTTGGTGATGTTGTCTGAATATACAATTGACCCATAAAAGCAAATACAACAATGACAATAATGTAGTTGTTTTGAACGTTCTTGGTTGCTAGGCAACAACAGAAAATTAGATTTTCGCCTGACTTTAAGCGCTAATTATAAAATAGTATATTTTGAACACTAATATTTCACATATTATTTAGAGTATAAGGAATTGAATTACAAGTTCAAATATTTCCATGTTGCCATCGCAATGGTTGCTAGGCAACTAAAGAACACAAGGTAAAGGGTCATGGACAGGACACTATATGCGGTATACATGCCCAAAATAATATGTGAAGATTATTGAAACACATCCTAGAAAAAAGGGTTTGTTTTATGGGGTCATTGTCAGAACATTTTGGATGACCCTCGTAGCTGCTCGTATAAGTAGTCTGGTGCTCTGTCAGATGCTTTTGATTTTGTCAACTATGTAAAAATATTTTGCCATGCAATCACTGGCACATACCTTCATCGGTAGGCTGGATATTGCCCTGCTCAGTATGGCGTTTTCAGTAGGACTGTCACACTAATATTGTCTTTATTCTGCTCAGTACGTTGTTTTCACTCTCTTGGTTCCATTGTTTTCATGCGCGGATCCAGATGGAGCGACCGGGGATCCCGTCCTCCCCTTAATTTTGGCAACTAAAACAGTTTCTGCATCTTCTGTCAAAACAGCTAACAACCAGCTGACTGACGCATTGGATTGAAACAGACATACTTTTAAGTCCAATTACTATCTATACAGTTGATTCATTGCTGTACAACACTCAACTTAGGCAGAGAAGGGACTGACACCAATATACAATGCAAGAAGAATGGATGACGCTAGTCAGCAGGTAATTTTGTTATGCAGCCCTTCCTACCCGTACGCATACACACATTTCTTTAATGGCTTTATTTACCCTGCTGCTTTGCAAATGCAATACATGTATCTACCTGTCATTGGGGTTGATGCCTATACAAATCCTTTGCAAGCTACAATTTGGTATTTTAAGGTATGTGTTGTTATTACATTCATGTATTGTATAGAATTATCAGTGAGATGATGAAGATGCAGCTTTCCATGTCTTAGCAAAAATTTCCATCTAAGCCTAGTGATATAAAGATTTAAGAAAGACTGTAAAATACCAGGGATGCATGTGTTTCTGAAATATTCATCTCTGCGTGCAGGGCTATTAAAATAAGCACACTGCCATGACCCGAGGGTTTAGCCGGCTGTAAAACGTTTAAGGGTCCGTGTTTTAGTTGTGATTGTGGCATGACATGCTGTCAATTGATGCTAAAATTGGTGTGGTCCCAAGTCCAGGGTAGCAGTGTATTTATTCAATGATAGCTAAATGTCGGTAATAAATAAGTTCAACCGGTATCAGAAGAAAACTGTCTGATCTGGGACCACACTGTTTGTCTCTGTCCCACAAAAACGACGCTATATAGAATCATATGGGTTAAGTCAGACAATCACTAAAACGATTGCATGACAATCCATTCAAAATAAAGAAGGCAAAGATCAGGAATCGATACATCAACCAAAACACAATATGGGAAACATCACACACAAGAGAGCCAAGAGGTCAGCACTTTCCCAGCCTGCAAGAAAAGAGACAAGGCAGCATAATGAAGATAAACATGAAACATAAATAACAAAAAGGATCCACAAAAGAAGCACCGCCTTGTAATGGTCTTTAAAAATATTGGAGGACTTAAACATGTTTAACGATACCAACCTCAGCCTTAGTTCTGATGTGGATCAAGCCACATAGATGTTTGCTTCCCATGAAAGATGCCTAACTTATCGATACATCATCTCCTAGTACATACAAATCAAGATATAAAAAGTAGACAAAACAAAGATAAAGACTCAACAGTACATACAAGCCGAATGGACTTTTCTCCCCGTATAATTTGGACAAGTCCATTTCCTAGCTGGGTGCTTGGTATCCAAATTTTGAAAGATCATTCTGCAAGCCGAAAGGAAGGGCACTGATCAGACGCCGCATACTGTGGTCTCTGATATGGGTCAGCACCATTTGCCTATACCCTGCAAAATGGACGCTAGGCCTATATGGGTTTAATTTTATGGCCAAATACTCAGACTTCTGCTATTGCTGTAAAACATATCGTCCTACCAAGGATTGCAATTCATTATCTTGATATTCCCACGAAACATCCAATAACAATGGGTTTTATGTTCCGTCAGAAGAGAGCATAGCTATCCACAATAATGTCAAAGTTTGTTTAAGGATCTCATAATGTACGGGAGGGCATCTGAAAGTACGTAGCATGGCATTTTATCTCAGTAACAGATTAACAAACCAATTCATGTTTGGTATCATTTTAAAAAGCTATCTTTCCTCAATTCGGACACAAATTTCATGAGGATGTTGTAATGCAGACACGAAATATATTATTGTGAATACATGCACTGTTTGTATAGTGGAAAAAGCAAAATTTCCATGTTACCCTTTGAAAAATGTGCAGAACATAAACAATACTTCGATGAAATTAAATAATTTTGAACCATTTGGTAGGCCACCATCTACAAGTAATGACCAAGTTTGCTGTTTCTAATTACTAAATACCAGGACGGCAATACCAAAACCGTTTAGAAAGCAAGGCCATGCATTTATATTTACAACTAAAATCACATTCCACAATGCACATTATTTGAAACTATACATTTTCGCTACAAATAAAGCAAAACATACACTCAATGGGCATATTTCATGCTCCTGCTGTGACAAAATTTATAGCACAATTATAAAGAAAACTCGCAAAAAGTCTCATTTTGCACTAAGTGTACCGTTGCTCTATTAGTCAACATTTTCTGGGTCGTGCGAGCAGTGGTCGATTTTTTTAAATAAACAATTATTTGGCACCAAATCGTTAATCTGTCAAATCATGATCGTAAATTCATTTCGAGCATGCGCTGCTCGTGTAAGTCATGTCCATTTTCGGCAAAGATCAAACCGAATTGTATTAATTGATAGTATTTTATCAACGCACTGTGGATTTATGCTGGCATGCTATATACTTTCCAAATGCCCCTCGTATCTTTGAAAGATGTACAGTCATTTTTTGCATGATAAAATGAAGTTGCATCGCTGAGAATAGCTGATAAATTTATTAATGAGAACAAGTAAAAAGTTGGTGCCAATATGGATGCATGCTATGATAATGACTGGAAATATGCAAACAATTAAACCAATGCAAATTACATAACCTGTAGTTCTATACCTTTAACATTTGCAATATGTTTTCAGGAGAGAAAAAAAACAACAATTGACTATTTGAATACTTTTGGTGAATCTTGCTAGTGCAATGCTGTTTACAAAATAGCGAAATAACCAGCCAAATGTGGTTGAGCCTTTGTAAAATACAATCAACTTGATGGAATCGTCATTTTAGCCTATGAATTTGTATTATGCATAATTGAAGTCATTGCCTTCTACACTTTGCCAAAATATAGTAGCTAAGGAGAAGAACCCAATAAGCTCTCTTGCTTCCATTCTAATCCTGATGTTTGTATGATTGAAAATTATATTGTATTGTATGTACACAAAATGAAATAATTTTGTTCAAACAAATTCATGCCTGTGGTTTTTACGGACTTGCGCTGACATACAGAAAGAAGGAAAACGGGAAATAAGTATGTCTCCCTATATAAAAAACAACTGTTAATATGATCTAGTTTACTGATATTATAATAGAAATACAGCCAGTGTTTGCTTTAATAGGAGAAAAAAATACCACACTCAATAAAACAGCCTAGTTTGTATCATATATTTAGATAATGAACGGAAGAAACATTTGAAATAATTTTTTATTTTTTATCTCGACTATCTTACATATTTCAATTCTACATTTCACAGAACAATTTTAATGACCGTTTACCTTAAACGTTTCCTATAAAGATAACTTGGTAATTTGCATAATTAGCTTTTGTTAATAGATTTAGAAGCGTTTTAGGTACTTATTTATTTCCGTCTGGGTTTAGATTGTAATCTACGTTACCTGTTGACCAGGCTTTGAAACAGTACTATTAATAATTATCTTGGTTCATCAGATCTTCAGTTGATTAAAAAAAGAAAGATATTCAGTTGACAAGATGCATTTTTCGATTATAAAACATGCAACATATTTAGTGGAGCCTGGTAATTCTTTGTGCCCTGGGAAATTTTTTTATCATTCTTTTGGTCGTCTGTTGATTTTTTTCTTTCAAAATCAACCCTTTCGACCAATTCTTTCAGGTATACCATCAGAGTGTCAAACAATAAGGATCCAGATCAGGCACGACGTTTTCCAGGTATACCACCAGAGTGTCAAACAGTTTGGATCCCGATCAGGTCCGACGTTTTGTCGGACATCTGGTTCCAAACTGTTTGCAAAATATATCGGCAGACGACACCAGGAAGTAAAGATTTAACTTTGCTTTCAAGTTGTGTTAAACACAAGTTCCACCTACAAAAAAACTCATCATGCCAAGATTAGTATTTGTCGGTTTCATGGAAAACAATCAGATCAAATAATTTCAATCTTCATAAACGCCCTGCATTACCGAAACCTGCTGGCATCAATACTGTTATCACACAAAGCACATTTTTCACGGACAAACCTTGTGCGTCTTCCACCCAAGAATGGGGAGACACATTGAAATTGTGGAGATATGAGTGGTCGAACGCTATCGGACACGCGTCCGTGAAACCGAAAAATAAACGGCAGATTCGATCCTCCGGTCTGACAGCATTCTTTCTTAGAGTGTAGCTGATTAAAGTAAGACAGTTGTCAGTTGCTGGTGGAAGGACGTGCACTGAAATTAAATACGAGTTAGGTTGACTGGTCGTCTTAGCATGCACATAGCTGATGACTGGAACAACAACAACAACAACATTAACAACAACACTAACAACAACACTAACAACAACAACAACAGCAACAACAACAACTGCTACTACTACTACTACTACTACTACTACTACTACTACAGCTTCGTCCTCAAATAGGGATATCGCATCGGGTAGGCGGTGATCTTGGACGCGATTTTTTTACACAAAATTAAGTTTCCGCTAGCCAAACAAAAACCACGACGTTTTCGGTCGCAAAAATACACATTTTGGCGATCGATAGAACATTGTATTTGAGTTAAACGATTGTCGTTTGGGCAATTAAAACGTCGTTTTCGTCGATTGATAACGATTTTTGATATAAATCAGTGCGTTCTCTATCGACGCCTACCGATGTGGATATATTTTTATGGAGTATTGGCAAACAGTGCAGACCAGATCAGACTCCGCTCATTCAGGGTATAGCCGTTTTTTACAGGAATAATCTTAATACAAATGAAAAATACCACCCCCCAAAATTGGAATTGGCTTGTCCAGTTGATAAGAATTTGAAAGTCCATTCGGCTGAGATGGGTTAACAATGATGAGGCTAGCGATAAACATCTGTACCCTTTCCACACCATTATTCGCATTTCTCTAATATTTTGTCTTTCAATTTCAAATATTGCCAGAGCGCAAGAAGATAGGACCCGCCTTCTGTTAATATTGAGGAGCAAGGTGAGCAGCCTGCCCCGGGGTGTCACTAATTACCGAGATCTTCTCGCGATATCATTATGTCGTCTGATGAAGTTGATCAGACGACAGAGATCACGGCGATAAGGCGGATTTAAGGCAAGGAAGTGACGCGATTGGTCGGATCTTTGACCGGATGCTTTAAAGGGCATATACTATCTTTACCAATACAGTTAAGGTGTGAATTTGATGGTCAACATCTGTCAACGGAACAAATGTGATAACAAAATTATTAAGCACCGTACAGTATCGTCGATCTTGTGGACATTATCAGAAGAAATTAAGGAATAGTCGTTACAGATCTTATTGGAGTCGCTTGTACACGTTAAAGGTAATTAATTTTTTAAATAAGTTATCTCAATAATCTTAAAAATGATATGTTTGTTTCTTCACAAGATTTAATAAAAAAATCTTTATAACCAAGTAAATAATATATAAATTATGAAAATATTTATTGATAAAAAGACATTCGCGGATAATGCTTAATAATAATAATAATAATAATAATAATAATAATAATAATAATAATAATAAAAATAATAATAATAATATGCAGGACCATATATTGAATCTTGGACTCAAACATACTGAGTCCGAGATTGAATATAGCGTCCGTGATATGTAGTAACAATAAAAGGGAGAATAGCTTGAAAATTAGGGTCTAAATAATAATAAAATGATAAAACAAACTCGAACAAGAACACAACGATTATGCACCCAGAGGGGACCTCAGGATCCTTTCTGCACCAGCAACATCAGTGACATTCTGTTATCATGCTTTTTCAGGATAAATCATTCTAATACGAGTTTGCATCTTTAAAACAATAACTACCTCTGTTGAACATCATCAAATATCTCGTGCTACAGAGGGTGCAAGTACAAGAACTATCTTTCCTTGCAAACAATTAAAAGGTTATTTTATAGGGTTTACATTAACTATCTTGTGATGCAGATTTTAAAGATGAACACGATATGTAACAAGCAAACTGGTTTGTTCGTCTTGTCGTTGCGATAATACCGTCGCTTTTTAACGTTCGTGGTTTGTCTTTCAGGACAGACGTCCAAACCATAACTTGCACCTGTGCATATTTTTCTCGAAGGTTTCACTTGTGCATTGACAACATACATTTGTAGTTTACTTTCTGTGATTGCGATACTTTCTTATTTTCATATATATTTTTAATGAATCATTCTATTTATTACATTCACTGCAGCTTTACATAGGACCAGTTAAGCAAAAATAAGTTATTAAAATAGCTTAAATGATTGCGATTAATTTCTTATCCATCATTTAAAACATGTGTTTTGGATGCTCAAAAGAACCGTCTCATCGAGACGCTTCTTTTGAGTACCAACAACATATGCTTTGGTTGAAAAATAAGAAAAATAATCTTCAGTTACGCACTCTTATCTGGAGACCTGGCTTTACCATGTATTTTTTGTTTGTTCAACATGAGTTAATGTGCATGTTTAATTTTTTACTGCATTTCCAAACTAATTTTAATGAAGCTAAAAATGTCTTTGAACAGAGAGCTTGATAAGTTATTCCATGGTTTGTGCGTTTGTACCTGGAGATAATCCACGAATGTAAATGAGAGGATTTTCACACGTGCACAGCTGAGATGCATGCGCATGCTTACAAGTTATTGCAGTCTGTGCGACTGCAATAACCTGTAAGCATGCGCATGCATCTTTAGTTGTTGCATGGTTTGTGCAGCCGTACGAAACGCTGGATGATCCACAAGTATAAACGAGTGGATAATGGTAGTGTACATACAGACACATACGCTGTGCAACATCTTGCTTATCAAGGTCCATAATGTTTATAACTCTGCTTGTAAACAACTATGTTAGTTTCTGGAACCATGCAAATTAATTAGATAAAATTGGCGAGAATTGTAGTACATAAACATGAATATACATACTCATAAGAGATTCTTGCATCATTTTGGATTAAACTTATGCCTTTTGAAACGGATTATGGTTTAATAAATCACTGCAAATTTGTTTAAAAAAATGCATATTTGTTCTGGTTTAAGAGAATAATGCACTCTTCTTGTTTCGCCTTGCTACACAGATGTACATTTCTTTGAAATTTTCTTTCTAAATTCACCATATGATATAAGGGTCTGGCAAACACATTTATGATGATGACTCTAAAAACCTGGTGATTGCATGATTTACAGAGATAACATTTTTGATGCAAAAGGCGGACGAGGACATAGGATTTTTGGTACAATGTCAGGGGCGGACCCTCTGGATCCGCCACTGAATTAACTTATCGCCAAAAATTCCTTGGGGGGGGGGGGGGGCAGGGACCTGAACCCCCTCTGGATCGGGCACCGAATGTCCTTATCGCCAAAAAGTCATTTAAATACTCATGCTTCTATATGATCCAGTATCTAAATTTTTGGTCTGGGTCTTCATATACATCCTTCAAGTCTTTGTACATGCGAGCAGTGAAGACTCCGAGGTGTCCGCACATAAATTTTCACAGGCTTGTTGGAGCATTCGTTACTCGACAATGCAAAAAAGGACATACTCTCACGAGTCAGTGGCGGTTCCAGAGTGGGTTCAGGGTTTTCGCTTGAACCCCCTCCTCGCACCCCCCCCCCCCCGTTTTTAAATATCCTATGAAAGTGAAATAATTGAGATAAAGTCAGCAAAGCGAACTCCCACACATTTATGCATATGAACCCCCTTTTCCGCTCCTGTGAGTTGGCATACTCACATATGGTTAATTTAGATATTATAACAACCTTAGAAAGATGCCACGTGCAGCTACAGATTGATTACAACACGAATCAAACAATTTGTAAACGATTTTATTAGCTCAAGCAATAGTTGAGCTGTATGCTCAATTCAACTGAGAATGAAATTCCACTTGCTAATAATAATTTAAATGCTGAAAAATAAAGGTTTTTTCTTGATTTAAAACTCTCAGATGTTGTAATTATCATGCTTTTAAATGTTAAAATACCAACAATTGTTATGGCATGGTGAATTTCATACTCATTTGAGTCGAGACTTAAAAACGTTTTATAACCTCGGGGCCTGGAAAAATAAATATGTGGCAGTTTCAGTAATTGTGCATTTGTTTTGTCCTTACAGAAAAACTTGACAAGATGTCGACAGACAGCAGTATCTCACACAGCATTGATACTCTCCTGCAGTCAGACAAGTTCACAGAAGACGTTGACACCAAGCAATTCGATGACATTTCAAACCCAAGCTCTTCTGACAATGAGGACCAGTCAAATGAAGCAAGGGAACTCAGCGCGCCATATATCCGGAAGTTCGACCGCCGCCATAAGTCTAACGTGCCGGAAGATGTACGATTGCGTGTCAATAGTCGTGAACGACAAAGGATGCACGACCTGAACTCAGCATTGGACAGTCTAAGACAAGTGATGCCTTATTCACACGGACCTTCCGTTAAGAAAATTTCCAAGATGGCTACGCTAATGCTCGCAAGAAATTACATTGTGATGTTAAATAAATCGTTGGAAGAAATGAGAAAACTTGTTAATGAACTAACACTGAAACAAAATGCAGCCATAAACCTTACTTCTGTAGAAAGAAACTCTATTAATCAAACACAGCAAGGATTATTACAGGCTGTAAGCGGACACTTGAACGGACAGCTGAACGCTAATTTGAATAATGTGCACCCAGCTGAACTTCCCAAATTTGTTTCTCCATACGGACATATAAACAGTTTGTATTTGCCGTTCAAAATGGCTGTTCCAACAGCAGCTCATACAAGTCCAACAGTGACGGCAAATGTACCATGTCCATGTAACTTTTGCCAAACTTCGTTGCCAACTTTACCAAAACCAGAATGGAAATCGTCCTGTTTATAGCTCAAGAATTTTGTATTATTTCAGCCATAACACGACAAAAACAACAAAAACACAGGTGTGCTCTAGAAAACTACTCAGTCTGATTCGACTCTTCACTGTGAATGCGATGGGTATTTTTCCTTTTTATATTGGAAACCCTTAAGCGGCTCATTTGGCAAGCAGTGAAGACCTTGATGAAATGCTGCATATTGCAGCTTTTCACCAGAGTCTTCACTGTTTGCTAAAATAGCAGAAATCTTCATGGACTAAAGTACATCTTAATTTGGAAGTTCTAACCTGTGGTCCCTTGATATGTACATAGAGCCGTCCCAGGTTCATGGTAATAAACCGAATGGAAGAATTCATTTGTATGCAAAGGGATTACGGTCCAGGTTGATCTAAGTTTTTACTGGACACACAGTATATTTTGTGTTTTTGTCGTGCAGGTGCTCAATATTGTATATATGAAGAAAGATCGAACGTGTGTTTTGTACTTAAAAGTTTCGAAGCGTGAAAGTCAGCGGACAGTGATTACCAGAATACCAGAATTTTTTAAAACTTACTCTTGTCACACTGTGAATAAAATGAGGTATTCATATGCAAAAACGCTATTTGCCTTTTCAAACTGAACCATCATTTTAAATTTTCCTTCTCTCTATCCTACTCTGCTCTATTTTACGTCATTTCTTTTCATAGAAGTTTTACATTTCATTCCATTCTAATCCTCCATTCCATTTCAAATTATTCTGTTCAATTCTATTCTATTCTGGTCTGTTCCATTCTTTCCTGAATTCTATTCTATTCTGTTCTATTCTTTTTTCACCAGTCGCCACATCATTCTGCTACAATGATAATGTATCCCATACTTGTAATTACCAATTTTCATCTTTGTTTTACTTATGTTATACATACATTTGTTATAAAATCTTAAAACTCAAATATTGTATTTGTTTCTCATAAGAAATAATGTCAGCACTGGAATATTTTATTCCGTTTGCTGTGGTATTGCATTAATACCGGAACAATCCGAGTTGAATATTCCAGTGCCAGAACACACAACATAGAGACTAGCCTGGGTTCCAGTCTGATCATTTTTTCTTCTTTTTTATTTTTCCGTTCATGGTCAAAAATGACAATATTAATCGAAATCAATAACGGACAACCGATACCTTTGGTGTGGTATCTTTTTATTTTCTTATTTTTTTAGACAATAGCATTATAAATATTGCCAAAATATTGACGACTGGACCCAGGCTACATAGAGACTATAGCAACGTGAAATAATTTTCTTAAATTACCCCCTTTTTCAAGATGGGGGCTACTCTTAAAGGAAAAAAATGCTTCCAGAGGGTTTCAGTGGCGGATCCAGGATTTCTGAAAAAAGGGGTTCATATGTATAAAGGTGTGGGGGTTCGCTTTGCTGATTTTACATAATTTTTTCTTAAATATCCCATGGAAATGAAATAATTTGTTCTCACTGAGACCAAATTATTTCATTTTCATAGGATATTTAAAAACGGGGGACGGGGATGGGGTTCGCGCGAACCCCTTTAACCCCCTCTGGACCCGCCACTGCTTTCAGGGCAGTCCCTTATAGTGTGGGAAACGCTATCTCTACATTGAGTGATTTCCCTTGAATGTGTACAAACTTCATTACGTACATGCGTACTGTGTGTACAAGGCGTTACGTATGAGCCTGAACTTAGTGTTACACAAAGAGCAGTGTTGTACACATAATTTACGTCATATTTGCATTAAAATGATAGTAAATGTGTACATTGTAGTGCATATCATATCATATCAAGTGCACAAGGATGTAGCCTTAAGTTCAGTCTCCACTGTAGTTATAGACAAAATCTCTTCTTACCACGCCAACATAACCAAGTAATGGTGTAAGCATACAGACGCTCTCTTCGGTCAGCCACCAAGAGTAATCCCACAACATTAGGGCTTCCACAACGAGTTCATAGACTTGAATGCTTTTTCGTGTTTATAAAAAAATGTACTTGCTTCTTCTGTCCAACAACACGTATTGTTTTGTACCGTTTGAAATTAACATGAATATGGCAATGTTCTTTAATTATATTTTTATATTAAGTTTAATTAATGCATTTTATAGCTTACATGGCTTTAAACATTTGCGAAATTTTATGGGCAATTTTTGGACAATTGACATCAATGGTAAAGAGGCATTTTAAAGTTTAAGTAAACGTTTAAATAATTGTATATGTACATTGCAAAGCCAAAACTTCATCTAAGTTGCACACCTCTGTACACCTACTATTCAACTTTACAACAACTGCATAGATAATTAAATCTTGATGACACACAACATGCATTTTTTCTGTAAACATGAAATTGCATTAGAGTCAATGGGAAATTAATCATATGGAATTAATATTGGTCCTCGAGTGTATGAAATAAAAGAGAAATTTAGTGTTCATGATTTTCCAATCCGCAAGTCTTTTAGTCTTAAAACAAAAATAAAACAAAAACAATAAAATATATGCATCAGCAAAGTCTAACAAAACGTGTGATTCTGCAGAACTGCTATATAATACATTTTCCACAGTTGTTACCGAAACAAATAAAAATGCATTTTTGAAAAATAGTTGCAAAAAGAATATCGAGTTTGTTTTTCGTCTGCTTTTCGTTTATTGGACGTAAAACAAAATGGATATATTTATAACCTTTTTCAAAAATGCATTCATGATGGCCATTTGTGCCAAATTAATTTTAAATCGAGCTAGTAATTTTTGAAAGGGTGATTTTTCAAGTTTTTACTTTCCGTAGGTATGGCAACCATTTTTTACAAGCAATTGAATTCGGCAATTTCTAATAGAGTACCACCCAGATATCTTTCTTGGCGGAAGTCGGTTCTAAAAAAAACACAAACGCTTAACAATCGGCACGCTGTGCTCAGGGGAGCCTAAAAACAAAAACACTTACACATTTAGCATAAAACGCAAATTTCTTCTAAAAAGATTTTTTTTCTGGTTTTCTGAATTAACATCACAAAACTTTATAATATTATCAGTATTTTAAGTCTAAGGCTTAATTTAAGAAATATGGTTAAAATAATTAAATTGCAATTTAGCCCAAAATATCTCAAAAGCCATCGAATTTATTTTGGGGGATTTTTTTGCATACAGGTAGAACTTTTGGTCGGATTATGAACCGTTTTCTACATATAAGCTTCTGCATGCTTGTACATCCGTTTGTTTGTTCGTTTGATCGGCTAGAAATTAAAAGATGACAAAAAAATTTGGAAGCATACTGGATAATTTGCATATTTTTTGTTGTCTGCTGATTTCCCAAGATAAACTTTTGAGCGACTTCAGTATTTATCCGGCACTTTACCCGACCCATACTTTCCAAATCCATAGTTGCTACCAAACATAACCCTAACCCTAACCTAGCCCTAACCATCATAGTAGGAGTTTTTTTTTAATTCAATTGGTTTTAGACCACTTTCATATATTCTATGTTAAAACACCTTCTTTAAATGAAAACAACTAGTGACGGACAGGTTCTAAAGTCTTGATAAACATTTCAAAGAATTATTTGAAGAATACCATCAAAGTGTCAAATAGTTTGGATACAGATCAGGCCCGACATGGTCGGGCCTGATCTGGGTCCAATCTGTTTGCAAAGTTTATCAGCAGACGACAAAGTCTTTGGGCAAATCTTCTTAAAGGTTGGTGGCCCCGTTTCATGTATCCTTTTAAGCCGCACAAAGACAGAAACCTGCCATGATCCACTAAATATTGACAAAATATACGATATAATCTGCTTAGATATCGTCACATCATCAATAGTATTACAAGATCTCACTGTGCGCTGTAATCCAGACCGTCTCCGCCTGACCCCATAACGCATCTGTCCTCTTACGCCCCTGACAAAATAGCTCCGATCTGTTAATTATATGGTTTAAGAACATCTTCAGGGTAAAAACATGTTACTGATGTAATCTAGTGAAATGTGGTAAATTGGTGATAGTACAGTTAAATCACATGATGGGGTGGAGAAAATCGGTATTATCAGCCAAATCACACTTTCTCTCGCGAGATCAACTGGATTCCTTAAGACGTCCTCTAGCATTTTGTTGTTATCCGATAAATTAAATTTTACACCTTGTATAAATGTATGTGATGCAAGTTTGCATAAAAGAAAAAGAAGATATGTTTTGTATGAAAGAACAAAGTGCTGGCGTCCGTCTTGGGTCTCGTTAGCTGGGGGAAATTGCTCTATAATTTATTTTCTTGCACACCGGATAAGGATATCTGAGAATTTACCCTGGGATAGAAAATCTTAACTTACCCATGACGTGAAGTAATGTCATCATGTGAAATTGCATCTTAGCTTATTCAGGGATTTCTGGCCGCTAATTTTAAAATAAATAAATAAATAAATAAAACAGTGGTGAGCAAGAAAAAGAATCCATTATTCGTGCGAGGGTAGGGTAAGAAAATCCGTCCCTAGGGATCACCGTTTGTCATCACTCGGCAAGCCACAGGATGCCAATCGGCGATCATCGGGACGCTTTACACTCATGATAGATTCATGTATTCTTCTTCTTTTTACTGTACAATCTATTCCAATTACATTCTGGTAGAACAATGCATCAACATAATAGGGGAAAACAGAACCTTCAGAAATTAAGCGAATCCAAATAGACCCAGTTGTATTGTTGAGTCTGTTCATGAGAATTCATGGAAAGTCCAACAATTATTACGCCTATCCACCCCCAAACCCCACCAACACCTAGCATAAGCTTCAGCGGTATTCTGCCTTTTAGCAGAACTCAATACTTTCAGGACCAGAATATGAAAAAAACAAACAAAAAACATATCGGTGTGCGGGGAGGAATTCTACCAATTCCTTGCGGTACAACGACAGCTGTTGCGACCTCTAAATAATCTGGTCGGATCCATTAAAAACAGAGAGAACTTTTGAAGTCTGAAATCACAACATTTTATGAGTGATCGCCAAGAAGCTGCTCAAGCTTTGCAAGTTGCTGGGTCAGTTTAATCTTACAAAGTTTTTGTTTTTGTTTTCAAGCCATCTGAAAGCTTGAATGCAGTATGCCCTGTTGTTTTAATTTGGCTTAGGCGGGGGATACCGAATGTGCTTGAGCAAAGTATTTCGTTTTTTTAATCTATTTTTGTTTGACAGCTATTTATGCATCATTTTGTCTTAGGACAATATTATACAGCAACCACAAGCTAGAAATAAAACATATGTTGTTATAATTTCGATTGAATCGGCCATATTACACCATCCTGTTTACCCAGGGTCTGTATGACCCAATACAAACATTGAATCCGCAATGGAGTAAAATTACCCGCAAATGGGTAAACTGACATAGTCATTGAAGCAGATTGCAGCTTGCGTGCTGCGGTCTTGACATTAATTGGAGGCGTCCGAGCTGAAAACTAGTCCGGAGAAGATCAACAAATCGAATCAAAGTAGAATTAGACACTGTAAACGCCACTTTCTGTCTTTCCAATCTGTGTATATCTTTCTACCTTATTACTTTAACTAATGATTACAACTGACCACAAGCGGGGATATTGCTTTCATAATGTCTAAAGTTGCAAATTTCAACTGACAACGCTATTATAGGAGCACATGTCAGGTGACATAACTTGACCATTAACGCAACAAGGGTATCATCTGAACAAATACGAAAACTTATGATCCAGTGTGTGAGAAAGTGATACCTATCATATGATACCCAACGCGCATGCGTTCAGTCAATGTTAAAGACCCATTCGTAGCTACCTGGAGGACTGATTGCATCATTAACCCTTAATGCGCCAATCACAACAAAAGTCGTCTGCTTTTCTCGTCTGCTGAAATGTTTAAGAAGCCTCTATGGCAAACAGTATGGACCCAGATCAGACTGCTCCTATAGGAGCAGTCTGTTCTGGGTCCACGCTGTTTGCTTCTATACTTAATTCGTCAGTAATGCTAGGCAATTATTTGCAGCAGACGACTCTTGCAGACGACATTTTCAGATGCATTTTTTCTTGGTGCTTTAAGGGTTAACGTAGATTCGGGCCTGAACAAACATTTACATGTACTATCTTTCTTTGCGTGTACGAGCAGCGAATGCTCAGACGAGTCTGCGCGAAAGCGCAGAGTCGTCTGAGCATTTGCTGCTTGTGTAATTTGCACATGCTCTTGCTAACGTATATTGCTTACCATCACCAATAACAGTTTTCTGGCCCATTTTGGTGACCGATATAGAGGTCATATTCCCAAAGCAAAAAGTATGTTTTCCCCTATATCAAGTTGTAAATTCCATATTCAAGGAACAAAAACTGTCACCATTTTGTGACCTTTTAACTGCACTGTGCCACAGCAAATTATATTATTGCTTTCAAAATGTTGAAATGTGTTTATGAGTAAACCAAGTATTTCATTTTTTGTTCAATTTGAATATATTATATGATGTGAGTTTTTCCCAATTTGGTAAAAAAACGACGCGAAAAATTCCCAATTCTGGGGCTCGGGTCATGTTCCTTAATTGGGCCGATAAACCCTGAAAAATATCTTAGCACATGTGTACTTTAGGGGCTAGCGAGACTGGGTAGAGCGCCAGGTTCGTCCGAATTTGGCTTTTCGCCTTAATAAAATGTGACACTTTCATACATTAGGACCGAAGCTTTGCCTATAGCTAATTAGAAAATACAATACTTTTAGTAGAACGTCCAAGAACAGGCCACAGAAGCGCCCATTCGCAACCCTACGAACAATAAGGATTAAATTGTATTTTTCAACCGTCATTATGTGATGGTGACAGTGGTCATCGCTAAAGGCATTTTCCAATCACCACAATATGAAGACAGTGGGCAGAACAAAAATACTATGCAGCACAACGCTTCGTGTGGAATTTAAGCGACAACCACTGTCTTCATCACAAATATAAATTTCAAATTTTAGATTTACAGCGAAGACAAACTCCCCATTGTTTAGGTTTACTCAAACGTAGGGCCTAATGGTACCAGCCGGTGTGATATTAAAATTGAACCGGTGCATGAGATTTCCAACAATGTGTTATGTGCGACCAGCAAAGGCTCAGATCAGCCTGCGCATATGCGCAGTCTGATCAGAGCCTTTGCTCGTCGCTTGAATATTCTAGGAATGTTAAGCTACGGACCGAACATCTTTTGGAGGTTCTAAGCTTAAAAGGAGGCTGCAGGGGCTCGTTTGAGTCTACATAATATTATGTCAAAATGCCACATTGTTGGAAATCTCATGCACTGGCTCAAATTATAAAAAAGATGTGCGATTGGTGATTACATATATGCGATGCACATCACTAGACATAAAATATGATTATCACATTCGCTTATGCTTGCTGTTACCAGATTTTTTATGGTTTCAATGACACTCAGACGGCAAAAGTAAACTTAAGAGAACTGAATGTTGACTCGTGTTTTATTCACCTATAATTAACATACTGTAACATCATTTTAAGTTAAAATGGCCCAAGTCTTATAAATGGAGGTGCAGGCAGATCAGTGTCTCTTCCATATATTGCACACTTCTTGAAATAACAGGGGCTTTCACGCCAGGAATATCTGAAAATAAAGGGAGAGCGTGATTTAGACCGATTATCGGCTCAAACAATTGACTAATGATCGATTAAATACCGATAATTGTAACCGGTATCAAGCACAAGGTATAGGTTGATAACATGTACGGATCCAGAGGGGGGGGTGGCAGAGAGTCCGGACCCCTGCCCCTAAAAAATCACACAAATATAGGGTATCTTAGCAATACTGGTTCGGATCCCCAGAAAAATCACAAAGCTCTCAAGCCAGCATTTATTGTTGGGCCATCATCGGCGCGCAAGCGAAACGCCATTTAAATGACGTTTCGCTGGCGGGCCGATGACGGCCCGATTTTAGTGGTATTTGGATCCACTCATTAACAAAAAAAAAAATTGGACGCCCTCTGAAAAAAATTCTGGATCCGCGTATGGAGAAGATTCAAGTTTGATCAGTGTCTTGGTTTTCCACATGAAGAAACGCTGGACTCTTGACTACCCATAGAGCGCTGATCGAGGATTCTGATCAGACTGTGTGGATGCGCAGTCTGATCTGAAACTTCGACAGGCGCACATGCTAACTTGTACCTTTTGCTTGACACCGCCCCAAATATGTGCAGTGCCGCCCAGAGAATAAATCAAATGGAAATAAGTTTAAAATCTAGAAGACGTGTCCTTTGACTTAGAATCTTTATTCCGGCTATACATTTGAAATTGTCATTTGCTGCAAATGTTATTGTGCATGTTACTGTGATTGTTAGTCTGGCGTCGCTTTATTGGAGAATCCAGCATCTTACAATCTTACCAATATAATTAAACTTTAATAATTCATTTAGGTCACATACCTGTAAATGTAACAAAAGGGCAGTGATTGGCCCAAAAAGACGAATGGAAGCTAAGAGCCACAGATAAGAATAAAGTGTGCCATGATGATCTGATAGGTCAAGATGCCCAGAGAGTAGCGAAACATTGAGGTTTCCGAAACACTGAGGTCACCGGGTATTTAATTCTTGATTGTTGTTTAACCTGGACGTCAATAACAATTCTACTGTAGCCACCATTGATTTTTATGCACCGTGTGACAACAACAACAACAGCAACAACAACAACAACAGCAACAACAACAACAACAACAAGCAAACATTTACAGATCTGGTTATACTACCTACCTGACTCCAGCGATGTGACTCGTAGTTCCCTGACAAACAGTCGTTTTCAAAGTCACCCTTGCTGTGTCGTGGCTTACAATCTGTGTGGAAGTCCAGTACCAGCTATTAGTACAATTGTCGTTTTCAGAAGGGGCACAGCATACCTGTAAATACCGAGATTATATAATGCAGTTACATTAAAGGCAATGCAACCCCAAAGAGCTGTCCTCTGGCAATAAACGCAAATAAAGATAAATGAATTATCAACCCTGGATGCTGATAAAATCGAAGCGCAGATACTTCTCAGTATGACGTTGAGTGGTGGTGGTGTGTGCGTGTGGGCGGGGGGGGGGGGATAGAAAGAAGATTTGTTCGTAAATATTATATACCAACACCATTAGAATACCATTCCCTCATCCCCTGAGAACCTAGACAAAGCCTAATAACGCGAACATTTGTTTTAAGTCTCCATAAACCAAATAAAATTGTATTGTAATAATTTAATCAGTAACCACAAAGAGAAATATAGCTTTGTGTATGTCAGTAGCGTCGCCACCCAGCGTGAAGTGTTAAATGCATAGCTTGTTAAACATTTATGAGGACACATGGGAGTGATATGCAACGCATATATGGAGGGTGTGGCTTTGAATATTTAATAGAGAGCGCTCGCCTTGTAATGGGAAACGACCTGTTTATTCCTAAGCGAAAGAACAAGAATCTGAGATAATGTCTGAAGGTTTTCTACCGCTCCATTATCTTTAGGTTGACTATAAATGGGCCTCGACGCGAGAAAACCTGTCTTCGGAGGTTTGCGAACAACAAAGGCGCAGACCAGCCTGCGCATCCGCGCAGACTGATCAGCGCCTTTGTTATTCGCTTATTAGAAAGTGTTATATCTAGACTTGCTACGAACTAAGTTTCAATTTTCTAGTTAGTCTCTGTAACTGAGGAGACTGGTTTGAAACTCGCTTTGTCGGAAACCCCGAAGACAGGTTTTCTTGCGACGAGGCCCGAATTATACAAAGTTAAGACATTGCAATGGGGACTTATTGTTTCCAGCTTGTTGCAGGTTTATTTTTTAATCTGCTACGAGAGACACTTATTGCTGTCCGACAATAAGTAAGTTGATGTTATGGAAGTAAGAAATAGGGCAAAGATCAGGAATCGATACAATCAAGCACCACATTCATATCTAGATGACTCACTCAATATTGACAATACTTATTCCTATCACATTGTAGACCATCTTCACCAGCGAAGGTTTCGTCGTATCTACCTTTCGACAAACCCTTCGCCTCACGACCCTCAAAATTTATTATTAGCGCAGACTAATCGACCAATGAAAACGTCAGGAAGGATTTTTTCGATAATCCCTTCCTGCCAATCAGATTAAATGTAGCAGTTTATCGGCATCTAATGTGCACCGCCTGCTAAGTCTCCATAAGTCCAGATAAGTAAAGATTTTGGTCGTAAAATTATTTATTTTTCCTCTCTAATTAAGTTCAAAATTATGTAATGGGTGCTCAAAATAACCATTTTAATGTGACAGTTCTTTTGAGCACATTAAACGTACATTTTAGTTGTTAAATAAGAAAGCTGAATGTAAAATAATCACGCCGTCTTATCTGGAGGCCTGGTGTTTATCGACTTTTTGCACCGCTTTATGATTGATCATATTAATTGTTACTATTTTCGGCTTATGACGTATTCAATCGGAGAAATTCAAAGCTGTGAGGCCAAGGGTTAGATTAGACAATCGAACCCTTGGTATGACAAGATGATTGTAGACTAGAAATTGTGTTTATGAAACACTATGCCCCAACCATTAGCTTGTCCACCATCATGTTCACCAGGTAATCTAATCACCATCCTCCTTCAGCCAATCTGAGGCTACACGCTGTAATAGTTTTCGTGATATCTTTATTGGAAGCTTTCAATGTCCAAATTTGCAAAGGGCATTAACTCGAAAAAAATGCAAAGGAACTATTTTGCTTAAATTTTCACCAGGTAACTCTATCAGCTGTCCAGCTTTGGAGCTCCTAGTTGTAACGGTTTGTGAGATACCAAGATTTCTATGTCAATATTATCAAAGGGCAACACTAAAAAAAATAAAATGATTCTTTTTTTTTTTAATTTTCACCAGGTAGTCTACACATTATCCTCTATAAGCTGACCAAATTTAAAGCGCCTAGCTGAAACAGTTTTTGAGGTTTGAAGTTTTCTATGTCCAAATTTGCAAAGGGCATAACTCAGAAAAAAATGATTTAAAAAAATCACCAGGTAATTTACTCTTTATGTTCTATAACCTGACCAAGTTTGAAGCTCCTAGCTGTTATTGTTTTTCAAATATCCTAATTACAAAATTTCATTATGACCCTTTAAAGGGACATAACTACACAGATGGATATGATCCAGATAAAAAAAATACAGGTCAGTAATTTTTTGATGCTGAGTCCATCTATGAAATTTCAAAACCCTATCTTAAATTTTGTACGGACGGACGCATGGATAGAAGGACGGGCAAACCCAAAGCAATATGCCTCTTTATTTTTTTTCAAAGTTGAGGGCATAAAAAAGTGAGTATGACTCGGAAATGCAACAATCACACATTTAAGACCATTTCATGACACTGTGAGGAAGAGATACAGAATACTATTAGCCACATACCATCATGAAGACTGTTTAGTGTTTCCCATAAAGAGGAATAGCAGGGGGGAGAACCCTCCTGCCCTAAAGCTCCACCCTCCTGCCCTAAAGCTCCCCCTCCTGCCCTCATTTTCATTTTAATATAAAAATAGTCATATTTTGATTATACTGTACAAAATAACTTTTGTTATCCCAATGAATCCTATGTTCTACTAGAAGCTATTCTAACCTTTTAACAGACATAAAATCCTTTATCTAACTCACATTTGAAAAGTCTTTTCTAACAAAAGTGCCCTTTTGGGTGAATTTCACGCATCAAAAGTGCCCTTTTTCTGGCCAGCACCCTGCCCTTTTTTCAGGCTGTGGGAAACACTACTGTTTAAGTTAAGTTATCTCCTACGAGATGATTGCAAAACTAAATGGCACTAAATACTACACAACACCAATCACTCAACAAACAAAAACGATGGGAGCCACAATAAACAAAGAATCAACAACAGAACAACCGCCTAAGAACAGACAACAACCAAAGCCAGTGGAGAAGGGGTGCTTGGAGATTAAATTAATTTTACTGGCCATGCCTTCACCCAAGATTCTGAAGTTTTTTTTTTTTTTGTTTTTTTTTGTTTTTTTTTTACAGAAAAGTAGTATTTTTTTTTTTTTTTTTTTTTTTTTTTTTTTTACAGAAAAGTAGTATTTTTTTTATTTTTTTTTTTACAGAAAAAAAAAAGATTCTGAAGTTGATAAAGCACAAATCAAACAGACGAATGAACAACACATATAAAAACAAGAATGCTGTCTAGATACAATCAAAGTAAAACAACCAACCCACTCTGCTATCAAGATGATTGTATTACTATAAGTACTGCATCACAACAAAGTCAGATTTGAGCTGCCTCATGTAATTTCCAACAATGTGGTATGTGCGACCAGCAAAGCCTCAGATCAGACTGCGCATATGCGCAGTCTGATCAGAGCCTTTGCTAGTCGCTTGAATATTCTATGAGTGTTGAGCTACTGACTTAAATAATTTGGAGTTTGTAAGCTTAGAAGGAGACTGCACAGGCTTGTCTGAGTCTACACTTGTCAAAAAGCCTCATTGTTCGAAATCTCATGCCGCGGCTCATATGTACCATTGAACTTTAGTTAACAAAACCAGATTATTTTGATTTTGAAGCCCCATTTTTAGTTTTAAGGACATTGTGCAGTTTCTTTGTTTTTATTGTCTTACAGATGTATTGTTACTATAAATATTATGTTGCTCTTCCTCGCGGTAACGTGGGTTGGTCTGCAGTGTGTGATTGTGGTAGTTCCTGATCGTATCCACTAACTGTTTTATGTAAAATTTATAATAAACGAGATGATTTTATTGAGATTTAGCTTATAGATTCAAAAGAAACTTTTGACAGTCTTCTTTGTCTGCTCAATACAAAAGTACAAACAAACGTTGTGAAAGAGTTGGCTATAACATAAATGATATGTGCCCTTCAGTTTGGCATTTTCACACTCACAACAATCTTATATACATTTAATATTCAGACGATTTAACTCCTTTCTTGTTCTTCAAGGGCGCAGCTAGAACGCTGATAAACAATACACATATCAAAGGGAGACTACTGTAACCAGCAGTGACTCTCATCAATTGCATCCTTTATCAAAATGCGAACTAATCTTAAAGGAAAGAATTTGCTCCCAGAGGGAGCGAAATCTATCCTTTAAGAGTATTTATTTTGGTATGGAAAATCACTATTTCGACTTTATGTAATTTCCCTTAAGTTTGTACGAAAAACAAATTCATTACACACATGCATAACTGCGTGATGGGAGCGAAGTCTATGTTCTTGAAAGAGTAATTTGGCGAAAGTAATGAACTCCAATGACAAATGGTGAAGATCCTTAAGAAGCTAACTGGCCTCGAGGTTATGAATTGGGTACAGTCTCAAACTCAAGTTTTATAACCTCGATGCCTGGTCTAGGCTTTACACTGGTTTATCATGACTTTTCGCCCGAAAATTTTTGAGTAAAAATATAATAGACACATTTTGGACTTAGAGACTTACATCGAATCCACGGGTTGTATCCCTCACTTCAATAGGGTCATTGCCGTGGTCAAACTCTATCACAAGTGTCCCCTGACTGGGGTCGGCCTGTATTGATGTATAGCGTGGACCCTGGAATTTAAGATTGCTTTGTTGGTAGGCCACAGCACGGCTTGATAGGGCTAGTCTTCTGGCGACATCTAACTTGTCTCTCGGATGAATACTGAGAACATAGGAAGACACATAGGCTGTGTTTAAAATGGATTCTAAACAAGACAATTTATATAACATTTCGGTTGCTTTCAACATACAGGAAGTTGCTAAAAGTATGAGCCGGAGCTTAGATATCACACTTGCTGACTGTCAGCATGGCTTACAAAGTACGATATTATCAGCAACGTGAACAGGGCTTTGATTATTAAACACATACAGTCAAATTTTATCTTCATGTTTTTTGGGATAGATCTGTAAAATATTGGGCAATGTGAAGGTGGGCCCCATGATAACGTTTTTGCCTCATCAATGTTATACCTTTGTTTTTGATTTTATGGACTAGACTCTGATGTGCCTTGTTGCAGATGAGAATTTAACCAAGCAGTACATTTTAGGCAACTATTCACAGTGTATGAGGTAAAACTAAAAAATATAAGCTATTTTCTGCGATGAATTATGACACATGTCTTTTTGATCACAGGGCGCACACCGCATTCGTTGGTTCAACCCTCAAAGACATGGCATATGAACATGCTCTCGTAAAAAATATATACATAAGTTGAAATGTATACACTTAAGAACACGTAGCAGCCTCTGTGTAGATTAAAATAACAAGATAGTATCACTAATGATTCATATTGAAAGTAAGGAAGAAGTCAAAGATCAGGAATCGATACAATCAAGCATCACATCTGACCTATGACATCGCAAGGGAAAGTGACAAAAACACAAGAAAACATCACATTAAAGAATGCTAATGGGTCAGCCCCTACCATAAGGCTGCAAAAACAGAAACATTTAGGCAAAGACAAACACAAATAACAACAAAAAAAAAATCCACAAAAGAAGCAACGCCTTGGAACGGCCATTAATAAAATTACTGGAGGCTTAAACTTGCTTCACAGTAGCAACATCATCCTTAATTCTGATGTAAAACAAGACACACGGATGTTTGGTTTGCATGACAGATTCCTAACTTATCCATGCATCATCTCCTAAATCAAGAAAAAAAAGATACATATAAATGAATACCGCATCAAAAGAAATCCAACAGGTGAGCCTGACGACAGACGCACCATCAGGCTCCAACCATCTTTTCTATATATGAGTCTTTAAGTTGCTATGGTCTGAGGTCAGGCGCACCAGCGTGCAATTAAGGTGAAAAGCAAAGCTGCAAACCGTGATTGGGTGAGACCACCAAGCATGCAGTCTGCTGCAATACATTAATGTTGTTACCAATCTTTTTATAATAAGAAATTCTTTAAATGAACTGCGTCCATAAAACCCTGGTTCTGAAATACTCTGGCAAAAGAGAGATTTAGATATCAAATCATAATATGAGGATAAAATTTAAAAAAAGTTTTACAAAGTCAACTCACGCGCCCCAGGGAGATTGAAAATCAGGCAAATCCATCGCAACAGCCATGAAGACATTCTGTAGTGTAGGATTGGGCGCATATCCATATTTAGGCTGTCTGAGACCATCGTAGATCAGGAAACAATCCGACATAAGTGGTGTTGCCGAGAGCTGAGAGCTGAAACGTAATGGGAATATAAGAATCTATCATGAGTATGAGGATGGGATAGAAAAATCCGTGCGGAGGATCACCGATTGGCATCACGAGGCTTGCCGAATGATGACAATCGGTGATCGCAAGAAAGATTTTTCTAGCCCATCCTTACACGAATAATACGAGGATGGGATAAAAAGTAATGCCACAGGCTAATTTTCACCGCAACTGTTGGCGGGAAGATAAAACCCACGCCTTGTATGTGTTCTCGATTCTCTCACCTTTCAATCGATGCATCAACTGAGCATGTAGATACAATATCTCGCGTGAAATTTACTTTTGAACAAACCCTACTCATAGGCGGTTAAGCAAAATAGTTGGGAGAAGCGTTGAAAATGCGAACGAAATAATGGCTGACATTAAGACTCGCTCATTACTTAGCAGAGATTCAACGGACATTTATGCTAACATGTGTACTGTTAATGTTAGTAATTTAATGCCATTTTCCACAGTTTGCAGACAGGCTAGAGATTTCAGTGCAGGCGTAGGGTATGTTACAAGTGCTCCAAAATATTGTAGATCTAAATCTGCAAGTAGTCCAAAGATTGTTATAAAAAAATTTGTAAAATCAGACACAAAGATATACTTCTCCGCAGATTGTGGACATGGTTGGCATTTCAAAAGCATTCGCACTGCGCTTTTGGCGAAATAATTTGAAAATGGAAAAGCAAAAAGCACTTGGTGAGCCCACATTTGCTCAATGAAGATCAAAAATACACGCATGTTAGGACGGCGCGCAAACTGTTAAAACAATTTCCAAGATATGATCAGTAATGATTTATGAATGTAGTAACAGATTATGTGTCTTGGATGCATTATTTCGAACCGCATCGAAACATAAGTAATCGAGTATGGCTTACCAAAATGCAAGAAGGCCTTGTATTGTCAAAATGATTACCAGTGTAAGAAGGCTATGCATGCCATATTTTTCACTCCTAACGAACTAGCAATACAAGTCTCTATACCCAAAGGCAAGTCAATGAATACAAGGTTTTACAGGAACAAAGTTCTTCGAAAATTTGTCAAATTCTACCAGAAATATTGACCGAAGATAGGCATCTGTGGTATTTATTTGTAAAATGAAAATGCCTCAAGTCACAAGACCGGAAGTGTGGCGTTGTTTTTGGTAAGGACAGGGGTCGATGCTCTAAAGCATTCACCCTATTCCCTGATCAAGTCCTCTGTGACATTTTTCTCATCCCTCGTCTCAAGAAAAATCTTGTTGGCAGAAATATACCTCCCGCCAAAAGTTAGATGCCTCCATATTAAACCTCCTTAGAGGTATACCCAAAAAAGACTATGAGAAAGCCTTCAAGGATTGGATTAAAAGTTTGAAAATTTTTGTATCTGAGAAGGGATGGTATTTTGACAATTTGAAATAAACAAAATATGCAATCCCACCTATAGTTGTCATTTAACATCATTGGTTGCATTACTTTTGATCCCGCCCTCGTATATTCTTTTTAATGCTTCCCACTTAATACCTCATATATTTTGGAAAAAACTTGAAAAAGACTTCCAGTAAATCCTGAATAACACTACAATGACGTCACGGATCGACGTGCGGCCAGCGTGCGGCTGTTCGTTTTTTATCTTTTCTTAGGGCTGGGTAGAAATATCTCACTTGGGTAAACACAACGCAAATCCCGATCTGGTGTGCCAGAAGTTATTCAAAAGACAAACCACACATGGGATTGGAGAGCAGATAGAAATGGGTCCTAGGGATCACTATTTGGCTGAACAAAGCAATGTTTTTCTCTTGATATAACAATCTTGGTAAATTCTGTAACTTAGCTTTTAAGTTTTTTTCCCAATATAAAATGAGGTATTAAGAAGAATCTATTATTCGTGTGAGGATGGGATAGAAAAATCCGTCCCTCGTGATCACCGTTTGTCATCACTCGGCAAGCCTCGTGATGCAAATCGGTGATCCTCGGGGTGGATTTTTTCTATCCCGCCCTCACACTCATGATATATTTTATACTATTCTATTCTCACATATGTATTTTAAGTAATCGCTAATCAATTCATTGAGATATTATTTTTACGAGTTTGTGACGTCCATGACGAAAATGTACTGACATCAAATGGAGAGCTTTTGTTTGCAAGACGACAAATTTATTCAGTACACTATGACAACTACTGTGCAGCGTGGTCTTTATTTTGATAGAGCCCCTGTTCCCCAGAAAACATATAGTATTATCAATTTTTTCTAGCTTAAAACATATTTTTTGCAATATTTTACATGAACATGTATGCAATGCGGTTTGGCCACAAGTTCTGACAAAATTAGTTACAACCCTTCCCCTATTCATTTTTTCCTTACCTGTACAAATCCAAACGGGAATGTTAGGCTGGTTTCTCCGAGAGATTTTTGATGGAACTTTTGTCTCCAATCATCTATCATGGCAGGGAAGGTACAGGCATACTGATCAGCCTTGTTGGCGTTAGCTTCACCTACATAAGTAGCAACACGCTTTCAAAAATCTTTAAAAAAATGTACTTGTGCAAATGAACTTTTAAAAGACTGGTCCCGAGGTTATAAAACTTGTCGTGCTTAACTCAACTGAGCATGAAATTTTAACTGCTTATAAAAACTAAAATACCGACAAATAAAGAAGTATTTACTTCCAATCTCTCAAATGTTGTACGCATCATGCTGATAAGTGTAAAAATGCAAACAATCGTTGGCATTTTAACATTTATGAGCAGGATAATTTTCGTGCTCAGCTGAGATGAGCATGAAAGTATGGGAGGTGAAAACCGACTTTATTCAATGCATACATCTTTGTTTTTGTATGTTGGCAATTTCATTCTATTTTGTAAATTGTGTCATTATATCATGCAAATTGTCATTTAATAGTCGTTTCACTCGTAATCAGATTCCGATCATGTCATTTCTCGGTTTTAAAAAGGCAGAACTAGGTTGTAAAATGTCAGAACTACATTTGTATGTTGTAAAAAGGCAGAACTGGGTTGTCATAATACGAAAGTGAATATGCTTTAGTATTTTAACGCCAGAGGGCGCATCAATTTTACTGGGAATAAATAATTTCTCCCATGCAAGTAGAACTCGCTGCAAACGGTGTTAAGGATGATTTTTTACCAAGAAGTTCCCCCTATACGTGTGATTTGATTCTTTACGTCCCATCAACAATTTTTCAGTTATGTAGGGACGGGTCTTCCTGGGTTGAACCAGCACTAAGCTAGGATCAATGTGTCTTGCTCAAGGACACATCTCAGTGACGCCTGTGAGGCTCGAACCCGCGAGCTCTCGGTCTCGAGTCAAGCACTCTACCACTGAGCCACTGCCCTCCCCTTACACGTATATACCTTAAGAGAAAACTTCGTCCCGTCCCGCAAAGCTTGCACACAACCAACAAATGTAGATCTATTACTGGGTCCGAGCTGCAAGTGAAGGCAGAACATGCGCGGATACAGAGAGGAGATAGGGGACCGGGAAAATCACAATTTCGATAGGTTTCTACAGAAATTAGCTTTTGGACCCCTCCCCCCCCCCCTGGAAAAAAGTTGGACCCCTCCCCCCACCCCGAAAAATGTTGGACCTCCTCTGGAACCTTGGAAAATTATTGTTTTCCAAAAAATAAACCATCGGACCCTGGGATCGGTCCCCTCTGTAAAACTGTTAAATAAGTTGAAGGTGAGGACTAAAAAACAGCAAAAATAACAAAACAACGCTGTCCGAGCTTTTTACTGTCAGGTGGGCCTGGACCCTCTACCCCCCCCCCCCCCCCATTTGGTGAAAATTCCTGGATCCGCATATGCAGATGCAGAAGACACATTATACCGCATTTAATACGGCCATGTATTTGCCCTGTTTCTTACTTTGAACCATTTATCCTCAAATCGCCTCCCTTTAATATTACAACTGCATCTTATTTATTTTTCATGCTGTCATGAAAGCTGATGTATTTATAAAGTATAAGATTTTATTTGCAAATTATAAATAAAAGAAATTTTAGTAAAATAGAGGTGCTTTTTTCTTTTTCATCAAAAAGAATCACATCGTAATATTTGTAAATTTCTAAGTATTTAATAGTTAAAATGTGCATTGACAATCGAAATCCATATCAACTCTTGGGGTAGGAAGCGTCACAAATATAGAATTCCTAGTTCTCCCAGTCTGTCGGATGAGACTTCAAGCCATTTGCCCCGTCTTCTGAGACGCTTTAAAACCAGAACCACTGCCGGTTGAGCCTCTAGGAGTTCCTGGACAAAGAACCACAAAAAGCATAAACCCACCCGGCCAGTACTGGTACAGCCAAGGAACACGCCACAAACAATAATTCCTAGTTCTCCAGAACCACTTTTGGTTAATCCTTTGGGGTTCCCCATCCTAAAATACACACACAAGTCATAAACCCTTCCAGCCTGATGCTGGTTACTACCCAGGGAAAGTCACTAAAAGTGGTATAGTGGAATAGTCACTCGCGCGCGTTGTACCCAGGGATCCTGAGTTCCATCCCAAGCTCTTCCAGTCTGTCTGCCACGGCCACAAACAATAATTCCTAGTTCTCCAGAACCACTTTCGGTTAAGCCTTTGGGGTTCCCCGTCCTAAAATACACACACAAGTCATAAACCCTTCCAACCTGATGCTGGTTACTACCCAGGGAAAGTCACTAAAAGTGGTATAGTGGAATAGTCACTCGCGCGCGTTGTACCCAGGGCTCCTGAGTTCCATCCCCAGCTCTTCCAGTCTGTCTGACATGACTTAAAGCCATCGTCCTGTCTTCTTAGATGAACCGATGCCGGTTTAGGATTCGGGATAGATAAATAGAGCTTTTAAGATCGGGGCGTTTGGGCGAATTCAGAATTATATAGTGCCCAAGTATAAAAGCTATCTCCGGGGGCTAGAAGTGTTTTTGGGGGGCCTGAGCCTTGACCCCTCTACCAAACGATCAAATTCTTACCCGAGAGCCCCCCCCCCCCGACCCCCTCAAGAGTGCTTCCTGTCTGCGACAATTGTCATAACGCGTCAAGTATATTTAAGGATAGCAATAAAACACTTGGGCCTCGACTCGAGAAACTCTGTCGTCGGAGCTTGAAAACAACAAAGGCGCAGACCAGCCTGTGCATCCGCGCAGACTGGTTAGCGCCTTTGCTATTATATCATCAGTCGCTTACCTGAGGCATTTTATAGAGTATGCACTCTTGAGGGGGTCAGGGGGGCTCTCCCCTATATGTGTCCATGGGTGAAGCCATGTGGCAGTAAATGGTTTTTGTGCAATCCAAAGGGCTAAAAAAAGCCCTTAAGCATGCTAAGACACGCAGCTAAACACTATTAGGGGGGTCCTAGTATCCCATATCCGTTCAAGTATTTTGCAAAATATCCCACATCCCTAAAAGAAAAATGGCAAATATCCCCAAATCCAGAAAGCATTGTATCCCCATATCCCTAGAATTGATCAAAATATCCTGTATCCCTTTAAATATTTACAAAAATATCCCGTACCCCTTTATGCTTCTGGCCCATATCCCTGTATCCCTAAAACCCCTTCCAGGGCCTCACTATTTGCTGCATTTTTGTTCAAAAAAATCTAATTAAATACAGTGAAAACACTCAAAAAGACCAAAACTTGGTTTTCAAGACCGATTATCACTTGAATGCAGGTCAAAAGTATTACAGAACGCTCCAAGGGGAGCATTCTGCAATACTTTCGAGCTTCACTAAGATACCATTCGTCATTAAGACCGGGTTGTTGTCCATGTTGAGCTGTGTCAAGTTATACACACATGCGTATTTGCATACACGTTGGTACGCCCCTGATCATATCTAAGTTTGCTACTAGCGAAATTTGAATTACACTTTCTAGCGATTTTTGATCCGCGTTCGTCGATTGTTAAAAGCGTTTTCGATTGCCGCCTATCCGGTGTGAAACAAAATTATTTTTTAACAGACAATGGCAATCGAAAACACTATTTCTAGTGCCTTGTGATCCGCGTTCATCACTTGCTCAGAGCGTTTTCGATTGCCGCCTATCCGGTGTGATAAAGGAGCCTATTTTATGGTAATTGAAAAGTTTGGTCGTTTCTCCATAAAACATTAGCGACGATATGTTAACTTGCAGACGATGTCCTTGAGCGGGCTTAAATGGCATTGAAGCCCTGTTGAACCGCAAATTTCACATTTCGCAAATTTCACACTGTGAAAAATTGGTACCAGTTCTTTACAGCGCGTGAAAAATTGGTACCAATACGTCACATTTTTCATACCAATATTTCACATTTTGTGAAATTTGCGCACATAGTGAAATTATATGTAGCATACATATAATATATTTCGACATCTATATATGAACCGTGACATGTGATTTCCAATAATGTGGCATTTTGACAAGTGTAGACTCAGACGTGCCTGTGCGGCCTCCTTTTAAGCTAAAAACCTCCAAGTAGCTTAACACTCATAGAATCTTAAAGGGACTAGCAAAGGCTCTGATCAGACTGCCCGTATGCGCAGGCTGATCTGAGACTTTGTTGGTCGCACATACCACATTGTCTTCCTGGGTCGAAGGATAAATGTGTCTTTCTCAAGGACACAGCTCTGTGACACCGGTGAGGCTTGAGAAAACTTCGTACCGTCCCGCCAAGCTCGGACACAAACAACACATGTAGATCTATTACTGGGTCATTCATTCATTCCCGCCTCACATCCGGATAAGCTTGGACACGTCAATATATGAGCCGCAACACGTGATTTCCAACAATGTGGCATTTTGACATGAATAGACTCAGATGAGCCTGTGTAGCCTCATTTTAAGCTTAGGCAGTTCATGAGAATATTCAAGCAGCTGTCAAAGGCTCTGATCAGACTGCGCAGGCTGGTCTGAGCCTCTCTGATTGCTCGTATCACATTGTTGGAAATCTCATGTCACAGCTGGGAGCGCAGTGGCTCAATGGAAGAGACCTTGACTCAAGACCGAGGGGCCACGGGTTAGAGCCTCACAGGAGTCACTGCGTTGTGTCCTTGAGCAAGATACATTAATCCTAGCTTAGTACTGGTTCAACCCAGGAAGATCGGTCCCTTTATAACTAAAAGATTGTTGATGGGACGTAAAGAATCAAATCAAACAAACAGAAATCATGTCATAGCTCATTTTATGTATTTACTGGGTCAGGATATCACAATATATATATCCATACTTGTCTTGACTAACTTTACCTCCCTTTATTTTTCAAGCTGGCATATATATCGCAGATCTATTTTTTTCATGTTGTAGAGCTGATGCATTTATAAATTATAATTTTCTACATCTAAATTGACTGTTTATCTATATGAAAAAAAAAAAATTCAACGAAATGAGAATCTCAGTCAACTCATATATTTGAAAAATCATAGTTATGATAATATAATATACCATTTGTCGGTTAAATGCTTTTAATGTGGCCGCCGTGGTATAGTGAATCGAGAAGCCCCCGTGGTGTAGTGGATAAGCGCTATGCCTTGTAAACCAGGGGTCGCAGGTTCGATTCCCGGCTTCTCCATAAAACCATAAAAAAAAAACACATAAAACCACTTTCGGTGAGCCTTCGGGTGCTCCCGTCATATAATAAACACACAAATCATAAACCCTCCCGGCGGTACTGGTTTCTACCCAGGGAAAGCCACAAAAAGGTATAGTGAATTGTTTTCCTTGTCTGTCGGATCATACTTTAAGCCAAAGCCGCGTGTTCGAAGAGGCTTAAAACCCAGAACGAATGCCAGTTAAGCCTGGCAGTCGGGTGCACCTTGGATATTAAATGAAAAAATAAACCAACCCAGACCTATACTGGTTACAGCCAAGGAATAGCCACAAAAACAGTATCATCCAGAGGGGTGGGCTCGACAGAGACAGAGACTCCTGACATGGAAAATCATAAGATGTATAGGTTCTCATATGAATAAGCAAATGGACCCCTACCCCCAGGAAAAATTAACCGGCCCATATAAATTTTTTTAGCTTCCTTTAAAATAGACAAATTGGACCCCGCCCCACCCCCATCTAAGTTATTCCATGTCGTTCTACAGTAACCCGTCTTAATGATCTATCCGCAGTTGTCCGATTGCCCTTCAAGGTCCATCAATTAATATGAAGCATGGAAAATTTATGGACATAGATACATGTACCATTGAGCACACAGCGAAAACTGGTCAGACTTGGTTGATACAGATCCAGGCTGATCTACTGGGAGAGAGTTTCTCTGATTCACAGATCACTAAACCCTGAAGCCATTGATTGATTTGTCAGTTCGTGGCGTATTTCGCTGTTAGTGCTGAAAAAAAAATAAGTCAAACTACCGTTCAAGCACGTTCATGTGACAGTAACATACTTTTAATAATTTGGCAATGCATGTAACCCTTTGTATACGTGAAATCCCTAAATAGATACTTTTATAAACAGTGAAGACCCAGATGAAATGCCACATTATGCGGCATTTCATCAAGGTCTATACTGTTTGTTAGGTAAAAAAGATCTTCAGACAAAAAACACTACTTTTAAAAACTATAACCTGACACCCCAAGGTATGTACAGTGGCCTTTCCAAAGTTTATTGCATCAAACCAGAAGGAAAGATCCATTTGTATACACAGTAAACTGTTGGAGGTAAGAAGTGGCCGGCTAGTCATTTATTAGTGACCATGGAGCAAACATAGCTGCTAAAGTTATCTGCTGCATATAAGCATACAGGCAGACCGTGTGGACCCAGATCAGACTGTCATTTGCATCAAGTAGTCTTAAAAATTAGTTTTATCGACCAAATGGCATGTCTTCTAAGATATTTACAGATTTTGTCAAATGTTTGCTGATTACTTATTTTGGGGTCATTTTTTACTGATTAGCGATTTTGGTCCTAAATTTTACTTATTGCTGATTTTTGGGCCTAAATTGTACTGATTAGCGATCTATGGACCTAAATTTTACTGCTTAGCGATTTTAGAGGTACCCCATTCAGACCCTCCAAAACCCCTTGTGCTGGCTTATTAGGCTCCAGGAACAGGTCAATTCTCGATAGTTCGAGGCATGGGTGGATCCGTTACGGGGATATTGGGTAGGGGACAGGGGTCTGGACCCCCTGGAAGATCAGACAGTTATAGGGCTCCTTAGCGATACTGGTCACCCCTGGATATCACAAAACTTCCAAGCCAGCGTTCTTGATGTTTGGCCATCATTGGTCCACCTAAATGGCGTTTTGCTGGCAATTTAAATGGCGCTTCGCTGGCGGGCCAATGATGACACACTTTTTATGGTATTTGGATCCTCTCTCTCCTCATCAACTATAAAAACAAAGTTGTCAGAGTTGGACTCCTCTGAAAAAAAAGCGTGATCTGCGCAATCGGGATTTTTTCTTCAAATAGACAATAGTTTGATTTAAAGTCATAACAGTTTGAATTAAAGTCATAACTGTTTATAGTATATGACCATATTCATCTTAGGGATGAACCATCTACAATATTTAGTTTGTCTAGATGCCAAAATTCTGAGCTTTCATCGACGTCCATTCGGTGAGAAGGCTCTATCGAGATTCCACATGTGCACAGACTCATCTCAGCCTTCTTCGCTCTCTATTGTGCTAAGTTGAAATTTCATGATATCAGATCCTGGGGTTGGGATGTAAATAAATGCTAAGAAGGTGTTCCCTTTTCATACATGTAGAAAGGTTTGGCTTCATTGTTTGAAGACAGATCATATGGCATACAAGCCGTCTTCTAAATATGTTGTGGGTACCTCCTCCATGCGCGCATCCAGTAAGGGGGTCAAACGGCTCCAACTCTGGCAACTTTTTTCAGTTGATGAGGGGAGAGAGAGAATCCAAATACCTTTTTTTAGTGGGCCATCATCGGCCCGCCAGCGAAACGCCATTTAAATAAATGGCATTATGTCCTTTCGCTGGCGGGGTCATCATTGCTGCCGAAATAGTCTCCTTTCATCTTTCATATATGTAATCGTGTCCCCCTTTATTTGGAGATAATCCACAAGCTTTAGCGAGTGAATAATCTTACATACAGGTGGACAAACATCGTATAGTTATTTTATACCACATACATCAGTGTAGACCTTGTACATAATGAGATATTGTGCTATTAAAAGTTGGTATAATGGGTAAATTTCTAATCTTTTCTTAAAATTTTAACTTGTATTTCTACTAGGTTGCTTCCCTTTAAACTTAAGACATTTTCATTTTTGTAATGTTTTCGTTGATGTTCATTTTTGTTAAGATTTATTCAAATAAGTTTACATATATGATATTCTACATGGATGTTTTAGCAAGAAATTTATCGTGCATCCTATAACAAACGATTTACAAGAGGACAAAATTAAAACCAACAAGTCTTGAATTTTTCGATATATTTATTTCAAAATAAGCAAAAAGTAAGAAAAGGGCAAAGATCAGGAATCGATACAGTTTTCGGATAAATCACTCAGTCAAAATGACTCCTGGCACCGTTTTCCGAAATTAATCGATGAGTTCCGAAAAAGGGATATCCTATGGATTATAAATGAAAACGCGCCCTCTGGCGTCAAAATATATAGCATAGAAAGAAGCGCGGTATTACCGACAATATTCAATGCTTCAAATGCTTGTTTCATGTCACTTTATAATGTTGTTGATGCTATTTATAGTTTACTTTGTACTATTTTTTAATTTTTAAGCAACATCCGATGATCAAAGCTGTTATAATAAGGCAATTCACATGATACAATGACATAATTTACGAAATAAAATTGCAATCTTAAAAAAACAAAAACTAAATTGTACACATGGAATTATGTCGGAGAATCCCTTCCATATGAAAGAAGTTTTATAACATCGGGGCCAGGTCTCCACCTAGGCTAGCTTAATACATAGGTCCAGATAAGGATAGTTTGTGCACCTTAAATTGCATTTATTTCTTTACCTATCATTTGAGACATGTGTTTTGGGTGCTAAAAAGAATCGTCTCATCGAGACCGTTCTTTTGAGTACCCACAACATATGGTTTGATTGAGAAACAAGAGAAACAATATTCCAGTATAACCTCGATCGATCTTATCTGGAAAGTTAATTCCTAAATTATACATGGAAAACAGAATGACGAATCAAAAGTTTTAACTGTGAAGTAAAACTTTGGAGTTTTCAGACATAGTATGTTCTTATTTTGGAAGGGTCTGTTTCTCCAAAATTATCTAAAGTCGAAATACAGATCCAGAGTCGAAATTCAGATATGTAAAGTCAATATTTAGAGTGGGAGGGCTCACTTTAGAACTGCAAAGATGCACAGGCTCATCTGAGGCATTGACTAATCATCTGATAATAACAACAATGATAGAGTCGTGAGCATGCTCATATAATCCACGGCACTGCTAATTGGAGCATCATTCGTGATTGTGGTACTAATTGCATACGCACGACAAGGCTTCTTGAAACAACCGTTCTGAAATAGCCAGTGCAATTTGAGGTCTAAGTTTCGGATTGACTCTCTCTCTACGCCCATAATTTGTATATATGAAAAGCAAAAACTGACAAGACTGCGTGTGCGCGCAGGCTTGTCTGGGCATTCGTTGCTCTTCACTGCATTAAGCCTTAATACACAATTCAGGTGCGTATCCAGGCAGAGGCCAGGAAGCATGTACTTCAACATCATATGGGCCTCGACGCGAGGAACCCTGACTTTGTTCCTTGCGGACAACAAAGGCACAGACCAGCCTGTGCATCGGCACAGTCTGATCAGCGCCTTTGTTATTCGCTATATGAAAAAGTATAGTAACTAGGTCAGATACCTCTTAATTCTCCATTTTTTGGGTGGTGGGCTTCAACATGATAAAGTCTGTGGCTACGCCCCTGAAATTTCATGTTCCCTGAAATTTCATGTACTTAGTAAAGAAGTAGATTTGACAGTATCTTTGAGTGGACCCCAACCAGAAATAGAAAAGCGTACATACCCTGATACCAAATCACACCATATATTGTGAGCGGTAATAAAGGATGTATCATGGCGTTCCACAACACATGGTGTTCTCTTGGGTCTCTGAAATTACACCAGAGAGACCATGTGAATGATTAGTGTGTGTGTGTGTGTGTGTGTGTGTGTGTGTGTGTGTGTGTGTGTGTGTGTGTGTGTGTGTGTGTGTGTGTGTGTGTCTACAGAAATTAGCTGGAATCTTATAATTAAATATGTTATAAGTGGATCTATAATATTTTCATAAAGCGAATAACAGAGACTATGATCAAACTGAAGAATGCGCATTTGTTGTTTGCATACAACACAATCAGTGTATTTCATTACCAAGCCGAATTTATTGTAACATGCCCAAGTCCAAGCATTTAAATACTTTGAAAGAAAAATATTAAAAAGTTTACCATCTTCCCCATATATTCCTTGCTTTAAATAGATTTATGAAGAAACTTAAAACGATACCGTTTCCGCCTCTGGCTGCAGGCATTCCTAGCATCTGGCGAAGACCAGGCCTCAACAGGCGTACCACCCCAAGTGGCTTCGATTAGCCCAATAGGACGATTGATATGGGGAGATAACTCCATGGCATATAGAAGACAAACAGCTGAGAACAATGAGGTGACGGTATCTGCAATATTAAAAAATAAACACCATTTTCACTACTGATGTTTACAGTTGGTCCAGTCTTCAAAAGAATAAAATAGATAGAAATAAAATAAAGTAAATAAGCGCCTAAAGGAACAGTCTGAAAGCGATCCGAAGTATTCGCAACTATACTTACATTGCTCACTATTGTTTGCTTTTTCTTTACAGCAGACACCTTTAGTAGATGGCATTTTGAAATGCAAGTCTTTGCAGGTACTTTGGGGGATAATGTATGAATATAGTATGTTTTCTTTGCTTCACTAGGCTAACAGGTTTTAGTTTGAACAAAGCACTAAGAAGTGAAAATATTTTATGTGTGTTAGGAAGTTTGGTGTCTTTTTCATGATTAAACTTGTATAATGCCCCAGTTTTGATAGGTTCGTGTACATAAACACTGTTGGTGTCAACAAACATTGTGGACCCGACTCATTAATGTATATCTAAGTATAACAACGCCTACCATTGGCTGGTTGCTTCCAGTTTATACTTTGTTTAACGTCTTGTCTCGTCGTGTTTGATTGGGTGGGGAGGACTTGCATAAATCTGATATTCTTGAAATGAGACGATTCACTAAGCTTCTCAGAGGCGTTGAGAATCTAAAAGAAGACAATTCACTGATATGTATGCACATAAATGGGCCTCGTCGCGAGAAAACCTGTCTTCGGGGCTTTGCGACAAAGCGAGTTTCAAACCAGTCTCCTCAGCTACAGAGACTAGCTAGAAAATTGAAATTTCACCTGTAACAAGTTAACATATGCTACTTTTCAAAAAGCGAACAACAAAGGCGCTGATCAGGCTGCGCAGATGCGCAGGCTGGTATGCGCCTTTGCTGTTCGCAAACCCCCGAAGACAGGTTTTCTCGCGTCGAGGCCCAAATTTAATGTGAAGACATGGTACGAATAATGAAAGTATTATTTTATTGCCCATCCCCTGTCCCCAGGATGTTCCCAGTCGCTTACTACATAAATGGAACCAGCTGTCAAGTCACGTGCCAATGACTTGGTCGACCAGAGTGCATCAACTTTCGATTCAGATGAGAAGGGATTTTCCTGACTTTTGCAGTCTTTATTTCCTATACAAATATAAGGACGATTACTCACAGCTGTTCTCTACATGATATTAAGGAAATATAACTTTACTTTGGACTATGGTTGCTTGACAACGGGTTACATTTTTGCTTAAATTCTACTCTTTTTCATTCAGACTTGTAATAACCCAAAGTGCAATCACTGGTCACCTGCACATTGCTATAGTGGGTGTCGGTTATATCTATCGGTGTCCGTATCGCACCAATGAAGGTTTTTTAGAAACTAGTCATAAAGGTTAAGATATTGAAGCATACCCCATGCATCTTGAACTGCATATTGCTCTGTCCAGAGCACACCCATACGTCACCGAATAACACATCACTAATTGTCACGTTACCATCACGTGATGTAATAGAAATGGTGTTAGGGCCTCCAGCTCGTTGCGCCGGAAGTTTGGCTACCCAGACACCGCCTGCTCCTTCCGTATTTCCGGTGACAGTGGCTTGAGCTACTGAGAGACCGTTTAACTTCACGATAACAGTATCACCTAGGGTAGTGGCATATCCCCACAATAATGCTTTTTCTGGTGACTTTTGTAATACCATATGACTCTGGTAGTAGTTGGCAAATTTCAGAGTGCCTGCCGCATCTGAAACGTGAAAACATATGAATCGTGACACGTGATTTCCAACAATGTTGCATTTTGACAAGTGTAGAGTCAGACGAGTCTGTGCAGTCTCCTTTTAAGCTTAGAAACTCCAAATGATGTTCGGTCAGTAGCTTAACACTTAAGAATATTCAAGCGACTAGCAAAGGCTCTGATCAGAATCGAATAGAATACACAGTGTTTTTTCGCGGCCAAAAAAATGAAAAACGGCACATCTTAAACTTATTTAACCCACAGTCTGACGCACATATCGATGTAAGTACTGGAACATTGGCGTTGATGTCACCCCACACCCAGTGCAGCCCAAATCAAGTTGTATAGCCGACCCCTTTTAACATCAAAAAGTCGAAAAATGCATCACAACACCCAACGCTCACAATATTGCATGTTCAGAATAACTTCCATCTTTTCGAGTTCCAAGTGGTTCTTAGCAATCTTAGATTCATTCTCTAGCGCATCATTAGCGCAAGACCAAAACCTTTTCAAAATTATACATGGACTAGTTGCAATACCCTTGCCACAATATTTTGAACAACCCTCCAGAATGACAAGACATAGCCACCCCTCGCACTGCGTCAAATTCACACATCTGTGAACTACACTGTATTACAAATACTCTTTTTTCCCAGCAGCAGTTGTATATAGGAATAGACTGCCATTTTCTGTTGTAACACTGCCAACGTTGGATACATTCAGCGTGGCAGTACGGTCACTTGACCACCCCATGTTCTAACCTAACAAAGATCTGTTTTAACCTGCTTTTACTCTCCTGTACATTCTTTTTTAACACTTTCATCTTTTATTCAGTTCTTTTTCCGAACACTTTTTGTACCGTGGCTTTAAGACGCAATCCACCTGCACGTAATCCTCGCGAGGAGGTGTTGCAGTATATAAAGAAAGAAAGAAAGAAAGAAAGAAAGAAAGAAAGAAAGAAAGAAAGAAAGAAAGAAAGAAAGAAAGAAAAAAAACAAGTCACCGGCGAAGCCAGGCGTTGAGTGCCAGCTTCATATTTCAGCTGAATAACTATAGCCATGCCTCAAATGCTATTTATATGGTATCGCTACATTGACTTCGTTTCATAAACAGAAGGAGAAAAATATACACCTTTGTCAAATTGTCGCTATACCTTAGGAGCTCGCCAGAAAATCAGTTCATTTGACCGAGGAGTAAAGAAACAACTGAGTTTGAAACGGGGTAGGGGTGGGTCAAAATCCGAACTTATTTTTGAGTAGCTTCCCTTTTAAACGTGTCTTCTGGATAACTTTAGAATATGTTTGTCCTGTTATAGCCTTAAAAAGAAACAACTGAGCTACTGACTGAACAGCATTTGGAGTTTCTAAGCAAAAACGGAGGCCACACAGGCTCGCCTGAGTCTACACCTGTCAATATGCCACATTTTTGGGAATCACATTTTGCGGCTCAAATAAAACTTTTTTTAATACATTCTGCGTTGAGTGTTCCATATCATCGCAAAATAACAAGCTGACTTGTGTCAAAGTTAACACAGCAGCTGTCTCTCTTTTACGCACCTATTATTTCATAATTATTATATAAAATTTAATGATTAAAACGTGCAAAGAATGGAATCTCATACTTCATAAACCTTCACGGGGATACGAAAAGTTTGTGCTGGCTCAAATGTTAATACTGCATTCATGTAGACATCGAAGCGATAAAACATGTCTTCATGGTCACAAAAAATCCGGCAAAGTGAGTAATTAACCTGCTCAACTACAAAGACTATCTAGAATAGTGAAATTTTGCTTCGAGAAAGTTTTGCTGTGATACTTTCAAAAAAGCGAATAACAAAGACGCTGATCAGACTGCGTGGATGCGTAGATTGGTCTGCGCATGTGTTGTTCGTAAACCCCACTTGGCAGTTTTTTTTCGCGTCAAGGTACATGTACTGCAGAAATATAAGTATCTTTACACCAAAATTTAGCTGCCATTTCTTTTGGTGTTAACTTACACCATCCTACAAAAACGGCTCCCAACAGGAACAGCATCAAGGCAGTTTAAAGGTAACATAAAAAACCAGTGGCAGTTTAGCTGCCACCAAATTTGGTGTAAAATTGAACATATTGTTACTTAGCAGTTTAGTCGTCCACGCATAAAATATTAGCCGTGACATGTGATTTCAAACAATGTGGCATTTTGACAAGTGTAGACTCAGATGAGCCTGTGCAGCCTCCTTTTAAGCTTAGAAACTCCAAATGATGTTCAGTCAGTAGCTTAACAGTCATTGAATATTCAAGCGACAAGCACTGGCTCTGATCAGACTGTGCGTATGCGCAGGCTGATCTGAGGCATTGCTGGTCGCACATGCCACATTGTTGGAAATGTCATGCACTGGCTCAATTTTATACTTAAAAACAAAGGCATACGAAAAATCGATAGGGAGCCACGACATGATATTTCCAATGCGGTATGTGCGACCAGCACCTGCGCTTACGCGCAGTCTGATCAGAGCCTTTGTTTGTCGCTTGAATAATCTATGCATGTTAAGCTACTGACCGAACAATGTTTGGAGTTCCTAAGCTTAAAAGCAGGCTGCACAGGCTCGTTTGAGTCTACACTTTTAAAAATGCCACATTGCTTGAAATCACATGTTGAGGCGCATAATAGAAATATATTATAGACCTACTGGCAATCGAAAGAAAGCAACATGTCACTAACAGAATATTCAGCCAGTTCCTCATGGTGTGCACACTGCCTCTAGAAGAGTTCAAAAGCCAACACTTCTTATCTCCTTTCAGAACCGATAAGGTTGAACTTTCTCTCGTAATTATGAAATAACAACTTGCTTATGTAACCGACGTTAATACGAGTCAACCGAACAAGCAAAACACATTTAACGCTTAAAAAAATGTTTTTAATGATTTTAAACCAGAAAAAATCAGAAAAGTGTAGTGTAGATTTCTTTATTCATGACGTCGGATTTAAGATTAACAAATAAGCACTGATATTCATGAAACAGTCTGCATTATCATATTGAGATGTTTAATACAAAAAATAACTTATTTAACCTTTAAAGCGTCAACCACAACAGTTACTGTAGCTGTTCACAAAATTAGGGACACCTTTCCTAATTTTTACAAAAACTCTCTTATCTAGAGGCCTGTCCACACCTTTCAATCGATGTAATTAATAGTGTCCATGAAATGCACTGAAGAGCTCCAAAACAGTGTTGAAATAGTGTTGAAACAAGCTCCTCTCCCTTTTAGCTCACCTGAAAACACCTTTTAAAAATATTGTTGTCAAAAACTGCTGAGCTGATTTGAAAATTGTTTTTTACATTAAGGTCTTAAAACAGTTTGTTTTGTGAAACCCAACCCTACCTATTTTCTGAGTCATCCTTGTTTATTATATGGGCATCGTCGTGAGAAAACCTGTCTTCGGGGTTTCCGAGAAAGCGATTTTCAAACCAGTCTTTACAGCTACAGAGACTAGCTAGGTCACTTTATGTGATAAAAGTGATTTTCCATACTATAAAGAACTGCTCATAAAGGAAAGAATTCGCTCCTTCTGGGATAAATTCTTTCCTTTAAGAGAAATTTCAATTTGAAAAGGGACGCAATTGAAGATAATCATTGCTTGATCCAGTAGTCTCCTTTTGATCTACGTAACTTTTTCAGCGTTCCGGCTACGCCGTTGTATAGGAAATCATATAAATATGCATGGAAAACATGTAACGCTACTAAATGCACAGAATTCAAAGAAAGGTGCACAATATACTATGAAGAATTCATACTTCATTTGAAGAAGAGTGCTCAGTTTATAATGATAAAACGAAAGATGAGGAACATTGGACATCATATCATGAAATAATGACACTATAATAATGATATATTTTGTCACCATTATGACAGCTGTGGCGTTACATAGGTTTGCGTCTTTTAATATCAAGTTGTTACCAGGTTCTGCTTTGAGGAAGCATGCCGAATTGCTCGGCAAGCCTCGCGATTCGACAAGCGTAATTCAAGCCTTCCTTGGTAGACTTGATAATAAAAGAATCTGACCTAATATTCTTAATTTTATAGCACATCTGAACCAAAAGCTCAAGTACACTGAAACGATGAAAATGGCCACCTTACATTTTTTACGCCTGTTTAAGAAATAGATTCGCGCTCGCAGTGATTTGTTGCTTAATATATCACTGTCTGTCGGTCAGTCGTAAGTGGATAAATCATTCGCGCTTCGCGCTCATGATTTATTCACTTTAAAGACTGACCTCCAGCCAGTGATATATTAAGCAACAAATCACTGTCAGTGCGAATTTATTTCGATTCTAACACACAAAAAGATTAAAAATACGAACGAGTCCTTCATAGTCTATAACGATTCCGCCATCTTAAACAGACTGTCAGAGTTTCCCGCAACTCTTGTTCAAACTGAAACGCGTATTTTTACGTACATTTTAAACGTCAAGTAGTTGTGAAAACGACGTTATGCCGTCTATTGTGATGGATGACGTCATGAAAATCAAACTGCCGACTGAATGACGTCACGTTGGCCTGTGCTCAGTCCGTGCAGTGATTTATCAACCAATAAATCACTGAGTTTAACCATTGGCTATATAGGCGAGGTGTGTTAGAATCATAAATAAAAATCGCTCTTACAAAATTTTAGTCCTATGAAAAAATCCAAGGCTTTGTCGAGACTCTGCAAATAATCTCATTTAGAAATGACATGTAGATCTTGCACAGACTAAGTCCGAGAAAAGGTACCCTCATTTCAAAAAGTCACACTCTTAGTGTGTTATAAAATATTGCTCAGATACGTTTTCCATTTATATTTTAATTATTTTAAAGCTATTAATAACAGCTGTGATATAAGATTAAAAAAAAATCAAAAGTTTTTTGACAATTGAACTCTACATTTCTCCTCTACGCTAACATGAAGAGAAAGGGCACGGGATATTTGAGCGGAAAATCAGAAGGCCATAGTGGACATTTCAGCGAAAAATGAGCATACACACCCACAGGGTGAGCAAGCAACAGAGAGGCAGCACATCAGATCTAGAACCAAGAAGAAGGCAGCAGATGACACATGTGTTAGGCCTTCGAAAATTATACGAAGCGAAATCCAGACTGTTGGTAAAGAAGCGCTACAGCATCATGATTTTAAGAGCACCTCAGCAATCTTTGTTCTGGCTAACGGAAGGGGCACAGGTATGCAGGTAATCCGCTCAAGAGTTATTTTCCATTTCGCTCAAATGTCCACTTTTTTGCCGCTCAAACATCTGTTTAATTCCGCACATCTGTCCTCTCAATCCGCTCAAACGTCCTTCGCCGAAGAGAATCACTATCACAGCTTAGTCAAATAGTTTTAGCTTTAACAATGCAATTTGCATACAAACTTTGCATTGCTCTGTTCGCTTTATTATTTGCGACATGGCATTGAAATTTTCAGCGATTATCTATTATGAATAGACGTCACTGTTCTATTAAAAAAACCAAATCTTTTACCTATGCCATTTAAATGACCATTAAAATTTCTCGTTAAAACCGGAAGTGGACACCAGTCTTGAAAAAAGTATCGTTAGAAAATGGGTTGATCAAGCTGTAATTGTGTTTGGTCTAACATGGTCACATTAAATAAAACACATGCAACGATTTTAGTATGTGCAGCTGATGATTTTTGAAAATATCAGAAAATGCAGAAATTAAGATTTAAAACAAAATTAATAAAAATCGGTCATAAGCAAAGAATGAAGTGTTTGGTGTTTTTTCAAGTCGGCTAGACGGGTTTGTAATCACCTGAAATTCAATTCGATAAAAACTGTTCTCAAAATGCTTAGAAAACTCTTCTGAAGCACCGCGTAACTTTAGTCCAATGGAATGCACATATTTCGGCAAAAATTCATATCAATATCATTAAAGCTTAGTCAGACAATGACTGTAGAATGATGTTAAGGTCAACCTTTGAACTTTCAGCCAATGACGCTCATATTCGACTGCGACCAATATATTTATCCTTATATTTCTCAGGATAAGAAGACCATTTGAATTCATACATATTGGACATCTATTAGAGGAGCGACATCATTATGTGGTCAAGTTACATGGCAATAAGGTCACCAGACTTATTCTATCATGGGAGCAAACAAAATGAACCCTGATCAGACTGCTCCTAAGGGTGAATTTGGCCATGGCCCATATTGTTCGCAATTTAGTCAACCAGGGTAAAGACTGTACATAGTATCCTTGATTATAGTGTGATGTCAGTGATGACGTTCGTTGTATAGTTACGTTATCATCCATCTTGTGGACTATACTAATAAACAGAGCATTCACATAGAGTCTTTAAAGATATTACATTGGCGACGAGGACAAAAGTAGAGTCTGGGAAGAAGAGAAGATAGATGAAATTCAGTAGAGGAAGTAGAAGAAAATAGAGGGAATTTAGAAATATCTACAGAATGAAGACAATAAAAGAGAATAAGCAATAAGTTGAGTCCTAGCAATAAAAGATACAAATGGGCAGCGACGCAAGAAAACCTGTCTTCGGGGTTTCCGACAAAGCGAGTTTTAAACCAGTCTCCACAGCTACAGAGACTAGGTAGAAAATTGAAATGTCACCTGTAGCAAGTTTACATATGCTTCTTTCCAAAAAGTGAACAACAAAGGCGCTGATCAGACTGCACGGATGCGCAGGCTGGTCTGCGCCTGTGTTGTTCGCAAACCTCTGAAGACAGATTTTCTCGCGTCGAGGCCCAAATTACAAAAGAAGGCTATTCTGTAACAGACTCAAGCTCAGATGATGAATTCTTAATCAACTTGAAAATAAAGACAGTAAAGTGTTTATCAGAAGAAAATCAGGATTTATTTCTTCGGATAGATGGTTGACAAGAAAGACTGAGCAGATTTGGAGCAGAACTAGAGGCTGCAAAGAAAGTAATTAGTAGTTTGGTATCACAACAGAAACACAAGGGGCACTATTCATACAATGAATTATCAGATGAAATCCACCAACAGAATCACAAGGACTTATACCAATGAGTACATACGTACCAACATCTGAGACAAACTACAGACTGGCGACAGAGCAATATGAAGATCAAGACAATGGAGAAAGAAAAATGAGGTGTCTCAGAAAATATATGAAAAAAGGTATAAAATGACAGAAGGAATACAAACACCCTTCAGACAAGTAGAAAGTGTTAAAGGAAAGTAGAGAGATGCTAGAGATGACAAGTGCGGTCAGGATGAAACTTGATAATATGATTATCTCTTTATAGTTTAAACCATTTAAATCAAGCCATGTTTGCTAAGTTAATGTGCTATTACATGCAGTTAGTAGACATGCTTAATAATTTGCATTCACTTTAATAACCCAGAGGTTCATTTTTCAATTATCACTTTTAAATATTACGTAACTCTTTTGATAAAAGGGAGAGATGTAGTCAAAATTACCAATGCAAAAGTCTATACATTGTCTGTATTTACCCTAATAGAAATTGTATATGTCCGTATTTTCCATGTCTATGTCCGTAGTTTCCTTACCTTGTCCGTATTTAATCGAATTTAAATCACATGTATTTTTCTAAATTTTCTGGTTTCCGAATCATATATCCTCTGTTCTCTTAATGCACGGTACAGCGATGAGATTACGCAAGTATAAACCCGGTATCTGAATGTACAACCCCTGCCAAATAATGACAATGGCTTATGAAACATGGGCGTGTAAATTTCGTCAGTATTTACCCAGATTGGTTTAAACATATTTTATTCAAATTAATTTGTACATGGTAAATACAAATTGAAACAATAAGATGAGGATAAGAACGGAAGCATGTAGCTTATATAGTTCTTCTCCAGATTGACCCTACTATTGACATTTATGACAGGCTACAAGGCCGGTTGCATTTAGTTTTAAAATGTATGATTTGCCAATTATTCGCGCGTTGATTAACGTTATGATAACGTAATGTAAATGGAATACATACGAAGTACAATAGTGTTTTTCCATGCTTTAATAAGATTGCAATATTTTGGCGCTAAAATCTGTTTAATGTGGAAGCCGCCGAGAGTTGGCAGTAACAATTTCTATGCATTTAACCCAAGTTACTTCTTAATACTTACTACTCATGATTGCTGATCGCCTAAGTAACAGAAGATAGATAGATAGATAGATAGATAGATAGATAGATAGATAGATAGCAGATCAAACTAAGCTATGGGAGCGCAGGTTGTATATTAAGATAACAAAAAAGCACGGTTACAAATTGTCATAGCCATGTTGATGTGGTGCCTCAGGTCAACAAAACTGCTATTTGTACAGAATATCTGATGGATAACATGTCTGGGCACCAAAATATTTCCCTAAGATCGAACCATGTTCCCTGATACATCTAACGACAAGGCGCCAGAATAAACAGCCTCTAAAAATTACCAATGCAAAAAGTCTATACATTGTCCGTATTTACCCTAATGGAAATTGTATATGTCAGTATTTTCCTCCGTATTTACCCGAATTTTTGTCACATGCATTTTTGCTTAATGTTCTGGTTTCCCAAACCTATATTGTCTGTTCTCTTGTTGCAGGATACAGCGATGACATTACGCAAGTATAAAACATGGTATCTGAATGTATAACCCCTGCCAAATAACGACAATGGCTTATGAAACATGGGCGTTTAAATTTCCTCCGCATTTACCCGGATTGACCCAACTATCGACATTTATGAATGCTACATAGTTTTGAAATTTATGCATTTTCCAATTATTCGCGTTGATTTACATATTTATTAATGTAAATGGAATGTATAAGAAGTACAATAGTGTTTTTCCATGCCTTGAAAAGTTTGCAGTATTTTGCCGAGAAAAATCTGTTTAATGTGGAAGCCGCCGAGAGTTAGTGATAACAATTTCTATGAATTTAACGCAAATTACTTCTCATTACTTACTACCCATGACTGCTGATTTCTCTCTTGTAGGATTTAATGATTATAGTCCTAAAAAAATATCCCGATCCAGAAAGAAGTACAGGTCACTGAAGCAAAGCTTTGCAAATATAACGATAAAGACGAAATAACAAGGATCAACTCATTTTTATTGTTAAGTTATTTTATATTATGAGCGTATAATCGCCAATCTAACATCAGAGAATTTTGAAACTATTGATCCGAATTCGTAATGGTCAAAAGCAGGGAGAATCAACATTATTAAGTGATTTCTAAGTTATACAGTGCAAAAAAGTGCGCATAGTAATTAGTCACGTAAATTTAAAAAAGTCAATATATAAATGTTTTTTTTTTTGTTTTTTTTTTTTGGGGGGTGGGGGGGTCGCGACTTTTATGACATGATAGGAGACAATTTGATTGTTGTAACTAATAGTAATGGCAAAAGCTCGGGCAAGCCTGCACATACACGCATTCAAGCCAGAGTCATAGCTACTGGTGCACACACGTGTTGAAGTAGACATGCTGGGTAATTTTGCATGGATTTTTGTTCTCCGTTGATTTTTTTTCTGGTCATAACAATTTCGAAAATTCTGTCAAGTATTCCATCAAAATATGTTAAACAGTTTGGGCTTAGAAAGACCAGACATTTTGTTTTGGCTTGGTCCAAGCTGTTTTCAAAGATTATCAGCAGACAACACAAATTGCCACTAGCGTGTAAAGAGAGGAGTCAAAACAGTGGACATCCACTATGCTTTGTAAGAGCACATTCGTAACAGATCACGTTCCTAGCACGTATGACAAATGGGATCACATTCCTCACACGTGTGACGAATGTGTTGCGGAATCTGAAGTCGATTTTTCATGTGTCATAAAATCACATTTGTCACACGTTGATGTCAAGAGGGAAAAGTGTAAAACCGCTTTTATTTGTTTTTGCAGCTGAATCACATTTCAACATTAATGTGATTACGCCACTGGAAATCAGAATTCCGTATAGTGCAAGCCAAAAACTAAAAATAAACACTCAGTGTGCGCTTAAAAGAGCAAGTCATTTAATAACAAAGTACGTTCGTTGTGTTAATAGGTGCGATAGACAGTCTAAGGAAATATGTCAGGTTAAAATATAGACCAAGAATAGGTTAAAATATGGGAATAAGTGCCCTGGACGGATTGCTTTTGTACGTCAAGTTGTGAGAAGAAATAAATAGGAGGGTATAGTAAGAAACTGAGAAAGATCAAAATCTAGACCAACAGTAGGTTCAAATGAGCATGAAAATGACATTGGCGTTAGGGTGTGTCGACAGGGCTCTGTATGTTTCATTATAGATGTTCAATGATTTCTGATTATATGTTTGGAATTCAATATGAACTACTCTAGAACCAAAGTTCCTGTATCTCTCCAATTTATGGTTGGAGATGACACCGTCTGCTCTACTTGGTTTGAATGCATTTTGCTAAGCTCACCTTCATAATGAAGGATTTAGTAGGCTGTGGTGAAAATTTATTTGGCGCGGTTGTCTGACTCACTCATGTTTTGAGATAAATACATTGTAATATGAAATAAACTTTAAATCCAAAATATAGACTTATACATTGTACCACAACTTACAGTCCTTTTTCTGATTTACCTATTGCCTCCTTCTTGACTTTATAGATATGTTTATAGTAAATACTGGTATCAAATAAAACATTTATAGCTATCCAACATGCAAAATGTGTAAATAGTTTGGCTATTTGCCACGTGATTTACCCCAATCACTCTTATAATAGGCATAATGAAAGTGATATGAAAGTTAACATAAATCTAAATGATATTGTTTCTACAATCTCCTCTTTTACTTTTATGACTAACACACATAAACAATATATAATATGCGATAATTTACCAAACAATAAGGCATAAGACCAAAGTACCCGACCGGCTTTAAATTTAAATACATGCACTAATAAAGATATGCAATGTAGTCCCTTTTCATTTGCAGTAATAAGCTAAGGTGTGGATGCTTTCTCTCCAGTACTTACGTTAAGTAGGTCTGTTTAAGTCCTTGTCTTGAATGAATTTATAATTTTCTCCAAATTAAAGTTTTTATTCTGCCAACTGCTTCATTTTTTCTCACCTTTAGACACTTCTTGTTACTTCTGTATATTTCCACATGAACCATTCGTTTTGTTTGTTAAAAGATGGCAGTAAAATTGTGGGTTTTCTTAAAGTAAATCTTTATTGTCTTAGGTTTCCCCGATGTTACATGTTCATGAATATTCATGCTAGGCTCCACCCACTATAAATAATTATCAAAATAAACTTTCATGTTGGTACATGAAACAATGGCATTACTTGCCAAGTCCAAATGTGTAGGATAAGGTATATTATATTTCAATAAACAAACAGAGTAGGTCCTGATTGGGCAGCTCTGTCTGATCTGGGTCTGCTCTAAATCGTTAAAAGGTGTCTCTATGGGGTAACGGGTTAAGTTTGCTTTTTGTAGGACTGCTCCAATCCCAAATCAGCTAAAACTCCATTGAATCTCTCAGTTGTGTGTCTTATTGTGAAACTGATTTGATGTTGCTGGTGCTTTGTTGTCAGCGGTCACATCTCTTGCAGGTACTCTACCAGACAATTGGCAGACTTGCTCATTCGGGAAAATCTGGCACAATTCGAGAATCGAATCAAGTCTTGGGTGTATGTAAGGCGCATTACGCGTAGTACTATGTACGAAAAAGCTCAATTCTGTTAGCTGGGAAAGGCGTGAGGAAAATTTGTTTTTAGTCTGTGAGTTCAGCCCTAGTAAAATCCATTTGCCTGATTACCAGAAAAGTTAAATCAGCAGAATAAATGAATTTTATGTATTTTTCAATAAAATATCGCTATTGCGATATTTTATTGAAAAAACATACCTTCATTTAAAACCGTTTATTTTGCTGCAATCAAACGTGTTATTGTGTTAACATGGCTTATGAGGAATTCAGCGTCACATTATATAACGTCAGCGTCACGTTATCATCCGCGTTATAAAAGTAGATCCTCCATGTATATCTGTGGTCTGATTCCACGGAATTTCGCGAAATTGGCCGAGGCAGTTCCAATTGATACGGCTGTGTACGGCTAGACCTGCATCTTACAGGGCTATGTACGGAAGCCCTGGAGGGGCATTTTTAGTTATAACTTATGACTTATTTGTTATAACTTATTACTTACTTGTTTTTAGTTATTTCTGACTACTTATTTGTTATTACTTATTACTTACTTGTTAGCAGCAGTAGTAGTAGTAAAATAGTGGTTGTAGTAGTAGTAGCAGTAGTATATGTGTAGTTTGTGTTTATGTTTTTGCTGTAGTAGTAGAAGTAGTAGTAGTACTCGTAGAATTAGTAGTTGTAGAGTAGTTTAAGTAGCAGTATAGTAGTAAAAATAGTGGTTGTAGAAGTAGTAGTAGCATTCTGGAGTGAATGTGCGTATGTGCAGGCTTGCCCGAGCTTTTGCCCATGGCCCTTACTATAAGTTACAACAATCAATACGCGGCTAATTCCTATGCACATTTTATTGCACTGTATAACTTAGAAATCACTTGAGAATTTTTAATTTTCCCTGCTTTTGACCATTTACGAATTCGTATCAGTAGTGTTCAAAATTCTCTTATGTTAGATTGACGATTATAAACTCATACTATAAAATAACCAAACAATAAAAATTGGTCGATCTTTGTTATTTCGCCTTTGTCGTTATATGTGCAAAGCTTTGCTTCAGTGACCTGTACTTTTTACCAGATCTGGATATTTTTTAGAACTATAATCGTTAAATTCTACAAGAGAGAAATCAGCAGTCATGAGTAATAAGTATTGAGAAGTAACTTGCGTTAAATGCAAAGAAATTGTTACGCCAACTCTCGGCGGCTTCCATATTGAATGGATTTTTCACGCCAAAATAATGCAATCTTATCAAAGCATGGAAAAAACACTATTGTACCTCTTATGTATTCCATTTACATTAATAAATATGTTAATCAGCATGAATATTGGCAAAATCATAATTTTTAAAACCATGTAACCTGTCATAAATGTCGATAGTAGGGTCGATCCGGGTAAATACGGACGAAACTTACACGCCCATGTTTCATGAACCAATGTCGTTATTTGGCAGGGTTATACATTCAGATACCGGTTTTATACTTGCGTAATGTCATCTCTGTACCCTGCATCAAGAGGACAGACGATATATGATTCGGAAACCAGAAAATTAAGCAAAAATGCATGTGACCAAAATTCGGGTAAATACGGACGAGGTAGGGAAACTATGGACATAGACAGGGAAAATACGGACATATACAATTTCCATTGGGGTAAATACGGACAATGTATAGACTTTTTGCATTGGTAATTTTGAGAGGCTGTTTATTCTGGCGCCTTGTCTATCTATCTATCTATCTATCTATCTATCTATCTATCTATCTATCTATCCATCCATCCATCCATCCATCCATCCATCCATCCATCCATCCATCTATCTATCTATCTATCTATCTATCTATCTATCTATCTATCTATCTATCTATCTTTTGTTACTCAGGCGATCATATATGATCATTATCTGAGGTGAGTGTTTGAGAATTTTGAAAGGAAAAAAAAACCTTCTAGCTGAGTCATTTAAATGAGTGCCCTGAACTCCTCTGTGGTCTCAGCTGCGACCACAGATGGAGCCAGACATGTACACTTCCAATGGGGAACAGGCCTTGTGAAAAAGTATACTTCAGGGCATCACTATAAGTCTGGGGCTACAATACTGTGAGTTGTGTGATGATCTGGTAGATCTTGTGCTCTGAGACGGGGTCAGGTGATTACCTTTATCAATAGACATAATCCCACAATGAAGTTTGTGGAAGAAAAGCAGAGAGGACTGATCCCTCCGGGCCTCCAGAGCTAGCCATTGCAGCTCATTGAGCATTTCGCCATCACTACTAGTGTTGCGCCACCTCCTGCAGGTCCAGCGGGATGCCGTCCTCTGTACCTTCTCCACTTGGTGAATCTGAGTTTTACAATATGGGCTTCAAATAGGTGCTGCATACTCCAGTTTAGGGCGTACCAAAGTTTTGTATGCAACCTCCTTAGTACTCCTAGGTGCGAAAGCCAAGTTCCTGCGAAGGAAACCTAAAGTCTTAGTTGCTTTTGACGAAATATCAGAGATATGTTGCCCCAATACAAATGTTCTCTGTGATTGTTATACCAAGATATTTTGCGGACTGAACGTTTTCCAAAGTTTGCTGATGCAGAGTGTAGTCATGAATGATTTGTTTATGTGAGTAATGCTGAGTCACTCTCATAGATTGACTTTTGGCAACATCGAACTTCATTTGCAAATCGGCCTCCCAGAGCCCAAGGCTGTCAAGATATTCCTGCAAAATGAGACAGTCTTGCAATGAATAAATGTTCCTATACAGGACACAATCGTCCACGAACAGGTGAACTGAAGACTTGATAGTATCCGGTAAATCATTTATGAAAATTAGAAAAAGGATCAGCCCTAAAACCTACCCCTGGGGAACACTGGATAAAAAAGGGACTGGATCTGAGGCTTGACCGTCTAAAACTACTTGGTGACTGCACCCAGAGAGCCATGAGCTGATCCATTTATGTGTGGACCCTCTTATTCCATAGTAATAGAGTTTATGCAATACCCTTCTGTGTGGGACCTTGTCAAAGCCCTTTGCGAAATCCATGATGATCAAATCTGTCTGCTTGTGCCCCCGATTCATCGCACCATCCAGGTTGCTGATGATATCGTGCACAAACTGCACCAGCTGCGTTTCACAAGAACTCTGACTTCGAAACCCATGCTGACAGTCAGCAAGTATGCTATCTAAGGCTAAGTGCTTGTTGATGTTGCTCACCAGTATATGCTCTAGGGTTTTGCAACAGATGCAGGTTAGCGACACCGGTCTGTAGTTCGCAGCATCGTATTTTTCTCCTTTCTTAAAGACCGGGGATACATTTGCTTGTCGCCAATCATCTTGAACATTGCCCTGAGCAAAAGATTCATTATAGATAAGTGCTAGGATAGGTTAAGTCTGTGTACTACACTCTTTGAGCACTCTGGCATTGAGTCCATCTAGGCCAGGTGCTTTATGCACATTAAGTCCATCCAACAGTTTAGCGACCCCTTTCGAGTCAACTGTTATTACCCCCATGGAGGAGAATGGACGAGCCCCTTTTTGAAGGCTGGACAGAATTTGCCTAAAATCTGCCAAAACAGTCGAGAAAATTATATCAGTGCGAAGAGAAACTCAAAGTAAAGACACCATGTCCGTATTTTCCCGACATACAAAAATCGACTGGTAAAATACGGACACTTTATATTTCAAGTAACTGGATCGAAATGTTTTTCATTATTGAGAAAATTATAAAGAAAATGAAACATGAATAGCCCAAACTTTGTTAAAGTCAATTTGATGCAATGAAGTACACGTTTAATGACTGAATTCATGCATCGAAAATGTTTCTTCCGACTGATGAAACTTTGTGATATTCTCAAAGAATCTGGATTATGCAGGGGTAGTCCCACTGGTTGAGGAAAAGTCCTCATTGCAAAGGGTCATAATTAAGTGGTATACGGGTGTAGAAGAGTCCAATGGACACTTTTTAGAGCTGAAATAAAACATTTCTTTGCCACAGACCTGTGATCTTGGATATGTGAATTGTAAGCTACCCCCTGTCCGTATTTACCCGGATTGACCCTACAGAAGATAGAAAGAAAATGTCACTTATAGAACAAACCTGGCTTCGGGGTTTCCGAAAAAGTGTCACTCAAACCAGTCTCCTTAGCTTTAGGGACTAGCTCGAATATTGAAATTTCGCATGAAGCAAATAAAGATATGATACTTTCCAAAAAGCGAGCAACAAAGGCGCTGATCAGTCTGCGCGGATGCGCAGGCTGGACTGCGCCTTTGTTGTTAAAGGTTTTCTCGCGTCGAGACCCAAATTGAATCTTATCAGTTCCAATGGAAGAGAAGATAAGAATATTGTTGGCTTGTTGACCTCTGTCTAAGGCACTAAGCACATCATGGGGAAGTGGGTGAATATTTTGTTTGCTACGTGTGGTCTTCTGACGTTCGCTAGTAAGTTTATATTTAAAGTTTTACGGGCATATATCAAGAGAACTCGAAATCTCCGAACTTTGGCAGTAAGACAGGGCAATCTGGGTTCATATTGACAGTAAAGTGATTTTATTTATTGATTTATTAAAAAATATATAATCTCAGAAAAACAATGGAAGGATATCAAAATTATTTTGACTAAAAACATTTAAGAAAATAATTTTCAAACAAAGTATTTTCGTATCTGATAGAACTAAAGATAAACAAAATTAAACTGGCACTCATGCATATGCCGTATGAACTCGTATGATTCCGTTATTCTAATTTTAGATTTCCGAACATAACAAAAAGTATTGGTTTCAGAATGACACATTTTCTCATGTAATCCTCTTTGTCCGGATTAGCGCTGTGGACAGAGCGTATAGCTGCTAAGGTTGAAATGGTGAGTTCGAAGCTCACGACATGCCTTTTTATTTTTGTTAAAATTAAAATGCCTTTCTTTTTTTTGTTAATATTACTTTGCTAGTAATTTGCTTGTGTAATATACGCACATGCACATGCATATCAATATATGAGTCGGTGCACGAGATTTTGATACTTATTACACATGCAGGTTAGACGTAGATGAAGGCTCAGACAAAAAACACTTTTACCTCTAGTTGCCGTCATGCGCAGATCCAGAAATTATTGTCAGGGGAGGGGGGGGGGGTCCAGGCCCGATGGCCAGAAAACAGCCTGGACAACGTTTTTTTTTATCTTAGTTCTAAACTTATTTTACAGTTTACAGAGGGGGTCCAATGGTTTATTTACAGAGAAAACTTTACTTTTCCAAGGATCCAGAGGGGGTCCAACATTTTTCAGGGGGGGGGGGGTGGGGGTCTAACTTTTTCCAGGGGGAAATGCATATAACTTGTGATTTTCCAGGGGGTACAGACCCCCTATCCCCCCCCTCTGGATCCGCACATGGCCATGTTAGACGTTATAGACATTTGTGCATATGCAATGATTACCGACTGATTTAGACGGCGGTAGCAGCACATAAACAGCTAGTATCTGCACAACCGTACTGTCAGTGAAACATAGTGAACTGCATTGTCATTTTATTGCATTGTATACAATTTCATAGAACAAAAACATGCATATAGCAGGTTGTCAAATATCAAAATATACAAGAAAGAATGCATAAAACATTATCATAGCTTGAAAAATACTATAAAATGGTGCTTAAAAACTTTACTACATCCACACTGGGAATCGAACCCTCGCTGTCCAGAATATGAGCTAACTACTTTACTACTACACCACTGGCTCATCAGTGTAAGATTCACTTGCTGATACATACTTGTTCCATATATTAATCAACAAAATAGCCTTGTACAACCCGAATGTAAACGAATGCATGAATGATGTCGGAGATTAATAAGTGCCAGTTTAATAAAGTTTACCTATACCAATATGTAATTCATAAAATGCAAAATAAATTTTACGGGTCATTGGCTACGATACAGTACCACACCAATTGTACCAACCCTCTTTACCCAAAGTTCACATGCAAAAAATTTAGCGTTTATATTTTTTGCTGCAACCTTTACCTAGTCATTGCTTATGTTCTAATTCCGACCACAGACAAGTGTTCACACCCATTTGTCAGTAATTGCGCCTAATAACGTGACAACTTCTTCTACAAAAATGCACATATTTGGCAAATCCCAGCCAATATGGCCACAAATTGGGAGTAAAACACTGACAACAACTACAAATTAGGTGTCATTCTTTTGACTGAGAGCCAGCAGTGATTTTGGAGCCAGTAATTATGGAATACAAACGATAAAAATTGGTTTCAATCATTTTTGAATGTTTGTGACTTTTCAGTACAGAGGGATGCGCCATTTGGACCTTTACTGTACTTTAAGCATTGAAGCGCGGCTTAAATCAAACATTCAGTTTAATTGCAGATATCTGGACTTATGAAATGCATGCATAATTGGTTTAGTTTTTATTGTATTGAATGTTGTAGATGGAACTGAATCTAAATATCCTTCAATTATTTCTGAGTATATACAATTTTAATAGAGGGTGACACAATTAGCTAAGATAACTATTCTACCTTGCTGTCCTCTGCAACATATAACTAAACAATAAAACATACAACACAGACCACCAGATACCGCTGGATTGAAAAAATTAGCATCACAGTGAATGATACTAAAACATACTTAAAAGTGACTTCCACCATACCATAATGTTAAGACCAAGTAAGCATTATAGAACGGGTGCATGAAACTTTGCAATGTTTGAAACATATAAAATAGCTGCATTTTAAACATAAATAAGAATCTGGAGTCTAGTAATGGTTAGGTGGGTTCGCTGGATATCACTGAATACTATGCTATGACATATTGAAGTAAACCAGATATTATCTCTCTGATTAAGAGTTAAAACAATGTTTAAGATTTTTCTTGAAAGTCAACAGAGAACCAGAAGCCCTGACCGTTTGAGGTAAAGCATTCCATAATTTTGGGGCTGAGCCAGTAAATAATTTATCAAAGAGTGTCGTACGTGACAATGGTATGTGCTATGCCCATTTTCCGATGAGTGCATGTGATTTTCTCCAAGAGCATCTGTTTAGGTGTTCAATGGGAATGTTTCACGCTCCACATGCGCGGATTCAGAGGGGGACTGGGGGTCTGGATGCTTCTGCCTGATAAATCACAAAGCTATAGGTTTTCCGTAGAAATACTGGTGCGGACTCAATGGACAAAGCACAAAGCGAGCCAGGCAACATTCAATGTTGGACCATCAAAACGCCATTTAAATGGTGTTTCGCTGGCGGGTCGTTGATGGCCGTTGATTGTAGGCTTTTACTTGACGAAACTTTCTGAATCGCGCATTCTTCGCGCATTCTTCTAATGAGCGCTTAAACAAATGTATTTTTGGAAATGCATGTATACGAAACCTAATTTTACTCACATTCTATTAAATTCTTCAAACTAAGTAACTTGAAATGCTTCTATAGAAAATCACGAATTTAGGTCAAAATGTGTATCAAGAGCTTATCAAATTTAGATATATTATTTGATTTTTCTAATTCTTGTTTAAAATGGCTTCTCGCAATGCACAAATTATGAAAGTAGAGGACATATAGCCCCGCTGGATACATATCAGCATAGGCGTTTCAAGGAGCCAGCTTTTGCGCATATGCGATTAGTACCAAAAATATCAAATTTTGACATTGGTCTCGACGCAAGAAAACCTGACAATATTGCATGCGAATAGCAAAGGCGCGGACCAGTATGTACACCTAAGCAGTCTAATCAGCGCTGTTGTTATTCGCTATCTCAAAACTTTCTACCTGAAAGATACATGTATCAGTAATTTTGTTAGTCTTTGTAGCTCAGTAGGCAATTTGGAATCTTACTCGGTCAGAAACCCCGACGCGACAAGGCCAATATTGCGTGAAGGATATTCACAACGTTGTGCCTAAGCCAGTGGCTTCAATATATTTACGTTTGCCTTCGTCGTCTTCCAGTTAACACAACAGTCTCTTGGGCGTAGGACGACTCAGGAAAAACAAAACTCAATCCTTGTTTGAAGCCACACGGAAACGATTGAAACTGAACCTGTGCTATTGTGAAATTAAACCGACTGGACTGCCGCCGGTCGACAGTAAACTCAGAAATCATGTTGGTTGTTACTCCCAGTGTGGGATTCTGCAATTTTGTTGTGCGTTACTTTGTGTCCATTCCAGTTTTGCAATCATCTCGATGGGGCAGAGAGAGAGAGAGAGAGAGAGAGAGAGAGAGAGAGAGAGAGAGCTGGTTGCTTGCTTTGTTTGCCTTCCTGATGTCTCGCGATTGTTGTGTGGCTCTTCCTCACGATGCCACAGGTTTGTCTGCAGTTTGTGATTGTGGTATTTCCTGACCATACTCAATATTGAATAGCTTAGCAGCTTAATATGCTTTCACATTGCTTCCCTGAGCATGAACGAAGAACAGTCAGTCCCTGAGAACTTTCATATGAAATAATGAAATTATATCAACACCACTTATATGTTTATGTTTCAGATGCTGCAAACACTCTTAAATTCGCCAACTACTACCAGAGCCATATGGTACTCCAGAAAGCGCCACAAAAAGCTGTATTGTGGGGATACGCTAGCACCCTAGGTGATACTGTTACTGTTAAATTAAATGGCCGTTTAGTAACTCATGTCACTGTCACCAGAAATACGGAAGGCACGGGCGGTATATGGATAGCCAAACTTCATGCGCATCCAGCTGGTGGGCCTAACAACATTTCTATTTCATCACATGATGGTCACGTGACACTTACTGATGTGCTGTTCGGTGATGTCTGGGTGTGCTCTGGACAGAGCAACATGGCGTTCACAATGGGTCGTGTAAGTTGCAACTTATAGGCAGAAACTATACACCGGCGGTTTCAGATGGGGTTCGGGGGGGGGGGGGATGGGGTTCGCTTGAACCCCACTCCCCGCCCCCCCCCCCCACCCCGTTTTTAAATATCCTATGAAAATGAAATAACTTGGTCTCGGTGAGACCAAATTATTTCATTTTTCATGGGATATCTTAGAAAAATGAGATAAAATCAGCAAATCGAACCCCCACACTTTTATACATATGAACCCCCTTTCCAGAAATCTTGGATCCGCCCTTGCAATACATGTATATAACTGCTTAAATCAATTTAAGAGAAGTCTAAAACAAAGCTACGGCCTGCCAATAATGTTTGCTAGCAACAAGATGTTTTGCTCTAAATGGACCATATAAAATTTGCAGCACTTTACTTTTGGCTTGGAAAAGACGGTGCAAGATGCAGGCTAGCAGTGTCAAAACTTGTAATAGCCGTCGGTAACTTGATTATGAAATAACCTTGTATATACGAATGCGATTTTTCCTCATTTCAGGCTAAGAGGGCCTAGATTGAAGGTGGGGTCTGAAAATAGAAATCAATAAAATTTTGGCAACAGAATCACTTACGATATGTAAATATTCGATAAAATTCATCAGTCCTGCTTATCTGTAAATCACCATTTTTCTCTCAATCGTTAAATTTTAGAATGTATTTAATCGGTAATCAGAACTTATTTTTGATCCTCAATACATTATAGGCAGAAAATCGTGAAGTTTTAGACCAAAAACGGTTAACGTTTTGTTTTGGCTAAACTCGCTAATCAATATAAAATATGGCCAAAATCGCTAACCGATATACCCCACCCAGGCCACCATCTAATGTGTTGTTGGTACTACATGTACATTGTATGTAGGACTGACTTTTCCAACAAGTATGTTAGTATTTCTAGGCAACAGAGAGCCTTTCCGACCATGTCCATCGCTGTCAAAAAGATTTTCGCGATCTACATGTAGTTCTTGTACATTCATACAGTGCATACGTGTAACTGACTCGTTATTTTTTATTTTCAAAATCGACTTTTTCAAAATATTATTTCAGAAATACAATCAGAGTGTACATACCTGATCTGGGTAAATATTGATTTAAACGATGTTTCTGTTTGCAAAGATCACCCGCACGCAAAGTCATTGCTTTTATTACCAGTGAATTGTTTTGTTGAAACAGTTTTGGTCCTACAGTAGATGGAATGAGCCAAAATTAAGTGTTTGCCAGATTTTACCCTGCCTTTTTTCGTATCAGTAGCAGCATTTTAAATCTATTTTAGGTATTCAACCATACAGAGGAACTTATTCAATCGTCTCACTTCAGCAATATCAGGATTTTTAAAGTGCGTGCCACACAATCAAACACGACAAAAGAAGACGTTACTCCGAGTATAAACTGGAAACGGCCTGCCAATGGTAACCGTAATTATTACATTTGAATATATTAGTGATTAAAAGTTCTAAATGTACTCATAGCGAAGAATCTCGTGCGTACATATAACTCAGTATGGGGTATAACGTCATTTCAATATGATCTGTCTTGTACTGTATCATAGAATTATTTCCAGACATGTTCCGTCGTCACTTATATAATATTCAATATATCAAAACTTTGCAATTTTATATTCATAACTCCACATATACAAGCTATGTAAATATATTAATTGATTTTGATACTTAAAATAGGGCTCAGGTTACTCCCACTTTGAGGTGATACCTGTCTCTAAATTTCTATGTTCTAAATCTAAGTTGTAATTATTTCCAAGATTTGTCAACAAGATTGACTCCAGAACATCACATTTCTTTAATACCACAAAACCATTTGGAAAAAATTTGGTTTACGTTTTCTACTGAAAGAATTATAAAGCTTCTATTTTTTGTCGGAAATTTAAAAAGACAATCCAAATTCAATTTTAAAGATAGATATGTACTAGTCTTTGTCAAGATATCATATTACCATAAAATATGCCATATATATTCTGTTGATCTGAGCCAAATGTCATGAAAAATCAAAACTGATAACATTGCCATTTCTTACCATTTATGGATGTAGGTCAGTGTTTGCAAAATTAATGATTTTGTTGAAATGAATCACGAAGTTCACAGAATGGCGTTGCTTTTAAAGTAAGAAAGGTGGCAAAATCAGGAATCGATACCATCAAGTACTACACCTGACCCAGGATACCACATGGTAAAGTGACAAAAGCCCATTAAACATCACAAGCAAGAGCCAAGACGCCAGCTACCAACTTACACCTTTCTTATACAAAACATGTTTAGACAATTTCAAAAGATTGGAGAGTCAGGAATGCCTTAAGCTGTGGCACAACAGGGCCAAGATATCACATATCACTACGTCATTATATCCTGTGCAGCTTTGTTAGAGAAATAAGAAATCATAACCATAAACATGTAAAAACGAGAAGACCAACCATTTCTTTACATCAAAACTGAACTAGTAGCAACATTTTGGTGTCGTGACCAGGATAAAGTGTAACGTAGATTGATCAGTGGTATCATAGAAAAAATGGTTCTACCTGAACAAGTGAGGTCCAGAAACGAAGTCGTATGCATATACTAGGGACATAAAGAGACTAAACTATCTAAAGTATAAACGTTGCTCACTGATGAAAATCAGCATCAGTTTAACAGAACAGAATGAGTATAGAAGATCTAAATATTGAATTTGCATTATCTTTGTGGTAAAGAGTTTCTGTGAACAAAATAGTTCATTTAATGAGTGGGTTCGAAGGAGGGTAAGTTTAGTGAACTGGGTTTTTAATGAAGGTTACAATTATGATATCATGGATATAACCCTCTTCTCCTGTATGAATTGACTTGGTATGAAGTTCTTCTCTTGTATGAATTTACATTCTTAATATTGTTACATATAAAGCGTAACGTTGGTTAGACGTAGTTTCAACGTTAAAAAGTAAGGGGTGTTACGTAGAGTTGTCGCTGTTTTGTATCATTTTGGGTAAAATTATTTCGCAAGCACCTCATTAATTAAGAGTCTTGCCATTAAATAAAAGTACTATTTTGTTTGTCAATCAATAATTTAGAAAAGCATTGAAGCATATCAACTTCTTACAATAAACATACTAGTATAGTCATTCAAACTGTTCAGAATCAGTATTTGAGTATGTTTTACATTTCGATGAATTAGGACTTTGTATTTGCAACAAGTTGAAAAATTATATTACCAGTCCTTGATTTTCATGAAATTCAGTCAGCATATTTTAAACATATATGTACAGTTTTGTGTTGAAATTGAATCTTTACAACGATGAAAACATTTTAAACTTTGAATTCCAAATTTTAGGGAATACATAACATACAGTCGAAATAAGGGATACCACGCCCACTATCTTAATACTAACAAAGCCTTTATAGTATCAACGAACTTATCAATAAAAACGTTACTTCATTAAACATTTTAGCGTTAGTTACATTGTAGAAATGTTTATAACAGGGTACCCTCAGGTGTGGTAGTGATATCATACATGGCACCATAAATTGACAATGGAATTACATACAAAATTAAATTCAACATAGATATAGGAGTCATACCCCAGGCAAGATATCAGCGTAATATCATCTAATTCCAAGTGTGGGTACACTTCCATGTTAATTTCCCATACCTTGTAAAAGTAAGTAAGGGTGCAAAGATCAGGAATCGATACAATTAAGTATCACACCTGACCCAGGATACCAATGGGAAAGTGACAAACTCACAGTTAGACCCCGCAAACGAGAACCAAGAGGTCAGCCCTTTCCCAGCAGGTGACCACAAAGCACATATAAACAGACGCGCACAAAGACATAGAAAACACAAGACAGAACAAAAACATAAAAGATCCACAAAAGAAGTACCACCTTGGATCGGTCAGTAAAATATTTTACTGGAGGGTTTAAACCAGTTTAACGGCGCCAACCTCACCCTTAATTCAGATGGGGATCAAGACACATAGATGTTTGGTTTGCATGAAAGACACCTAACTTATCAATGCATCATTTCGTAGAACATATAAATCAAGATATAACAAGGAGATAAAGCAAAGATAAAGACTCAACAGTAAATAAAACTGAATACCGGAGCAAAAGAAATCCAACAGGTAAACCCCGGTAGCCCCGACAAACAGCCAAAGCATCAAGCCCCTACCATCTCATCAATAGATAAGTCTTTAAGTCGGAACTATTTTAGAGTCTGAAGTCGGACCCACCAGCGTGCAATTAAAGAGGAAAGCAAAGTTGCCAACCGTGATTGGGTTGACCACCAAGCATGCAGTCTGTTGCAATACATTAATGTTATAGCCAATCTTTTTATAATAGGAAATTATTTTAATGAACTGCGCTGAAAAATTATTAGAGCCAACTATCTTCTACAATTTATACACCAAGTCACCATAGAAATCAGGTTCCGAAAGTCCTTGGCGCAAGAGGGATTTTAGTCCAATTTGGGATTTAGAAATCAAATCATAGTATCGTCTATAAAATTTTGAAAATGTTTTGCGAAGATTATGATACCGAAGTTTATGATACCGATAGCCTTAAGAAGTTTCTCAGTTAACAATTTATCGCGAGTGTTGAAGTCAGCAACATAGCTAGATGCTCTAGCAAAACGAATGAGTTGAGAGATAAAGAAACCATATGATGTAAAACGAGGAACATCACCATCTAAAATGGGAAATTGACAGTTTCAAAATCATAGTTGTCACGTTTATCATAAATTTTGATAGAAACAATATCATTAGAAATTGACAAATGCAAGTCTAAAAATGCGGCTTCGGTATCAGAGGTATTGGCTTTATTCAGTTGGAGCTCTGAAGGGTATATTTGACTAACCATATTGTCAAAATAAACATAAAGCCCCTTTGTATAATTCCTGAGTATGTGTCAGCAGAAAGCATATTTTCATATGGTCGTTAAATGTATCATAATTTCCACTATACAGTTGTATAGAATGGCAAATTCAAAACAAAATAACGGATGCAGCAATTTTACATTTTGAACATTGTATGTTTTGTATACGAACTGGCGGGAATTTTTTTCATCTTTCCTATTTAGTTTTTACTACTGCTAACACCAACCTTTACTTTGTTTATCGTTCCCTTTCCTATTTACAAATTTATTTGCGATTTTGTAAGAAGTGATATATTCGCCATGTATACGATAGATTACTCAACAAAATACAGTTATACATTTACAAAAAATAATTCTGTTGTAATGTTACTGACTGTTCATATCAAATAACGCTTCTGTACATGATTCACACTATCAGCTACAATTATCATTCAAACATAAGTGCTCATTTTGTCACTTGTAATCTAAGGCTTCTCGCTCACTTTATTGTAAACTCTAAATAAATTCCAATGTATTCCTAATACCCGATGTACAACCAGCTATAAACATTTTCATCCTTAAGTGGATGGCAGTTATAATTGATTAAGTTTGCGATCTGTATGGTAGCACCGGCTGAGTGGTGTAGCCTGAGATAGCTTTTTCTGTCAAAATGACCTGGGTGTATTGTTTCGTGGAGTCACAACATTAAATGACTAATCCAGCTCATGGCCATCTTCGTGAGCGGAGATTGCGATGAGGCGGGTGTGTCATTTCATATATGCATCACCTTCCCTTGAGACAGCTGTCAAATGGCTTCTGTGTTAATCATAACAACCCATTTTAGTTAAGTGCTGAAAGATGGCAAGCTTACCGGGTTGGTACTAAAATAATCTGTCTTTCATTTTTGCAGATCATCTTACTCCATATTTCTCTGCTGTATGTCTTTTGTACGCAATGGAGTTAGCTCCTCACATAAACAGTCCTATCGGGCTGATCGAATCTGACTGGGGTGGTACACCCGTTGAAGCCTGGTCGTCACCAGATGCTCGGAATTCCTGTAGTCACAGACAGAAACGGTATTTTGAATATTATACATAAATGGTCCAGCCAATGATTTTTTTTTGTATTTGACCCAAGAAGACAACATATTCTTAAAACACCCCTGCTGATGTATCCAGAGTAGCATGGGGAATAAATACATGGCTACATTATTTCCTGGAGATTGATCATGAAATATTTTCTGGGGTCATTCTCCTCATTCCGCTGATTGTCAGTTACAAGCGATAGTATGTGCACTGAGTCGAAGGTTGCAGCATTTTACGTATAGCAGTAGTTTGGGTGAAAATATACTCATGCTAATAAACAGATGACCACCCCAATTCGCTGACTTTGTTGAAAATATGTATAGACATGAACATGCTATGATAACAAATTGGTAGTTTTTTTTAAACAAGTTACAATTTTACGAACAAGCTTTATATATACTCAAAACCAAAAGTAACTTTACACTTTGAACTACCAAATATATCTTTACGTTTTTTTTTTTATTTTAACCAAATTGAATATTGCAATGAGTTGTTGGTACCCGCCCTAACGAAATACAACTTTAGTAAATTAATCTTCTTTCGAGTTATCTGTGCTTTCATAAAAAAACACAAAACACCATTTTCGAACAAAATCCAAAGCAAACCTAGGATTCGAACACGCTATTTAAAGGGCCATCGATTGCCAATTAAAAATACTGCAAGACAAATTGTCTCTGACGTATAGTTTGTTTTTGGCAGCATCTTAAAGTTGGTTCACTTTGAAATTATCTCCCTTTGAATTAAAACAATAGTACAATTTAGTCCCTGCTAAAGGTTTTATCTCGGATGACATTTGAATGTTTTTAATCAGCGATTTCTTAAGACTAATGCCCTGAGTATGTGACACGATCATCTGATAAAAATTCCAATCGGTCTAGAAGAAAAACGGCAGACAATTTCTTATGGGAAATGCCATTGAAAGCACTGTAAAGTTTACAAAAAGGTGTAGGTACGTAAAAACACAACTCTAATTTGTGTTACTCGAATGATGATCCAGGCTGATTTCAGCTGTAAATAACAATTCAATAGCCTGTCTTTCAGACTGGTTCTTTAACGTTAAAAATGTTGAATCGCAAAGCTACAGTAACAGATCATAAGTGATGCGTTTTGGAAAAGTTTATTTTGCCCCCTTGCCTTTTTTCATTAGGGCATAGTGGTTGCATTTATGACAGCAAAAATATGAAATTCAACTGCTATATGAATAATTGATTTAACTTTAATATGAGTTAAAGACAAAGATTACTGTCCAATAGAGATCATTAAAGGATTAACTGATAAGGGACAGTTTCAGTATCTCACAAAACTAATGGGGCCTCAAGAGGGGACTTACCTGTATGCAACACAATTTCATTCACTAAGATAAAGATCAATATTTTATCATAAAAGTCCTAATCCCTATATGGGGCCACTTTATTGCCCCAGTAAGGAAGTCATAATCGCCTCATTATGGCTGTCTCTTTGATCTGCCCAGTATGACCCCTGGAGAGAGTCATAATGAGTGGTACCAGTATTATTGCTCAAATATTTGTCACTTTAAACACATTTAAAATACCACTTACCAATAACCAGAAAAGGTATAATAACAGTGTAAAGTTACTTTTGGTCTTGAGTATATTTACTATTCCGAAGATATTTTTGAATTCTCTCCCATTTATCGAATCATTATCTCGCGAGCATGTTTCAATGCGAATGCCTCAACTATCTATCTTACAGTGCATGCACTATCGATTTAGTGTTATCTGGCGGAGAACAAAAAATCTCCACCAAACAAAACTGAAATTTCCCAGGGGTGGAAAGAGAGAAACGGGAACGGTTAGTAAAGCTTGTTCGTAAAACAATTAACTCTGCTTTACTTACCAATCCGAAGATACTTTTGAATCCCAGATTGCAAAGAAGTCACTCAAACAAGGAGGCGTGTGGAAATTTCTTCATCTGGTAGTTCAATTATGTACCGTTAAAATCCTCTTCTTGATAACTTTTCTAATAGTGGGGCAGATATGTGAAAAAACGTACATTTTATGATAAAAGCATGAAACTTGGTACATGGCCAGATTAGTAATTATCAAAATTTCTGAGGGTCAGTGCCAAGCCTTAAATGCACCTTGACGGCCGCCATATTGAATTTCAAAATGGCGACCTATTTTCGTGTAATGCCTGTTAAGTTGGGTATCATTTTTCTATAAACTTTTCTTGAAAGCTTTTGTAAGTGTGAACTTTAACAATAGAACATTTGGAATTATCTGAAATCACATGTAGATTGGCATATTATCAAAGATGATGGCCATTTTATAAGATGGCCGCCATTTTTATATGTTAAATCAAGCTTGCTTTATGAAAAAAACATAGAATGAACTTAATTCAGATTATTGCATCAAATTCAAGTTGTTCCAAGCATAGAAAGGCTCAAAATGTGACTCTGTTAATTGTGAACAATTTATAAGAGAGCCTTGATACAATATGGCGTGCAAGATGGCTGCCAAAGAAGAATGATTTTATGTTTTTTGTTTTTATACATTAATTTATCATTGAGATTTGTATGAGTAAAATTTGCTTTAGTAGCAATGAATGTTCGTTTCTTATATATAATATGTAATTTTAAAAATTTCCCAACTGTAAGTTCAAGCATGGCATCCCAGATGGCCGCCAAATTGGAAAATCCTATTTATTGGTGATTTTTGCTGTTCTTTCTAAATAAATCTATACATTTTTGCTATGAGGCGTTTTCGACATCACTAGCTAGGCTGTATCATGCTAGTGAACTGTTAATAATCAAGGACGTACTGGAAATATACAATCAACAAAAACAAAACAATGAATGCATGTTTATTACTACCTGTCTCCAGTCAAGGGCAGCAGATGATCATTAGGTTAAGAAGTTTACGGAGTTTCTGCCATGTACATTTGCAATCTATGACTGCAGGCAGTTCGAGGATGTCTTTAGCGTAGAGAATGTCCATATGGTTACAGAAATCCTATCTCAAGCTTTTATCAGGTGCTATCACCTCCATCTTCCATCATTAAGTAGTGTTGTGCCATAGGCATTTGGTGCACTTTAGCTCAAGGGACCACTTTATTAGTATACGACTTCATATTATTATGTTCACATGAAGAGCCTTCTCCTTCCAGTACTTCCATGCATTCAATTTCACCAGCAATTCCTCCATGGACTCCGTCTTGATCACCTTATCATATTTGTACAACAGCAACTATGTGCAGTCTGTTCTGAATTCCGTGATTAGAGCCTCTTAGATAACAATTTAGAGCAGTGGAGTCAGAACAGAGCCACGATGAACATCAACAACAAAAATCTTTTCACTGCGACAATTGCCAACTACTGTCCTGTTGAATTAAAAGCATGCACACTAGCTACCTACTGTCCTTCTCTATGTTAATAAATGTGATGTAGAATGGCTTGTTTGAAGTCAGGAGCAGCTTCTGTAGCTGGCTTAAAATGAAGACCGCAACTGTAATGCCACCATGGCGTGACATAAATCTGCACTGCATCTCGCCAATCTCAACTCTCTGCCTAATATTTCTCTCCAATATGCACCCTAACACCTTATTAATTGCTTAATTAACCTCAAGCCTCTGTTCAGAGCACCCCCTTAGCCTATGTTCATAATGTCAATTTCACTCTGTACTAACACTCGAGATTATCTGGCAGATTGGCAGATTTGGTCAAACACCTTGACTTTGCCAGTTTCTTAAATACACGTAGAATAAAGCATCTCGATGACAATTGCTGATTGTATGACTGCTTTGTCAGAACACATCCTGCTTATTGTTTTTGTGATAATTCCTGTACTGATCAACTGGCTAGACCTTCAACTGGGATTTCCTCTGGCATGTCTTTTGCATTCCAAAGAGTTTGAATTTGAGTAAATTCATAATGCTCTTTCCACGCCTCTTTCAACCCTTCTTCACCTAGCGGCTGTTGGCCTGCGTCATTGTGGACATGTTATTCCCATTTCTGCTTATATACAATGTAAAATCATAGCAATGGCCAGAAACTAGTACAATCAGAGCTAACATTCTTCCTAAAGAATCAAAATGGGTAAAACTAAATATACAGATAGATAGTAAACAGTGGTAATGCTGCTCTCCCCTTGAAGGCAGTTACTAGGCTACCTTAACATAACCAAAATCATTCACATAATTGTATATAAAAGTATATACAAACCATATTTACACCAATAATAATAAAATGAGAACCAAAACAGCACTACTACCTTGGAACAATTTCTAGGACGAATTTTAACTAGTCAATGAATAACCACAGTGAACAATAAATTACGAAAAGCAAGAATTGATACAGCAAGGGCAAGGATTCGCCTGAATATGCGGTTGTGGCACCTAGCTGAAGATCCCTGGGCTGTTAAAGACCATCATTGTAAATACAGAGCGAAATAACATCATCATTTTAAAACTCTTCATACCTAAATAGACAAAAAGCTTTGGTTTCAACTTACTAGACTGGAGAGGTTTTTGGACTTAACTATTATGGAATCAAATGCCTGACCCATTAGCAAGCAATTGGTGAGGGAAGCTTTGGCTAGAAACTAAGATGTCTGCAACATTATATATTGGATTGACTTCAAAATGATATAAACTCTGATTACTTTCAAGTAGATATGATAGTGCCAGCTACATCATCAACACAGCCTAATAAGGCTGGCTGCAGCAAATACGTCATTTGACAAAATCAAGTTGAAAAATTGATGTGTGTGAAATGTCAAAAGGAAACATTGATATCTCTATTACAGATTTTATAGGATTTTTCTTACTAAAATCTGATGTAAACAAATGATATTTTATGCAATGGCAATTCTACAAAGGACAGTTTTAGTTTGCTATAGGTACAAAAATTGTATGTATCTCATATTGATCATATCAATTTTATATGGAACACACTTTATAGCAACATGTACAAGTGTCTAAAACCAAATTTGGCAACCACCGTGGATGACAGGTTGGATGTCCCCTTTACTATCCCACTTCATTAAATATAATCATTTCTTGAAACCCATTTTCGTAACTTCAAACAACCTCCAAATATTTTCCTACAGAAAGTAAAAATACGTTTCTTTTTTTTTCTAAAGCTAAATACAAAGCCATCTTGAATACCATGTTATAATAAGTTAAAATAAAAATAAAATCTGATAAGTTCGTTGTTACTTGTTTGTGTAGCTATTTCTATTTTATTGCATAATAATTTTTCATGGAAATTCATAATTTGTCAAGTTGGTATACCACCACTATTGAGGTTGCAAAATGTTTTTTGTTTGTTTGATTTGATTCTTTACGTCCAATCAACAATCTTTCAGTTAAACAGGGAAGGGTCATCCTGGGTTGAACCAGTACTAAGCTAGGATAAATGTGTCTTGCTCAAGGACCACAACACAGTGACGCCGGTGAGGCTCGAATCCGTGGTCCCTCGGTCTCCTAGTCAAGCATTATACCATTGAGCCACTGAGCTCCCTTTGGATGCAAAATGTAACAGCCATCTTGAGACTATATCCTAAATCTTGTGTTTTCTAAGCCTAAATGACAATTTTGAGGCAAATTAGTATGATTGACTGCAAAATAAGTGGAAATAAGTGAATAAAACATATTGGCTTGCAAATGTATGAGCTTAAAATAATTCAATTTAAATAGAGTGCATATTTTAGAAAAACCAAGATGGCGGCCACCTTATAAATGGTGTCCATATAACAATTCTACATTGACAGCCGTCTTGGATGGCATGTTGGATGCTCTCTTTTTATCCAAAGCCATTAAATAAAGTTATTCTTGAAAATCGTTTGCATAAATTCAAACAAACTATATTCTTCCAGTTCCAAATGAGAGCAGATAGTATGTTATGATTTGCACATTGGTAGCCATCTTTAATACCATATTTGAACAATAAGCAACAATAAACCATGCTGATAAGTTAGTAACTTGTTTAATGGGAACTTTTTCTACTTGCTAGAAGTAATTTGCATCAAATTTTTAACTTTGTAAAGTTTTATAATATAACTGCACTTTTTAGATACAAAAGTGGCGACCATCTTGAAAAAATACAGCCTCAATCCTGATTTTTTTTAAAAAAAATTGAAAGATGATTTTAAAGTATTATGATATAACTGATGGCTATTTAAGTAAAATTAACTGAAGAAAACATGATTTTTGCAAATAAATAATGAGATTAAAATGAATAAGTTGAAAAAGATGGCCATTTTGGAATAAACAAGATGGCGGCCATTAGAGGACATTTTCGGCGTGCACTGACCCTTAATTTTTTGTTTTGTTATCACATAGCCATGCACCAAGTTTCATGCTTTTATCATAAAATGCACGATTCTTCTCAAAATGGTTACATATGGGCCCACTGTAACCTAAAACACGCCTTTTGAGCAATTTATACATGTACAGTATATTTAGTCACTAGTTTTGTTTATTTATTTATTTTTGTTTAACGTTTCCTTGTACAGTATATATTTATCACTTATCAAAATGATACTTCTCTTTAAGAATCAGATAAATTTCACCCCTCCATAGCTGGCATTCCACTTAGAATATACCAAAATCACCATTCCAATCTGATCACACAATCCACATAACTGAATAGTTGTACCAAATAGAAATGATTTCTAAATGGCAACCCGCCAGATTGAAAAACCATGTTCTAATTTAAAACAGCTGTATTATCACATATTCACATACGTTCCTTATTGTTTTAACACTTCAGCATCTTTTCTAAACAGAACTGTGTAAAATGTAGACTCTTTGCTCCAGTCTGCTGCGTCTAAAATACATGTAGACTGAATAGAAGCTCCTTTATAAAGAGCCCAGGAAGGGCAAATTGTTCTAGTAGAATGTGCTTTGACTTTTAAATTTTTATCATCAATTGCCATTCTTATGGTCTGAACAATACACTTTGAAATTGTTTGAGAGCAATTCCATCAGAACTTACTCTAAATAACTGAGTTTTCTTCAAATACAAATATAATGCCCTCTTTGGGTCCAAACTGAATCTTTCGCAATTCTTAAAGACTGTAGAACATTGCATCTTCTGAAAGTAGAAATAGCCATAAGGAAAATCAGCTTAAAAGTAGTGTGCTTCAAGGAAGCCTTACTCAAAGGCTCAAAAGGCTGTTTTGTAACGTATTAAAAAATAGTAAGTGAGTTTGATCAGGAAATTCCACGATCACAAACTGCAGACTAACCCATGGTACCGCGAGAAAGAGCCACACAACAATCACGAGACACCAGAAAGACAAACTAAGCAAAGCAACCAGCTCTCTCTTCCCCATCAAGATGATTGCAAAACTAGAAGGGATATAAAGAAACGTACCACAAAACATAGAACAATTACAGAATCCCACAATGACAGTACAATAAACAACAAGTCACCAACAACAGAACCACTGCCTTAAAAGGGACAGCAGCCTAAGCCACTGGGGGGCTTAAATGCATTTTACTGGTACCAAATCTTTGCCCTAGGTTCTGCTGTTGTTGAAGTATAAAAATTGTTCAGTTCGCATGGAAGCCTTCTAACTTTTGCAATGTATCATCATAGAGAAACACCCTAATCAAATTAACACACTTTGATGAAACAAAGAAAAAGGGCTCACGACTCACAGATAGTCAGAGCTAAAGAAAAGCTCAAGTTGAGCCACGGTGGGTCCAGCTACAGATAACTATCAGGCACCAACTCACCAATTAAAGCTTTAGGTCAGAACCGTCATAGAGTCTTAGGCCTGACCCACCGTCGAAAGTCCAACTGTAAGTTCCATTCTGGTAGAATTTTGACTTAATGATGTCTTGAATTGAAAACCCCTTTCAGAAGTCTGATTATGCATGGATGTTGACCTACTGAGATATTATTCATTGGTTGTTATACCACCAGAAGCATATAACTATAACCAGCAATTGTCCTGAGATTCCCTTGGATATGCTATTAGGAATTTTAGAAGGTCTGGGTACCAACGCCTGCGTGGTCATTTTGATGCAATGAGAATAATCTGACATAAAACTGCTCCATGTGTTGCAGAACTTTGGGTATGAGACAAATTGAAGGGTACACATATGCAAGCATGCCTTCCAAAGAGATTGACAGAGCAACTATTGCCAATGCATCTTGGTGCGAAATCAAAGAACAGAAGACTGGAGTCAGTTTGTTCTCCTTGGATGCAAATAGGTCTATCAGGGGAATCCCCCAGATCTGAAATAGTGTTTGTAATAGTACTTTGTACACTCACCATTCTGTCGGCCGTACTATCACGCATCTTAACTGGTCTGTGAAAGTGTTCAGAGATCCTAAAATATGCACTGCATTCAGATGCATGTTGTTTTACTAGTGCAAAATTCCACAAATCCCAAGTTCTGTAACACAGGGGCGGAGATATTGTGCCTCCCTGTCGGTTCACATATTGACCAACAGTTGTGCTGTTGCTACTTATCAGGACATTTTTGTTCTTGAGGACAGGCAGAAAATGCTTTAAAGTTAGAAATACTGCTTCCAACTCCAAGAGATTTATATGAAGTTCTGACTAGGATCTGGTCCATGTTACCTGAACAAAATCTTTGCCCACATGGCCCCCATAACCTTGTTTTGATGCATCAGTGGCTATGATTATCTGCGTTTGGGCTCGTTTTAAAGAGCCACCATTCATGGTATTGGCTGGATCTAACTGCCACTGAAGATGTGATTTTAGATGTTGCATAAAGGGTACCACTTCTATGTCCGTTGATGCTGGACGCCAAAAAGCTAGAAGACGGAATTGTATGGGTTTCATGAAAAGTTTCATGACCATTGGGAATTAATTACAGACAAGAGGCCATTATGCCTAGTAGATGCAGAAAAACTCTTGCCTGATTTTGACTGGAGATTAACATCTTTGTTGCTAAATCTAACTTTCTTATTCTCTCTGGAGTTATTCCTATTCCTAGCTTTAAATGGAAAGCACCCCCTATGTAAACAATTCCTTGTTTGGGAATCAATTCTGTTTTCTCTGTTCATTATTAAGCACAGTGCTACCAGAAGATTCAGGCATTTCTCTCGATCGTGTAACAACAGTCTTTTTAATTAATTCACAGCCAACCAGTCATACAGATAAGTCGCTAGTCTGATATTCTGAGCTCGTATATGTGCTGCAATCACTGAAATTACCTAGGAAAATCCCTGAGGTGTGGTCGTAGGACTGAAACATAGGCATTTCCATTGCCAACATTGTCTTGCTATGCAGAAACAGAGAAATGTCCTGTGTTTTTGAAATATTGGGATGTGCGTCGCTCAGATCCAGAGAAATAGCCCAATCGTTTGGTTTCACTACGTTTATGACTTTTTTCAATGTGTCCATTTTGAAGTGTTCTTTCTTTAGATACATGTTTAGGGGTTTCAGATTTATAATGGGTCTCATTTTCCCATTCTTTTTGGGATATAGAAAGTGCTGTAGAAACCACACTCCCTATCGTTCAGAGTTACTTTTTCTATACCATATTTTCTTCATAACTCTACCACTTCTACAGTTAAAATAGCTAAATTCTTTCTGGGAACCATTGTCTCTTTTATTCCAGATTTTCCAATTATCCAGAAAAAAAAATCTGAGACGACCCCCAGCTGGTATCTGAGGACATTGTTGTATCAAATTTACCTTTGAGTCATTTCTTGTGTTTAAGAGGAATCGGAAAGGAGTGACTTGCATCTTTAGGTCCCTTCTTGGTTTCATAGCTGGACTTCTTGTCAACACTGAACCAGTCAATGCAGTGAATGCTGTTCTAGGCTTGGATGGAAATAATGTCTTATTAGACAAAACAGCCCAAGGTCTTTTGTTGTTCCGAGAGTTTCTGATATCATCAAGTTTTCTCTTACGACTACTTATATCAGATCTAGTGTGTGCAAAATCTGGGACCAGATCACTCAGTTGCTCTTTCTGCTCCTTACACTTCCTCAGATTACCTTCTTCGCTTTTGCCAATAACTCCTTCACCTGGCCTGTACATCTTTCAAATTATCCGAGCCTGTATCATAAACTACAGCTTTTCGATGTGCAATATGATGAAAAGCACCAGCAGTGCCTACTTGATCTAGGGCCTTTGTCGACATGGCAAATATATCTCTGACTGACTGAATAGTACTATCAATATTAGTATTATCAGATTGGCTGACCTCTTGGTTCTCGTTTGTGGTGTCTAACTGCGAGTTTGTAACTTTCCCATTGGTATCCTGGGTCGGGTGTGGTACTTGATTGTATCGACTCCTGATCTTTGCACCCTTACTTACTTTTATTCAAAAGAGATCTTAAAACTTGCTGAATGTAGGATACTGCTATAATACCATATCTAGCCGCAGATTGGCCTTGAATAGCTACACTTTTAAAAGTTGCTTAAGTCCTATTCTTACCCACAAGCTTTCACAGATTTAGAACCGTGTCTTTTACTCAGCATCGGTTCTAATAAATCATCTTAACTAGGAACCTATAAAGTTTCTAAGGAACTGTCATGTACCGGAAAAACAGATCCGTATTCATCCCTGTAAACAGATAACCTTTCAGGATGTTCACAACGCCATGTTTTAGATTATGTGTCAATTTGAGCCTTATCAACACAAATGCCCGGTTCACTGGATTGTTTCAAACCAAGCTCTTCCCCGAATAAATTTTGAACTAACATAAGACCTGTTAAAACTTCAAACATCCAAGTAAATATTATGCTGTAGTTAATTGGAACCGTCATAGCTTCCTTTACATCTTAAGTTATAGTAAAACTGAACTAACAAAAACCCTGCTTAAACTATATCTCCGAGATTTTATGCTGAAGTTGAATGGAACTGCCATCTTAAGCCATGGCTAAATTAAACTAACACAGTGCTTGTTAAAACTAGAATCCGATATCGTCAGTGATTCATTTACAATTCTTGGCCTAATACTGTCCTTGGGTTCGCTGTTTCCCATTCTGCAAGCGTATGAATCCAGAACGCTTTTTTCATGACAAGTTTGCAATACCATTGCATCCTGGGACTCGCTGAAATAAAAACTTTGCATACTAGAGAAACGTTATGAGTAAATGATGCAGGATGCGCAGGTAATAAAATTACTGTATCGTCCATGTTTGAGTTGATTGGAACGATTAGAGCTTCCATTATACATGTAGTTTATGTCATTGAACTAACATAAGGCCTGCTTAAGCAAGAACGATGTACATAATATAATTGGGCCACGTCGCGAGAAAACCTGTCTTCGGGGTTTCCGACAAAGTGAGTGTTAAACCAGTCTCCTCAGCTACAGAGACTAGCTAGAAAACTGAAATTTCGCCTGTAGAAAGCTTAGTTAGGTTACTCTTCAAAAAACGAATAACAAAGGCGCTGAACAGTCTGCGCGGATGCGCAGGCTGGTCTGCGCCTGTGTTGTTCGCAACCCCCCGAAGACAGGTTTTCTCGCGTTGCGGCCCATATGATACCTACCTACCTACCTACCTACCTATCTATCTTGTAAATTGCAAATGTGCTTGTTGTGTTGTAAATAGCTCGCAGTGAATAAAGTAGGCCGTGCACATATTATATGTATCAGCAAAATCACATCAGTTCAACAGAAAAGATGCGGGTGCAAAGCTATATGATTATTGTATTTTTCAGTGGGCCTAGAGACCACCATGTGTTATGGAACGCTATGATACACCCTTTGTTAAAGTTTACCATATATGGTGCGATTTGGTATCAAGGTACGTGTCCGCAGCTTTCTGTTACCTTTTATTGACAAATTATTCTGCCAATGACTTAAATATGGGCCAATTTGTGCGAAATTATTTCTGCGGTGTTTATAACCGGGGCCCAGAATTCAAATCACTCCTAAAATTTAAGTTTTTCTACACATAAGTTTTGATTTTTTACAACTTCAAAGCATAATTGTTCTATGAATTTGTGGATCAAAATGACGGCTTCTTCCACATGTCCAATTTTAAACCTGGCAATATATTTGACTGATTCTTTTCTAAGAAAATACTAAGCAAAATTAATGTTATAATTTCCCCCTAAAAACATTGTCTTTCTCTGAAGATCGTGTTTGTCTTAGCAAATAGTGCATACCCTGATGAAATGCCGCATCATGCCCCACTTCATGTGGGCCTTCACTGTTTGCCAAAGTACCCGTTTCGGGGTTTCCTATTTACAAAGGGTTAATATGTTCATTGGTATAAAAGAGATGCAAAGGCCGAAAAGGGCAGTCTAACTGAACTCCAGCTGTTAAGTTTTTAGAACTAATTTTTCGCAATAACTTTTTTATCTTCAATTTTAGCAAAATGTGTTCGCGATGTAAAGTATTCAGGCACATCTTCGTCAACCTCTCCAAATGGTTCCAACATCCTAGATGCTGCAGGTTCCTCGGTGCTTAGATGCACTCTTTGAACATTTTAAGCAAAGCGCAAATAAACCAAGTCCAAGATGTATGTCAAAAAGTTACATTGCACCTCCCTAATTCAATTACTAAAGCGATGGATGGCTTGTTCAAATATAATAGAAATCGCGCCCGATTCGCTCGTGCGTTAAGCTAGTAGGGTCGTCTCAAAACCGTTCATTCCATAGCACGTGCATAAGAGAAAAATGCACGCAATGCGATAGCCAAGCCTTTGTTCCTGCAAGTGAGCCTGTTTTACGTTGATTCTGCATATGCACGGTAAATTCTGAGTATGTTAACGGCAGTTTTATGTTATGCACAGCCTTTGAAGAACGGGATATGCACCGCTTCCTAATATTTTTTTATTGGAAACTACCCCTTTCTGTCACGCCTATACGAATTATACCTGTCATTAAACGACTTAGAAATTTGGGACGAATTCAATTTATTACAAAATCTATATAAACAAAAATCTGTTTACGCTACAAGCACAAGACCTTTTGGAGAAGTTGGCGGAAATTCTCATTTACAACTTTCATCGCGAACACATTTTGCTAAAATTGAAGACAAAAAAGTTATTGCGAAAAATAAGTTCTAAAAGCTTAACAGCTGGAGTTTAGAGCCTTCGCAACTCGCTCACACGAAATAGATGACAGATCCGACCAAAGTATAGACGTCTTGGCCATTATTTACATAAACTTAGATCCAGTAGGACTTTTTGTAGTAACCAATCAAACTCGGATCTAGTTGGGGTTTTTGTAGTAACCGAGCAAATTCGGATCCGGTTGGGCTTTTGAGAGTAGCCGAACAGAAAAGGCTCTGACGAGCGTGCGCCGTCACGCAATCTCACCATAGCATTTGCTGCTGACATTTATACAGCATGGAATAGGTGTTCTAAGGCGGTGGTTCTGTTGTTGTTGACTTTTGTTTATTGTTACTCCCATTGTGAGAGTCTGTAATTGTTCTATGTTTTGCTGTACGTTACTTTATGTCCATTCTAGTATTGCAATCATCTTGATGGGGAAGAGAGAGCTGGTTGCTTTGCTTAATTTGTCTTCCTGGTGTCTCGTGATGGTTGAGCGGCTCTTCCTCGCGGTGCAATGGGGTTGTCTGCGGTTTGTGATTGTGGTATTTCCTGATCATACTCACTTGCTATTTCTTATAGGCCAGACCGGAAGTGGACCTTCAAGCACACCAGGTAGCTTTTTGTGCATGTTTGAAGAGAGGTACAGAACATTGTCTCAATGTCTGGCCCATTTGTCGTTTTATATTTAAGGAGAATCTAATGCTGGGAATGCAGAAAAATATGGATGTACTTTCCCCGCTATGATAGATGATTGGAGGCAGAAATTCCATCAAATATCTCTGGGAGAAACCAGCCTAACATTCCCGTTTGGATTTGTGCAAGTAAGAGTTATTTTATCATTATTTTCTTGCTACTTATTTAGGAGAAGCTAACTCAAGAAATGCGGACCAGTATGCTTGTACCTTCCCTGCCATGATAGATGATTGGAGACAAAAGTTCCATCAAAAATCTGTTGGAGAAACCAGCCTCACTTTTCCGTTTGGATTTGTACAAGTAAGACAAGTTTACAAACGAATGTGCTTCAAACATTAAGATTTTTTCAATATTAAATTGGACCCTTACGACTATCAGGTAACTATATATTTAGGCCAACACAGTGCATATGGGCCCCAATGCGACAAAACCTGTCTTCCAGGTTTCCGATAAAATGATACTCAAACCAGTCTCCTACGCTACAGAGATTTGCTAGAAAATGGAAATTTCGCTTGTAGCAAGTATAGATATGATACTTTCCAAAAAAGGAATGACAAAGGCGTTGATCAGTTCGTAAACCCCGCAGACAGTTTTTCTGCAGACAGTTTTTCTGCGTTGAGGCCCAAATATTATGGCAGCATTTTGCTCATCCATTCAGTCTCGCCACAGCCATTGCTGTATTTACACACAATGTGCACGAGTTAAAGATATACAAATTTTAATGGGTGCAAATTTGTTCCAGAGTGGCGGGCTTAGCATGATTGTGTCGCGTTCACATGCCAGTTAATTGTGTTCACATAGCAAGCAAAAATTATCAAAAACTATCACTAGAATGAGATCAGTCGATGAGTGGGTCTAACGCAAGTACCACACAGTTTAAATGTTTTTTAACTTGAACTTTACGTGGGTTATCTCCACGTACAGGCGGACAAACCATGGTATAACTATTACGTATAGCATATCTGCCACCAAAATCTATGGATGTTTCTGATGATCTCCCTCTGTCTTTCAGCTTGCGGCTCTCAGCAATAATACAGCTTTGGTAGGTGGATTTCCCGGTCTACGATGGGCTCAGACAGCCAAATATGGATATGTACCTAACCCCAGACTACAGAATGTCTTCATGGCTGTTGCAATGGATTTGCCTGATTTTCAATCTCCTTATGGCTAGTGGGTACAATGCGAGAATGTTTAGTTAAATTGTCAAAAAGCCAAACTGTTCTTTTGTGACATTCGTTTCTAATCTCATTACATTTTTTAGAACATGTTCAAATGTAGATATCGGATTTGACTGCTTAATCAATATCAATAGTATTTGTAAATGATATCGTATGTACCATGAGTGTTATTGTTCTAATGTTACCAATATCAGCCAAGTGTATTCTTTTTATGAGACAAAGGCAAATGATTCAGACATATACTGGCCAAACAGCGTCCGATAAGTGTCTCAACTGTTTCACTTTTATTTCACCACACTACAACCCTAGAATTGAAATGGAATTTGCTAATTAATAAGAATTTTTGCATAAATGGGGTATGTAAGTATTATATCTCATCTGCAACAGGGCATATCAGTGTGTTTTATGGTGATTTGGTTGTTAATGTTGGTCTAAAAGCCCTTCTGCAACAGGGCATATCAGTGTCAGTTTTTTTATGATGATTTAGTTTACAAATTCAAAAGACTTGTTGGAAAGCCTATTTTTACTGATCATATCAACAATATTATCAATCATCATTAAAACATGGGATATAATTTGTAAGTTATGATTGGTTATGCCTGGTTATAAGTCCAATCATGAATACTTATATTCTTCGATTATGTCTATAAATATATGGTTTCCTCTTTTAGTGCACGACGGTGGCTCATATTGTCGAACGTTGCTGTTTTAGAAGGGTTTAGGTATGCTACTGCTTTAACACCAGGTTTGGTTACGTAAATCAATTAGGGGTTGTCTTAAGCTCTGAATGCTGTGAGTCTAGAACCCTTTTTTATCATGGTATGTTGATTTGATTGTTTCCCTGTGATGATGCATTACACAAGTTAGGAAGCCTCTCTGCGAGCTAAACAAAGTAAAATACTCTTAAGCCGCCACCTAGGTGGCTATGGATGCTATCTGTTCTAAGACGCTGATTCTGTTGCCGATAATTCATTGTTTGCTGTTACTTTCACTGTGTAGCCTTTGGTGTTTTGTGTGGTTGTGCTATGCTGTTTCTTGGTCTTGCGTTCTTCTTATTAATGAGAGATTGCTTATTCACTTTGGCTGTGTTCTTATTGTGGTGAGTGTCTCCATGCGACCTAATCTTTTTTTCTTTTATAACACATTGGCAATAGCAGAAACTATTGCGAAGATTTGGCCAGTAAAATTAATTTACGCCCCCACCCGTGGCTTCGGATGCTGTCCATTCTAAGTTGGTGCTTTAGTTGTTGTTATTTCCTTATTCATTGTTGCTCTCATTGCTCGTATTTTGTGTGTTTGGCCCTTGTTTTTCTGGCTGGTATTTAGTGTCCTTTCTAATTGTTCATTCATCTTGTTGGGGAAGAGAGAGCTGGCTATTTTACTTTAAATTGTCTTTTTTGTCATGGGGCATTGTATGTTTGTAGCATTTCCTGGCCATATCCACTTACAATTCGCTTATGTTCTTGGTTCTATTCCCCTCCCCGCTACCGACAGCATAGGTTGCTGTCTGTTCTAAGGCAGTGATTCTGTTGGTGTTTATTCATTGTTACTGGTCCCACTTTTGTGATGTGTTTCTTGATACCCTTTCTAGTTTAGCAATCATCTTTCTAAACAAAGGAGAACTGACTGCTTTAATTCAATTGTGTTATGACTGTCTGTGTTCTGTGTCTCTTCCTTACTGGTCATGGGTTTGCCTGCAGTCTGTGGTTGTAGAAATTCCTGATCAAACTCCCCTACTTTTTATTAATTTATGGTTGCGTTTCATTCACCATAATTGCCATTTCAGAAAAAAATAATCTGAAGATTAAACGCCACACAAGCTCGTCGTCAATAGCCAAATTTCTACTCTAGCACACTAGGGTAAAGTCGGGTATATTCGGACAGACTGCTAAATTTGGACAGCCACCTTGTTTGTTTCATAGGTCAGTTATTGGAATAAAAAATAAATTAACTAAGCAAACAGTGAAAATCCTGATGAGCCGTCTCATCTGGATTTCCACTGTTTGCAAATGTGTGCCCGACTTTACCTGATGTCCGAATTTACCCGACTTTACCCTAGCGTGTGTATATTTCAGTATTCATCCACGAGACAAATTAGATGTTGCTAGACGGCTTGCCCTATCAGGCCGTGCAGTAGCTTACAAACAAACATCTCTCAGCTACCAGGGCCCACTCTCAACATCTGTGCGGGCATACCCCAGTCAGCATACACTGGTTGTAGAGTTTGATCATGGAAACAATCCAATAGAAGTAAGGGACACAACCCATGGCTTCGATGTAAGTAACTATATCCAAAAATGTGTTTCATGATTGGTATTTTGGGTTATGTCAGATAATTAGGTCGCTGAAGTATTCCTAGAATGGGCAGGAAAATGAAGTTGCACCCATGGACATTTTCAAGCGTGGCTATGGCAAAAAGAAAGCAAATTGTTACACTACCTAGCCAGCTGCAATACAAGCACAACCTGACTGCCATTTGATTGGAGACTGGAAACTTTTTTTCCTGGTCATGCCGTGGAACAGGTTTGCTACCCCTCGAGCAAATCATTCAATATCATTCTGAATGCAGGATTTGTAACTTAGTGTCCTTTCTTGTTTTACAATAATCCCACTGAAAAAAAAGGGAGCTGGTTGTTTAATTTAACCCTTAATGCGCCAATCGCAACAAAAGTCGTCTGCCATTCCTTTCTGCTGAAATGTTTAAGAAGCCTCTATGACAAACAGTGTGGACCTAGATCAGACTGCTCTTATAGGAGCAGTCTGTTCTGGGTCCACACTGTTTGCTTCTATACTTAATTTGTCGGTAATGTAAGGCAATTTTTTACAGCAGACGACTTCAGCAGACGACATTTTCGGATACATTTTTTTTCTTGGTGCTTTAAGGGTTAATTTTGTTCCTGTTGTCATGTCGCTGTTAGTGTTCTGTGTCGCTTCCTCATGTCGCCCTGGTTTGGTCTATGACCAAATATTGTGGCATTAACTGGTCATGCTCATTTCGACCTCGTTACATGTTTGATCTAAACGGTAGTAGGTACAGCTCATGAACATCCAGTTTTCAAAATTTTGAGGGATCAATTGCTATTTTCTTAAATTCAACAGGCCCCTGGCCCCGACTTCAGAAAGGTCAAACAAAATCCCTGCAGTATAAACAAATCGGGTGAAACAGTAGCTTCATAGAAATGTCAAAATCACCACAGACCACAGACCAACCATGGGACCGCAACATATAACACAGACAGCAATACAAAATCAAGATTCAATTAAAGTGAAGCAGCCCACTCTCGCTTCCTCAGTAAAATGATTGCAAAACTAGAAAAGGCACTAAGAACTATATCATTAAACAAAGCCCCGAGGTTATAAAACTTTTTCATGCTCAACTCAAATATACATATATATACACATGAAATTTATCATGCTAATAAATGTCAAAATGCCAACAATTGTTGGCATTTTAACACCTATTACCACGATAAATACAACATGTATGAGTTTGATAGCAAGGAATGTTTTTATTTTTAAGCATTTAAGTTTTTTTGAGCAATAGAAATTTAATTTTATGCTCAGTTGAGTTGAGCATGAGAAAGTTTTTATTACCTTGAGGCAAGGATGCAACCTCCCCCCCCCCCCCCCCCGCCGCATATTGGAAATGAATCAACAACAACAGAAACACTGCCTAAGAATAGACAACAGAAACGCTACCTTAGAAGGGACAACATCTGAGGCCACTGGGGGCTTTACTGTATTTAACATGGCAGAACTTTGCCTTAGACTCTGCTCAAGTAAGCACGCAAAATCGGGCTACTATTGGCCGGCCAGCGAAACGCTATCCGAATGGAATTTCGCTGACTGACCGATAGTGTCCCAATGTCAAGGCTAGCTGGGGGTGTTGTTAAAATAGAAACATTGTTTAGCTCACATGAATAATCCTAACTTTTGCAATGTTTCATCACAGGGAATAAATCAAATCAATGTTACTTACTGTAATAAACAACGAAAATGACTCTACACTCGCATACAGTCTGAGCTATCGAAACCTCCAGTCGAGCCAAGCATCAGACACCAACACACTGATTTAGATTTAAGGTACGGGTCTTCATTCTCCACTGTCGTGTATTTACAGAGGAAACAATAGCTATAAACCGTGATTATGTATTAGCTTTATGTCAGGGCATGCAGACTGTCGAAAAATAATGATGATATATACCAATATTTTTTAATGTTTGATCATCCTTTCGAATTGAATAGAAAAATAAAACTTCCCAACGATTTTTCTTAAATTTATAAATGTAACCACCATAAATCCTGGCTCTGATAATTCAGCTTGCAGGAACGTATTCAAACAGCATTGCTTTTAAAAATCAACACTGATTGTATGCACTAATTGAAGAAAACCTTTAAGAACGTATGCTATTGAATCATAATAATAGCGCTGTTTCAGTAACTTCTCAGTCAAAATGTGAAGTTTTTTGTTGAAATCACCAACATTAGAACATACTCTCGCAAAACCAATAAGCTGCGAAATATATACACCATAAGAAGGGAAGCTAATAACATTTCCATCCAGAAATTGGAAATTAAGTATATAATTTCAAAATTAAAATCATCTCTTTTGTCGTAAATTTTAGATGAGACTATACAATTTAATATGTGCAAGTCCAAATCTAAAAAGGAAACTTCAGTACCATAAGTATTAGTTTTAATTAACTCTGGCAACTGTATTTGAAATTACCCATTTGATTTCTGGTTTTCTAGTATTACCAGTGATAACTTTAGTTGTTTTAAAATGATTCTTTTAAATAATACATGAAATACAATGAAATTAAAACACAGGTCCTGTCGTATTTTGTATCTTAAACGTGTGTTCTATGAAACTCTTTTGGGCTTGTTTCATATGAAATAACCCCTCATGTAAGATCCTATTCTTTATGGCTCATATCTCATTTAGTGATTCCTATATTACAGGTATGCTGTGCACCTTCCGACAATGATAACTGTTCCACTACCTGGTACTGGACACCCACTCAGATCATCAGTCAAGACACAGCAAGTGTGACTTTAAAAACGACTGTTTGTCATGGAAGTAGGAGCCACGTCGCTGGAGTCAGGTATGCTTCAATAATATAGTATCATTGCACCTTTGAGTGATAGTCCAATGTTTTATATCAAATATTTCACAATGGACAAAGTGCACTTGCATGCTGGTTCAATAAGGTAGTTATTGTATGGTTGTGCGTATGTACGGGAGATAATCCACTCGCTAATGCTCGTGGATTATCTTCCCGTACATACGCACAAACAATACAATAACTGAACTTGTCAGTCAAATTACTGTGAGTGACCACTTTCGTGGCTCACATCACAGAAGTTGAATCATTCAGTATTGATAGTATGACACTGCAAGTGACATTAGTCGAGGTAGAGGAAGTCCCATCACAGGGGCCATTAACGCATTTATCATTTGGTATAGTCAGCCAAGGCACTGCAAGTCACCTTTATCATGAAAGTAGGAGTTTTGTTATAACCCTTTAGCGTACTTTTACATACTAACAAAGATGGGAGACATGCGCGGATCCATAAAGTTTGTGAGAGGGGTCCAACGTTTTTTTTTGTTTTGTTTTTTTTTAGTTTATGAGGGGAGGGTGGATCTAGATGTCAATATAAGCGGGCCCTCATTGGGCTTCCAGTAAAATGCCATTTCAATGGCGTTTCGCTGGCATGCCGATGATTGCCCAACATTGAATTTTGGCTTGGTAGTTTTGTGATTTTCAGGGTATTCGGACCAGTATTGCTAAGAAACCCTAAATTTTTATGACTTTTCAGGGGGGGGGGGCGGGGGTCAGGCTCCCTGTCCCCCATCTGAATCCGCGCATGGGAGAAAGGTCATTGGGTATTCAAGCGTCTGAGGCACATTCTGTCAAAAATTGTCTAAGGGTTACAATTGGAGGTCAATCATAATATCAATGTTAACATTACAAAACTAGAACGCGCAGTCGATGGGGCACAATCACATATCCCAACGCTCAAGGCTTTGACCTCCCTCCATTACCTCCAAGTCCCATCACTGGGGCATGACCCAGGCGACAGAATGGCAAGTCTGTTCGATATGTTTCATATATTTTATTTGTGAGAACAGACACAAAGTTTTGGTATAAAAATCTTTGAAATTGACTTTGTAATTGTACTTTAATGATATTTGACCTATTGGCTTCACCCCAAGGTCACCAGTTCGACCCTAGGGTAAAAACTTTACTTTTACTCTGTTCTTCTCATCATTTCCATCAATTTGATATGCCACATGACCATGTTCAAAAAAGTTGAGCCCCTGCGCACCCTCACCGCAACCTAGCTCCATCCCTGGTGCATGACCAAGACTTCAGAACAAAATTCCAGTTCAATATGTTTTATATCTTTAATTTGTAAGAACACACACATATAGTTTGGTATAAAAATCTTTGAAATTGACTTTGTTATTGAATTTTAGTGATATTTGACCTTTTGACCACCCCCCCCCATTTGCACGCCCTATTCATGCGAGTAACTCACACACCAAATTTGGTTGGATTTCGTCCAATGGTTTAGAAAGAGCATAACGAACAGACGGATGGATGGGCGGACTGAGGCGATACCAGTATCCCCTTCGCCTTGATAAAAAGTAATCTTCAGACAAAGAAGAATCCGTATAGTTTCTTAGTAGTAACTTTTTATAAGATTTGTTTACTGTTGCATATACAATGATGCGTATCTATGTGTTTGTCTACTATTGCTACATAAATCAAAGTAACCACCAACAAGCTACATAAAAAAGATAACCTTATCTTCATAAGTGAAGATACGATGTATACTATCTCTGTAGTAACGGTTGGTACCATGCAATCATCGTCAGTATGCCTACTATTTCCCTGTAAACACGTTTGTTCACTATATTATCTTTGTTCGCTGGCTTAATCTTTTAACATAAACCCAACGATTCCAAAGTTTGAAATTGTTTGGTTTTATTTTTCATTTTCAAACTCAATCCACGCTTACCTATTCACTTTTTTCAGATATGCTTGGCATTCAAGCCCATGTGAGTTCAAGAAATGTGCAATATACGGACGAGACACAGATCTTCCAGCTCCACCATTTATGAAAACAAGACCATTCTAGCAGTTAAATACAATATTGATAGCATACTTTAAATTTAAGTTTTCCCAAAAATGTACTAAGTTTTATGCGCCAATCAGTAACCTTCACCAGATCTTACCTGAATCAGGGTAATATCATATTGGGATGAATTTGTCTATCGAACACTGAAAGGTTATGTCTGCATTAGGCATGTTGTTTTATTTATTTGATGTTTGTATACATGTATTTATTTCATGTCTTTTATGGAGGGCCACATGGTAGAATAGCCGATAGGCTAAATGTGTTTCGCCTCTGAAAACATTGTTAATAATAATAATAATAAACTAGACCAACCTTTAAAAACGTCATTAAAAGGGAAGTGAATACATTTCTCAAGCTTCTATATTTGTGTTTTTATTTCATACGTTTTATCTTCATCTAAGTAATAAATTCGATTTTTGGTCTGTTCATGGAACCATGATCACTTCGGCTCTCTTTCAAAGTAAGTGAAGTTCGAAGGGGAATATGAAGATCCAACCCAGGCTCCGAGGTTATAAAACTTGCGTACAGTCTCAAGCTCAAAATAAAGCGCAATGATTGGCTGCTTACGAACACGTGTCCGCAAGCAGCCACGTGTCCGCAAGCAGTCAATTATTCACTTTGAGTCCGAGACTGTATAAACAACAGCAAGTGATGACACAGCTAGTATGATCAGAATCATTTCAGCCCAGTGCTGTGCAGAGAATAATTACAGTGCATCCTGGCATAGAATATGCGACAAAACAGGATTCCAGCTGACTTTGACCTTCACTTAAATGGGCCTACATTGTAGCACCCGTTAGTGTCAACGCTCCCGTTAGCGTAAACGTTGACAATAACAAGAGAGATTGCTCCCGTTACTGTCCACAGGACCATGTTTACACTAAGCGGCGATAATGCAGACCCAGTGTCAACCGTATGTGTTTTTTATTTCATACGTTTTATCAACATTATTAAAAAATAAGATTAAATTGCAAGAGGTGACCATTTATTGCAGACATTTGAGCAGCTGCGTGAACCCACCCTTGTGACAAAAGAAAGCCTAGTTTAACCTACTTTTTAAGTTCCGGTTATTTTACCTTATATGGAGCAATAAATAGTAAGTAAGTTAGTAAGTGTCTGTGCATATCCAATATTGTAAAACAACATATAACAGAGATGCACCCGTCAAGACACCACATACAAATATGTAATCTTATATCAGGAAAGTGAATGGGTTGATTTGCATTTTCCGTAATACATAGTACACATGTAGGTAAATCTACAAATGCATATTTGTTTAACGCCCATTTCAAGCAATGCTCATAGGGGAACCCAACTATTGTACTGCAAATGTGAAATTAACGATCAAAGCAGACCCATGCGATGCGCGATTTTAGGTGGCGACTTATCAGAGTATGCCCTGTTTACTTACATCAAAGCTCTTTATCTACCGAAGTACAACAGGAGTAAACAACAGTCCAGTTCAATACAATAGAAAATGTAATGATGACAATATGTGCATCCAAACAAAAACAGCTTAATTTGGTGGAAGTGGAGGAGGAAGACACATATATTGTGGGTTTCAGCTCCAAACCACGTTGATTGTGATCAAAGTCCTCCTCAGAGCAGTCAAACCTGGGTCTACGCCATTTTCGTACGGTAACAATACGAGTCTATTGATAATTTCAGCTGTGCTTTCTTAATCAATGGTCTATCACATTGTCCATATTTAAATATTTAGATATACTTAAAGCCATTAAAAACGCAACTGGTACAAGTGTTATTTTTCCTATAAATATCAGCTTGATACATTTTGTCTTTGTTCTAACAAGCGTCCCTAACGTAGGAGAACGTTTTACCAAAACTTGAGCCCAATTGCACACTTCTGCCAAAAATTTTGATGAAAAATTACAAATTCATCAAATTTTTTGGTAACCATATTAAATCTTGAAATTTTATTCAATTTCGGCGTGCAAGTACTGCGTTTCACTCAAACAAACAAAAAAAACGGTTTACAACACAAAATTCACTTTGCTGGAAGGGCCTAAAATTTATGTTTTAAATTGCAATTTTCGTGAAATTTCCCTAAAATTTGAGAAATCACTAAAGCTTCATTTAAACTGAATCATTTAAAAATTGCCATACGTAATTTGTAAGGTCATAAACTATGGTTATCATTTATCGCAATATTTACCGTCGAAAGTGTCGCATTTTCGTTAACTTCCGGTTTCTATGCTGAAACTTTGATGAACAATTTGAAGGTCAAAACTTCAAGACAAAACAAATCTGTTGCGTGTGCATAGAAAGTAGAGCAATGTTGAAATTCTCCGAAAGTTTGAGTCCAAAAGAGCCATTCATAATGAAGATCTGATATCCAGATTAATAAGGTGATTTTCAAGTTTTTGTGTCGAAGTTCGGGTTGTGTCCCTTTATCAAATAATACAGCCTGACTTATCTGGACTGCTTTATCTGCACCAAAAGAGTATTGGCTTGATATCGCGACCATAGGTTTATGCTTTTATTTTATTAGATTGATAAAATAGCATTAAATCTCGAGTAAGGTTATACTGTAAAAGTTGCGTTTTTACTGGCGTTAAGTATATATCTACAATTGTAGAAACGTGTCATGCAAATATGTCATTAGCAAAAAGTATGTTCTGCAAGTATGATATAAGAAAATAGTACGGAGCCAAATGATTTGTCACCAATGAGGCATCTAATCAGAATCCGTCCTGTTGGTTAGGATTAATCTTTTCAGTTACCTATCTACTTTGGTGTTTTCTGATAAAAGGCCAATTTAAAAGGTTAAACGTGGTTACGTTGGCCTGTGAATATGATTATGTTGATTGCAAGTAAGTATGACCTGGGGCTAGTTTCATCAAAGCATTTAAGACGTGTTTTTGTTTTTAAAATGTCTAAGGACATGTTTGAGACAAAAATTGTTTTTCATCAAAATTTGGAGATTTAGGAAGTTCTCACTTTTTGTCCTATACGTAGGACAAATAAATCGGTGTCCCAGCCGAGACTTTTGTCCTAAATCATACATGTACTAACGATGGCTGCTGCTTTTCAACTGATATTGGAGGCTGAAGAGGATGATAATCGGCCGAGGCTAAAAAATGGGTCAATATCATAGTTTCCACTGCCATTTTGCATCATATATGTATGCAAATTTCCTTTGCGCAGTGGCTCAGTGGTAGAGTTCTTGACTTGAGACCGAGGGGCCACAGGTTTGAGCCTCAACGGCGTCACTGCGTTGTGATCCTTGAGCAAGACACAATTATCCTAGCATAGTACTGGTTCAACCCAAGAATACCCGTCCATGTTTAACTGAAAGATTGTTGATGGGACGTAAAGAATCAAATCAAACAAACAAAACAAATCCTTTGCCAGCAAAAGATGGTATTTCATTATGGAATTTTAAAACACATAGAATCCAGTGTATGCTATATTTTTCAATTACTGAAGATCGAAATATGTACATTCACTATTATCAATTAAAGACCTTCCGGATGTCATCGAATAGTTACGTTGTTCCAACTAAAGTCTTTCTTGCTCGATTTCTAGTCGTTTCTTTTCAATTTGAAGCCTCTCCTTTTCAACTGACAATCTTTCCTTCTCAATCTCGAGGCGATGTGCTTCTATCCTAACAAGTCGGTCAGATGCCGGCGTAACCCGTGGAGCGCGCCTCCTCTTCCTCGCTGGCTGCTCAAGCTCCTAAATATCATCATCAATTGGCGTATCATCGTCAGGGGAAACTGCCTTAGATGCTGAAGCTGATTGCAGATGACACTCACCTCGCTTGTCACTGCTCTTCTTTTGCATAGCAGGTAGCTGATTTTCTTCTTCATCTGAAACAACAATGAAGAAAAACAGACTGCAGTCATGCTAACATGCCCATGGTATTAAGACCCGCTCAAACCCCCTTTTTATATTGACAAATGTTTAATGGGGCTACACTTTTTTATTTTGCCAGAAACCTAGATTATGGATACAATAATACGGGTACATGCCAATGCAAAACATTATTCATTTTCTTATTTTGATTAAAACACACATTGAGGATGCACGTTATAACCACCTCATTGAGGCTGTTGTAACGCGTATTCACAATATAACAAGATCCCTGTAAACCCAAATTGCACTTTGATGAAGTGGGTAATACACGGAATGTAAGCATGATATAATACAACAGCCTGAATAAGACATAATTGGAGAGTCCAAAGTCCATTATTTTAGCAAGAAATAAACATACATATTCGTACAAATGCTCAAATTACCCAGATTGTTTACATACGTCCCTTCGGAGAAAGGTTGTTAAACCGAAACTAGTTGGGAAATAAATAACAAAAAAGTTTTAAGTTTGATCTCTTTACCCATTTATTCAAATTACCCAGTATGGTCAATCATCGATGTATACGTTATTAGTAGCTGATTATTCAATAGTACCTGCTCAGTTTCAGAGACTAACTACATAATTGGAATTGTGTATACAAAACAACTATATTTGCCATTTCTAGGAAGGGAACAAGAATTGCGATTGAGAGACTATAAGGATTTGAAGGCTTATATGAATCTTTCATCGGCTATAATCATATGACGTCGCGTCTGGGAGAGTAATTACGCCATTTATTTTATACTTAGCAGTGAAATCAATGCATATTAAAAACAAATAAAAGTGATATCAATCACTAGTGAAATGATATGATATCAATCACTAGTGATTGATATCAGCCTATATTTTCACTGTAGCGTTTTTTGGATCACCTCTGACTTTTCCATTCACTTAATGCAGCTCACTTCGAAAGTTCAAACGCCTATAACTTTCTTATCTGTAAACAAAAACATCAAGTGTGGGTAGTTATTTTCTTAGTTAGAACATGAGGAATATTTTGGTACCAAAATAATTCAGATTTGCTGAAATTTTTCGATTTTAAATTTTCAACACCGTGAGGCAATGCATGTAACCTATGCTACGCGACGTCATCAACACATTATGACGTCGCTTATGACCTCACTTGTCTCGCACTTTGACGCTAAATAAATTTCTTTTTATCTATAAGTCCTAATGGCTATAGATCATGTGTTCTGTCACAAATACTCCTTTGTCTTCTTTTACTTTATTGTGATTCGGCTTGAAACATGGTTAACGAATTGATTAACTGTAAATCTTCTAAAAAAAAGTATAAAATAAAAAGAAAATTTACTTTTTTTATTAAATACCAAACATATTTCATCTCGTGAGTTGAAAACATCGAAATTTTCATTCGTGCTGCGCACTCATGAAAATTCTGATGTTTTCAACACACTCGATGAAATATATTTGGTATTCACCTCAAAAAAGTAAATATCCTCTATGCAATAAAATCGATAAACCACTAGTGCCGGTTGACAGATATACGGGAAGCGTTATGCCGTCCATAACGTTGTGCACATGACAAAAGTATAGCGTTTCCACAGCAGAAATGGGATTTCAAAGTATTCTTAATGTCATATGATAAATAAAATCTAACATTCGTGCTCTCGTTTTATTGAATTTATTAAACTCGTTGTGAAAAATAGATAAAATGCTCGACAAGACTCGCATTTTATCTCTTTTCCCCAACTCGTTTAACAAATTCAATAAAACATGATCACTCATGTTAGATCCTCTATTTTTCTCAGGACTACGTTCATATATGTATTATAAAACATAAAACAATATTTTCAATTAGAACAATTTCATGAGAACACCAATGATTAAATATACGACAAAATAACGCTCATTATCAGTTTCGTTTTTGCTAGTTAGATAAATTTCTTTCTAGTTTTTACATAGCTCAGACTTTTTGTAGCTGCTATACAAAGCTGAAGGCCTGCTTCAGTCCAACCGGGTCAGGAACTTCAATACTTGTTTTCACGACAAGGCTTATTAATATGCATACCATCGACATCTTTTGAATTGGCAGCCTCGGTAGCTCGGCTGTCAATGCCCCCTGCGATGCCTCTGACACACACTTGGCCAATGATGCCATAGGTGACGGGTCGCCGGGAACCGCAGACACACCACCTTCAGTCTTTTTTAGTTCTTGCTGGCGCTCTCCTTCCTTCGTTTTTATCTTGCTTTTTAACGTTCTCCATTTCTTGGTAGTTTGTAAATTGCAAAATTACATTCTCAGATGAAAACCACAAGACAATCAAAATTCTTACTATATTTTAGCGGGTACAAAGTGGTCGATTTTATTGAGTGTCATGTATACACTCTATGTCGTGGAATAGTACGCGAAAAGCAGCATCAGTTACAGATTAATACAGAATAATAGTCAACCCTGTCTTAAGCCGCCACTCAAAAGAAGGTTTGTTTTCAAGACTGGTAATCGCTTAATGCAGGTCGAAAGTATTGCAGAATGAATCAATCTAAAAAATGGAAAAAAATGGAGATTTTTTTAACTGCAGTAAATATCCTACAATTAATTTTAATAGGTTTTATATCGTTTTCTATTTTCGTCTTTGTTCTATTGCAATATGCAGTGAAATAGGATTCAAAACATGGCTCTTTCAATGTACAATGCGTTTTTACATTGTCTAACAAAACTATAAATTTACTTTGTAGCAAGGAATAAAGTGGCCCGGAAATGGCGTATGAGTCCTGTCAAACATATAAATAGTATAAAGTGTATCTTTTTATAGCTTGAAATATTCAGTAAGTAATGAAAATTGTGCGTTTCTTTTGCTGTCAAGTATACATGTAAATAGAAACACTATTCCGGGCATTGAACACTTAGGCTACATCCGAGACTTGTCTCTTTGCATGTTGTAAATCGAGCATTTGAACTATTTTCTGTACCGGGTGCGCTTAGTAGGGTAATGCACCAGTCAATCCACCCCCACACACTTAAGAGCAATTCTCTGTAACCACTTAAATTTTTACATAGGGTCATGGCACGCATAGTCACCGATTTTGCTGAAACTTTCCTATCTTGGTCATGGTGACCCAAAACCAAGCAATCGACACTCCTTTCATCCATATGCATGCCCGTTGCCATGGAAACGGCGTATGAACATTTTGGCTAAAAAGGTGACAAAAAATCACTTAAAATTGATGGATTTCCAAATGAAATCATTACTTTAGCGTTAACCAAATGCCACCAATGATCCATATGTACGAATATATAACACATCTTGGTTAGAAATAAACAATGAAAATTACATTTGGAAAACCTCGGTTTTTATCCATGCTCTGCAAAGTGGGTGGGGTTTCAGAAATTGGACAAATGTGATTTTTGAGCATTTTCAAAGGACATTTTCATATTGAGTGCGGTCGGTTACAAATATGCCGGCATACTCCAGAAATATAACAAGGTTTCCTTAACTGATATATGTAAAGACATGTTTGGGAAAGTATGGTTCATGAAGCGTTACCATAGCAACAATCAATGTACCGTCACAAAAAGCAAATTTATCTGTGACTATATTTCTGATCTCATAACAATCTGCTGAAGGGACATATCTGATTTTTAAATGGGGAAATATGTTCCTTATTAAGATATTGTACCGAAAATAACATATCATGTTGTAAGTGACCTGCTAGAGGTCAAGGTCAAGGTCACAGAAGCAAGAAATTGACTTAAAATGAGCAATTTTGCCACATATTTAGGTCTATTTCTCTATTATTTGATGTGACTTGGTTTGTAAATTTAGTCTTCTTATACGCAACTACACTGCCTATTAAAATGAAATAATTTCATCCTCCATATTACCTCAAGGTCAAGGTCAAGGTCAATGAATTTTTAATATTTTTGGCTTTAAATTGGAGATATTGACACTATTCGTTAACCAATTTCTTTATTTCAGTTATATTTAGCTTCTTCTTTTAGAAATATGCTGCACAGTATAACATTGTTAAAAGAACGTGACAATATGCCATAGTCATCAGTTTGAAAGTCAAGGTCACAGAAACCAGAAATTACCATAAAATGAGCGATTTTGGCACATATTTAAGTAAATTTCTCCATTATTTGATGTGATTTGGTTTGTATATTTAATCTTTACATAAGCAACTACAATGCCTTTTAAATTGAAATAATTTTATCCTCCAAATTACTTCAAGGTCAAGGTCAAGTTCACTAAAACTTTAATTTTTTGGCTGTAAATTGGAAATATTGACACTATTTGTAAACCAATTTCTTTATTTCGAGTATGTTGAACTTCTTGCTTAAGAATAGGTATAACATTGTTAAAACAGCACGACAATATGCCTAAATTTGTCATTTTAAATGTCAAGGTCAAGGAGTCAAGAAATTGGCATTTATTGGGAGATTTTCACGCATAATATTTTTGGTCATAAATTGGAGATATTGACAATATTTATTAACTGATTTCTTTATTTTAGTTATGTTAAGCTTCTTTCTTAAGAAATATGCTGCGCAGTATAGCATTTGTTAAGATATCATGAGAATAGGCCTTAAATAGGTATTTGAGGGTCAAGGTCAAGGTCACAGAATAAATAAATTGACATTAAATGAGCAATTTTCGCCCATATTTAAGACTATCTCTCCATAAATTGGTGTGATTTGGTTAGTATATTTAATCCTTATCTACACAACTACAATGTATTTAAACTAAAATAGTTTAATCCTCTAGATACCTTCAAGGTCAAGGTCAAGGTAACTGAAACTTTAATATTTTTGTACATAAATTGTTGGAAAAAATACAATATTTGATAACCGATTTCTTTTTTTCAATTATGTATAGCTTCTTTCTCAAGAAATATCTTTCTTTTTCTTTTTTATGGTTTGTCTTTCTTTTTTAAGAAACATATTTTCACAACAGCAGCTAAAGGTCAAGGTCACAGAAGCAAGAAATTGACTTAAAATGAGCAGTTTTCGTGTATATTTAAGTCTATTTCTCCATTATTTGACGTGACTTGGTTTGCATATTTAATCTTCTTATACGCAGCTACACTGCCTTTTAAATGAAAACTTTTATCCTCCATATTACTTCAAGGTTAAGGTCAATGAAATTTTAATATTTTTGGTTTAAAAATGGAATTATTGACAATATTTGTTCACCAATTTCTTTAATTCAGTTATGTTTAGTTTCCTCCTTTAGAAATATGCTGCACAGTTTAAAATTGTAAAGATAACGTGACAAAATGCCATTACTATCAGTTTGAAGATCAAGGTCACAGAAGCCGGAAATTACTATAAAATGAGCGATTTTCGCACACATTTAAATCTATTTTTAATTATTTGATGTGATTTGGTTTGTATATTTAATCTTTACAACAGCAACCGTAATGCCTTTAAATCGGAAATAATTTTATCTTCCATATTATTTCAAGGTCAAGGTCACCACTTAAGTTGTCATATTTTTGGTTGTAATATGGACATATAGACAATATTTGTTATCCAATTTCTTTATTTCAGTTCTGTTCAGATTATTTCTTTAGAAATATGCCGCGCAGTATAACATTGTTTAAATAGCATGACAATTTGCTTTAATTATCAAGTTTAATCTCAAGGTCAAGGTCACAGAAGCCAGAAATTACCGTAAAAAGATAGGTTTTAGCTTATATTTAAGTTTATGTCTCCATTATTTGAAGTGATTTGGTTTGTATATATAATTTTATATACTCAACTACAATGACGTTTAACCTGAAATAATTAAATCCTCCTCATTATTTCAAGGTCAAGAACAATGAAATTTTTATATTTTTGGTTTTAAATTGGAAGTATTGACAATATTTGTTAACCCATTTCTTTGTTCTAGTCATGTTTAGTTTTTTCTAAAATTCTTCCTCTGACAGTATATGTTTTCATATATCAAGGGAAACATGACGCCATAAGCCATATCACTTGTGATTGGTCAACTTAGCAGCTAAATTTTGTACTTCATACCTTCGTCTTGATGTGTTTAAGTAGAACAGGTAAACAAGAATCTGATAACTATTAGAAAAGGAATTGAGATGACCATTTTTCAATTGTCAGTACTCTCAGAAATCATCTTTTACGACTACGCTGAAAACTTACCATGTATCTGATGATATAACTCTCCAATGAAATTATCGACAAAGTTTCAAGCTTCTAAAAGAGTTTGAAAGAGTTTACATATTTTTAATTGACCAAACCCCTAACTGGGATACAAGTCATAAATATACAAACAATATAAACCTGAAACCAACATACTGAGGAAAATTTCAATATTTTATTATATGATGTCGAGACTGGGAGTGATATACAAATGTATTAAAATTGATTTACCACTAGTGGCTTTTACACATTTGGTCAATGTCAATTTAATATGATATATGTCCAAAACAGCATCAAAGGATCTTACATGAGTGCTCATTTTTAAATCAATTTATTAAAAAAATTATTGAAAAGGGATCAACTATGAGATTTGTTAAACAGTCAATAGGTTTTCACTAAAATTAAGAAATTCATTAGTATAGAATCATCAATGTTAGATTCAGTTTATCACATGACTATGAAATTACCAAAGATCATATTTTTGAGGTGAAACCGTCATTTTATTATGCTAATAAATCTGTAAACCACTAGTGGTTAATCAATTTAATTGCATAGCGTTATATCAATCCTGACAGAATGTGTGTGATAGACTGCAAAAATCTTGAACAAATAAAATTGTTTAGTTTGAGAAGTATGTTTTGTATACCAAGAGATAATATCAAAACAATATCATACTAAATTACGAATAAAGAACTTCACTATTGGGAAAATGGCTGAATTTATGTTAAATTTTAGCTTATGACCTATTTAAGGCACATAGTCATGTTTTACCAGTATTGTACTATGCTTGATATTTCTAAAGGCAAAAGCTATACATAACTGGAATAAGGATGCTGTCAATTCTTTCTTTGAATGACAAAATATGTTAAAATTTCAGTGAATTTGACCTTTAAGTTATGTGAAGGATAAAATTATTTCCATTTAAAAAAAGTAAGAAGGAGAGCAAAGATCAGGAATCGATACAATCAAGCACCACACCTGACCCAGGATACCAATGGGAAAGCGACAACGTCACAATTAGTCATCACAAACGAGAGCCAAGAGTTCAGCTCTTTCCCAGCAGGTGACCACAAGGCATCAACAAACAAGACGTGCATGAAAGCATAACAAAACAAGACAGAAATAACATACATGATCCACAAAATAAGCATCGCCTTGGAAGGGTCAGTAAAAGTATTTTACTGGAGGGCTTAAACCAGTTTAACGGTGCACCAACCTCACCATTAATTCAGATGTGAATCAAGACACATAGATGTTTTGTTTACATGAAAGACCCCTAACTTATCAATGCATTATCTCCTATTTTTTTAAGAACATATAAATCACGGTATAAAAAGGAGATAAAGCAAAGGTAAGGACTCAAAAGTAAATAAAACTGAAAACTGGAGCAAAAGAAATCCAACAGGTAAACCCCGGTGGGCCTGACAACAGCCAAAGCATCAGGCTCCTACCATCTCACCAATACATAAGTCTTTAAGTCGGAACCGTCATAGAGTCTGAAGTCTGACCCACCGGCGTGCAATTAAACAGGAAAGCAAAGTTGCCAATCGTGATTGGGTTGACCACCAAGCATGCAGTCTGCTGCAATACTAAATGTTATAGCCAAATTTTTTATAATGGGAAATTATTTCAATAAGCCACGCTGAAAAATTATTAGGACCAACAATCCTCTTCAATTTATACACCAAGTCACCATAGAATTCAGGTTCAAAAGTCCTTGGCGCAAGAGAGATTTAAGTCCAATTTTTAATTTAGATATCAAATCAAAGTATCGTCTATGAAATTTAGAAAATGTTTTGCAAAGTTTATGATACCGATAGCCTTGTTTAAGAAGTTTATGAGTTAACAATTTATTGTGAGTGTTGAAGTCAGCAACAAGGCTAGATGCTCTAGCAAAACGAATGAGTTGAGAGATATAGACTCCATAGGATGTAGAGAGAGAGGAACATCACCATTTAAAAATGGGAAAATGACCATTTCAAAATCAAAGTCGTCACGTTTATCATAGATTTTGGTAGAAACAATATCATTAGAAATTGACAAATGCAAGTCTAAAAAGGCGGCTTCAGTATCAAAGGTATTAGCTTTATTAACTTGGAGCACTGAAGGGTATATTTGACTTATCATAGTGTCAAAATCAACATTATCATTATGTTTAAAATATTGTCAAATTATCTGGATGTAGTGTTAAAAGCATAAATAATATAAGCCTGCTAATCATCAGGAAGAGACATCATAAAGCCTTTTTCATAACAAAAGGCTAGTTGTGTAGATAAGAATTAAAGATACAAATCAAATTAAACCAAATTATGGAGAGATAGCCTAAAATATGGGTGAAAATCGCTCACTTTATGTCATTTTTTATTTTGTGACCTTGACCTTGGTCCTCAAATTCCTATTTAAGGCCTATTGTCATAATATCTTAACAAATGCTTTACTGCTCAGCATATTTCTTAAGGAAGAAGCTTAACATAACTAAAAAAAAGGAAATCGGTTAACAAATATTGTCAATTTCTCCAATTTATGACCAAAATTATTATGTGTAAAAATCCCCCATTTTATGCCAATTTCTTTACTCTTTGACCTTGACCTTTAAAATGATAATTTAGGCATATTGTCGTGTTATTTTAACAATGTTTTACCGTGCAGCATATTTCTAAAGCAAGCAGTTCAACATACCCGAAATAAAGAAATCGGTTTGCAAATAGTGTCAATATTTCCAATTTACAGCCAAAAATATTCAAGTTTTAGTGAACTTGACCTTGACCTTGAAGTAATATGAAGGATAAAATTATGTCAGTTTAAAAGGCATTGCAGTTGCTTTTGTAAAGAATACATATAAAAACCAAACCACATCAAATAATGGAGAAATAGACTTAAATATGTGCGAAAATCGCTCATTTTATGGTAATTTCTGGCTTCTGTGACCTTGACCTTGACCTTCAAACTGATAACTATGGCATATTATCACGTTATTTTAACAATGTTATACTGTGCAGCATATTTCTAAAAGAAGAAGCTAAATATAACTGAAATAAAGAAATTGGTTAACGAATAGTGTCAATATCTCCAATTTAAAACCAAAAATATTAAAAAATCATTGACCTTGACCTTGACCTTGAGGTAATATGGAGGATAAAATTATTTCATTTTAATAGGCAGTGTAGCTGCGTATAAGAAGACTAAATTTACAAACCAAGTCACATCAAATAATAGAGAAATAGATCTAAATATGTGGCAAAATTGCTCATTTTAAGTCAATTTCTTGCTTCTGTGACCTTGACCTTGACCTCTAGCAGGTCACTTACAACATAATATGTTATTTTCGGTACATTATCTTAATAAGGAACATATTTCCCCATTTAAAAATCAGATATGTCCCTTCAGCAGATTTTTATGAGATCAGAAATACAGTCACAGATAAATTTGCTTTTTGTGACGGTACATTTATTGTTGCTATGGTAACGCTTCGGGAACCATACTTTCCCAAACATGTCTTTTCATATATCAATTGAGGAAACCTTGTTATATTTCTGGAATATGCCGGCATATTTGTAACCGACCGCACTCAATATGAAAATGTCCTTTGAAAATGCTCAAAAATCACATTTGTCCAATTTCTGAAACCCCACCCACTTTGCAGAGCATGGATAAAAACCGAGGTCTTCCAAATGTAATTTTGATTGTTTATTTCTAACCATGATGTGTTATATATTCATACATATGGATAATTTGTGGCATTTGGTTTATTCTAAAGTGATGATTTCATTTGGAAATCCATCAATTTTAAGTGATTTTTTGTCACTATTTTAGCCAAAATGTTCATAAGCCGTTTCCATGGCAACGGGCATGCATATGGATGAAAGGAGTGTTGATTGCTTGGTTTTGGGTCACCATGACCAAGATAGGAAAGTTTCAGCAAAATCGGTGACTATGCGTGGCACAACTTTTTAAGTGGTTACAGAGAATTGCACTTAATCAACAAGCCCCGGGGTAGGGCAGAGAATAGCGTGTGTTGTGCTATTTTCTTTTTACTTTTGCATTGTGAATTTAGTGCAGGTGAAATGTCTGTGAATGTAAGGCTAGGCAAACATGGCAGGGTAATGTTAAACAAAACAAACTTATACTAGAGTGGGTAACCGGCTGGGGTATAACTATAGAATCTGTCCGCCATAATTTGTTTGGTTCATTGGGCAAATGTGCTTGAACATAGATTACATGGAAGTAATGTAAAATGTTTAACATCTATTGTGATGGTTAGGGTTAGGTTAGGGTTAGGATATTGCTTGGTAGCTGTTATATTCAATCTAGCTACTGAAAAAATGGGTCAGATAAGTGGCGGACATATTCTATAGTCGCTCCCCGGCTGGCTCTGTCCGCACGTTGGGGTTATAGCATATAATTGCTGCACAAAAAGTCAGTCCCCGCTTTTCACCGGGGCTGGATAAGTGGCGGACATATTCTATAGTCGCTCACCGGCTGGCCCTGTCCGCACGTTGGGGTTATAGCATATAATTGCTGCACAAAAAGTCAGTCCCCGCTTTTCACCGGGGCTGGGGTCGTGTTCACAAATGAGTGATGCATTACATATGATTTAGAAAAGGGAATTTGAATTTGGCTACCTCACCTCAGCCTCTGTTCAGTTGGTCTTGCTTACAGCGTTGACTGCTGCGACCACTTCTCGCCACTGAGCTTTCTTCCTGTTATTAGTGAGAAACCCCGACAACTTCCCAAAGAGATATGGCTTCCTTTTCTCAACCTCCTCAAGAAGAACGGCAACTTCTTCCCCCGTCCAATTTTCCTTTTTGGCTTTCGAGTTTGTTGACATTTTGTGTGTAGTACTTTACACATCTATAATAAGCTTGCACGTGATAAAGCACGTGGTGTTTGTGGCCGTTGTCAAGATAAATAGGACAATTTTGATGAAACGCAAAATTATGTCGTAGGATCTTTTTAAGACGTTTGATGAAACTGTCCTACGCATATCCTAGAAAATGTCCCACGACACTTTTAAGATTTGTCCTAGGAACTTTATTGATGAAATTGGCCCCTGAAGTTTGTCCTGAAAAATAATACAGGTCACTCTAACCTATATTAAATGGCTAAATAATTTTGCCTTATCTTTTATAAGAATTCAACAATCTATGATTAAACACAATGAAATAAATGTGACATTGTTAACAATAAGCGTTGATATCGCACATATTATCGTCAAAAGCCCCCCTAAGTGTAAATGTTGCCAATACTGAGAGAGATCTCTCCCGTTACTGTCAACGTTTACACTCGCGGGAGTGTAGACATTAATAGGTGCTACACTGCATAGCCACGAAAATCTGTAAAGACTGCTGACTGATACAGTTATGTCCCACCTGTCGCCATGCTGGGTCTGCATTTAATGGAGCATATCGTCAGAGAATAAGCCTTCAAGTCAGGGTGGTGGACATGATCTGCGACTACAAGAGTCAGCGGTGGACATGGTCTGACCATAGGAGTCTGAAGAGACCCCTTACCGATACAGGATAATCAGACAGACAGCTTGAAGGCTGAAAGGGGAAGTACAAGCAGGCAAGTCAAAGCACGACTCTTGATACCTCAGTGTGCTGTGGAGGAAATGAGTTGATTTCAGTTAGAAATTCTTTTCCCCTAAAATGAAGACAATGTGGATAGAATAATGTTCACTGTGGATTGATTTCCACACACGTTAAGAGTAAGAATGATAAGCGCACCAAGTTCAATAGTTGATTAAAATCACATGAGCAGTGTTTCTACAAGAGGTGTTTCATGTTTATTTGAACAAATTTGAAAATGCCGTTACTCATTTAATTTTCGTTATATTGGGTAATAATTGATTTCCATGGATTAATTATCAGAAGTAGAGAGAACCTGCAATATAAGGAAACAGTAGACTCAGTTTTATCGAGCTTGTTCATGAGAATTAATGGAAAGTGCAACAATTCTCACGCTCCCTAGCACCAGCTTAAGCAGTATTCTGCTTTAATCAGAACCCAATATTCCTGAAGGACCACAATATGAAAAATATCAAATTTTCCATTTATCAATCAAATTTTCCATTTATTAACAAAATTTCCATTTAGAAGGAATGCTTCCAAGGGTTTGAAAGTGAAATTTCATCACATTTTAAAAGAATAATGAAATATCTGATAACTATATTGATACATATTAATATTTAGCCAAACATGCACTTTTTCTGATCCGTTTAAGCCAAACTGATCAATTGGAAGAGTACATTACTGATTTAAGATTGATGGTGGTAATCATTGTAACTTTCTGTATTACAACTAAACAGTAAAGGAGCTAAAAAGATTTTGGTAGATTCTTTAGTTAAATATATATTCCACCTGTACATTTCATAAGACTTGTAGTGAGATGAAATTTCACTTTCAAAACCTAGGGAAAAAAGGATATTATATAAGTACAAATGTATAAACTGTACAGAAAATTTAGGGTAAAGGGCATCACATGGCATGGGTCTCACAAAATAAGTTGATACTGTGGTTCAACACGAGATTTTCACTGCATGCTGCTATAAAACTAATTCTTTCCACCATCGAATACTTATATATGGAGCACGACGCAAGAAAACCTGTCTTCGGGAATTCCGACAAAGCCAGACTCAAACCAGTATCCTCAACTACAGAGACTAGCTAAAAAACTGAAATTTCGCTTGTACTAAGCTTGTACTATGGTTCTTTCCAAAACGCGAATAATAAAGGCGCTGATCAGACTGCGCGGTCTGCGCCTTTGTAGTTCACAAACCCCTGAAGACTTCTTGCTTAGAGGCCCATATATGAAGAGTCTGCACCTTTGATTAAACTTTTGTCTGGATAAAGAAATATGTTAAGAACTCTTGGACAATACTAATAAAAGCTAAAGACAATCAGATCCACGTAAGACTTTATTCACCAACATCAACAAGTTTGGAATCATGTATATTCTAACAATAAGAATCACTAATATATGTGTGACCTTGAAAAAAATGTGATTATCTTTTACTTTGCTGAAAGTTTTTTTTTAATTAAGGAGACCCTCAAATGGTTATTTTTATTTGAACATTAAATATTGGTAAAAATCTAAAAGGTTTGATATCTAGCATAAACCCAAAATGTGGGATATAGACAAAAATTCCTGATTTTTCCCTCTTTCTTCCTGGGAGTGAAACCAGTCAAACATAAAACTGGGTCTATGTTTCATTTGGTTGCTATAGTCTGGGTTTACAAAAAAAAAAAAAAAACAATTTTGTAAGAAAATGCATAACTGAAAATATATCCAACCCATGTTGTTCTTCTTTTTGTAAATTATGCAACTAAAATATATAATCATCTCTCAACAATAATGAAAATTAAAACTAAAACAAAATATACATTGCATTATCACAGCCTGTTTGAGCCGGGTTCCATCATCAGGCACAACTGGCCTGGGCACACAGCAGAGATACCGATCAGTTTGCACCTTCACACAATCTTTGTTTTCCACTTGAAGAAATTTTGAAAACTTGGCTACCAATAGAGCACCCATTGAGGACTCTGATCAGACTGCGCTGATGCGCAGGCTGATCTGAGTCTTCGATGGGTGAACATGCCCACTTGTGCCTTTTGCTGGAGACCAGCTCATTCTAAAATTAGCCAAAAATCAGTATACAAAATAGAGCAACCAGTTAACTTTGTTGATTTAATATTAATCCACCTTTGAGGCTTAATGTTAAAAAATAAAGTACATGAACATAATTCTTTTGAAAGAAATAAAAATACATATTATATTTATCATAAATATTTGGACACTACGGACTGACCTAACAGCATAAATCCAGACCAACCTGTTCCAGAAGGAGCAGACTAATTAGGTTATACACAGCATTTGTATTTGCCATTCAAATACAACATTTAGCACAGCTTAATGGCCTTCAAATTTTGGGATATATAGCCAGAAATTAAGTTATCCAAATATTTTTGGTAAAGACGATACTTGCTAATGAGTAATGCTTAAACTTTGCATTTTTTCGATAAATTGCACAATCACCAAAAAAATGTTACTTATCTGAGAAAACACACTAATTTGCTAAGAAATGGCGCTAATGTAAATTTGGAAATTTTCGCGAGGATTTTATTTTCGTGAAACTCTGCATGCAAAAATAAAACCTTTGTGAAATGGCAAAAATCCTTAGTCTTTAACTCAATTCGTGAAAATAAAATTCTAGTGAAAATTTCCAAATTTACAGTATCACAAAAGAATTAGTCTTTCACAAAAATTGCTTGTCTCAGAAAAAAATAAAGAAATTTGCATACCTTAATATCAGCACACTAATTTTCTCAGAAATGCAGACATGAACAATTGGCTAGATAGAGATGGCATCAGAGATGACCACCTCTGGTAACATAATCAAAATTATTAATAATGTTTATAAGTATTATTAATAACTGAATCAGAATGTCATACTCTTTTATAAGCTAAAAGTAACTTGACAGACATAAAGCTAAATTTCGATGAATATATTTGGAAGCATTACGGTCAGAAAATCAAATCTATGTCTTATATAAATTTTGAAAACAAAGTTATACACACAGTGTCCTTATTAGGTTCAATATTGGCCTCGCCTCAACAAAGCTTGTCTTCGGGTTTCTGACAAAGGGGGACTCAAACCAGTACCCTCAGCTTAATAGACTAGCTAGAAACTTGACATTTCGCTTGTAGCAAGTTTAGATATTATACTTTCCACAAAGCAAATGACAAAGGCGCTTTTCAGTCTGCCCAGATGCGCAGAGTGGTCTGCGCCTGTGATGTTCGCAAACCCCCGAAAACAGGTTTTGTCGTGTCGAGGCCCATATCGTAGGTCTACAGAAAGCAGTGTCCCATCCACCATAGTGAAGGTGAAGGTCAAGAAAAAGGTCACAAAACTATTCTGGTGCAAATGGTATGAAAATTCTGTGTATCTGATATGAACAATCAACAGTAATTTGTCTCAAATATTTGGAAAAAATAGGACTAAGCAAACAGTGTAAATTCAGATCAGACTGTTCTAGAAGAGCATTGTGATCAGAGTTTGCAATACTTGCCTTTCAATCACTTACCCATACGCACCTGACCTGGTTGCAAAATGGACTCATTGGAATTTTATGATACAGGCACTGTGAAGTCCCTTTAAAACACAGCTCGTTATAAAACCATGTTGCTCTCAAATATTTTAACCATGGAATTTGTGTTGTTTTCAAAACAGCATACTAAGCCCTCTATTATTTACTTCATATCATCTTATGAATAAGGAGGTGAATAAAAGATCAAAAGCAAGATCAAAAAGACAGAATTTTTAACAGTGTAAACCATGATGAGATGGCTTGTAATCAGTTTGTTTGGTTTGATTTTTTTAAGTCTCAGTCAACAATTTTTCAGTCATGTCAGAACAAGTCTTCCCGGGTTGAACCAGTACTAAACAGCTATTAAAGTGTCTTGCTGAAGGACACCACACAGGCCCATTATGCAATGAGGCCCATTATGTTGTAGATGACCGCTATAGAAACAAACTTTAGTTAGCAAACTGTTACAAAGTTGACTGCAAAAACAAAATATATTGTGCGCACTGAGCCAACGCATAAGGATCTACACTGTTTCATAAGTTACTAAATAGAATATAGAGAAGGAATGATTAAGTTTTTTTTGTTCATTTTTCCCCATCACTACCTTCTAATCTATAGAATAACTAGATCTAAATGCAGACATACCATCATACACAAGATAACATGACACTGTAACCACCCTATATATATTGATGGAATTGTTCATAGAATAAAATTGATTGGTCCTTTGTGAATTTAAATCCATATTAGGGAAAATTTTAAAGAATTTCTGTCCAGGAAGATTATTTGTTTTCGTAACGAACAGTACAGACCTGATCAGATGCTGCAACATGCAGCATCTGATCAGGTCTGCACTGTTTGTTTATCTTTTTTCAGTCAAGAGACTTAGAGAGGGATAGACAACAAGTCTGGAAAACAAGGGCCATAGGTTCATTTTTTTATATATTTTTTTACACAATTTAAAACCGAGGTCATGTCCCCTTATGACCATTGCTGTTGGTGGGACATAAATGGGCCTCGACGCGAGAAAACCTGTCTTTGGGGGTGGCAAACAACAAAGGCGCAGACCAGCCTGCGCATGCACGCAGACGGATCAGCGCCTTTGTTATTCGCTTTTTGGAAAGTATAGTATCTAAACTTGCTACAGGCTAAATTTCAATTTTCTAGCTAGTCGCTGTAGCTGAGTTGCTTTGTCGGAAACCCCGAAGACAGGTTCTGTCACGAGGAGGCCCAAATAAAGATAACATTTACCCTTCTGCATGCACTATTTTTTAAAACATTAACATCAAATTATACACCAGAAGGGAGAATTTTCATTTGATTACATTTTTTTTGTTTAAAAATTTAACAAAAGTAAATGTTGATTTTGATGGTTAATATGTGACAATTTCCACATGTTTGGGTCTTATGGGGCTGTGCGTTATCAGCAGCAAAACTTGAACTGTTAATGGTCCTTAAAAGAACCATAAAAGAGAGCAAAAACAAAAAAATAAATTGCTACAAAAAAGAATTAACTCATTTTATGCGCAAAAATTTACTTCACTTAGACCAGTGCCCTACATCAGATGATTTTTAATTATAGAAAGCAAATTTAGATCCAATTCAAATGGTGATGATTTACACAAAAATACTTTTAGATAAAGGCTCTAAAAGACCCAAAAAGTCGAAATGTCACAATTATAAATAAACACAGTATCTTGAACATTTAAAATTACATTAATTTATTACAAGACTTTTTGACACAAATTTTTTTTTGACTTCAGAATAAAAATTGCTCAGTTGCCAATTCATATATTATATAACAGGTACAATAGTCTATACAGTGATCACAATACAACACACATATGAGCTGCGACATGAGATTTCCAACAATGTGGCATTTTGACATGAATAGACTCATAGGAGCCTATGCAGCCTGCTTTTATGCTTAGAAACTCCAAATACTGTTTGGTTAGTAGCTTGATTTTCATAGAATATTCAAGCGACTAGCAAAGGCTCTGGTCAGACTGGGCATATGCGCAGGCTGATCTGAGCTTTTGCTGGTCGCACACACTACATTGTTTGTATGATTTGATTCTTTACGTCCCAGTCAACAATTTTTCAGTTATGTCTGGATGGGTCTTCCTGGGTTGTACCAGTACTAAGCAAGGATTAATGTGTCTTGCTCAAGGACACAACGCAGTGAACCCATTGATGCTCGAGCCCACAGGCTTTCCGTCTCGAGTCAAGCACTCTACCACTGAGCCACTGCGCTCACATACTACATTGTAGAAAATCTCATGTCGTGGCTCAATATTCAATCTGTACATGAGAGATTCGTGATGAATATTTACACATGAGTCGCTGTGTGAGAGATGTAACGTGACATTTGGTTCAATAAAGATGCGCAGGGACCAAGCTGGCCCAGAATTTTAGGGAGAAGTGACTTCTCCCTGCAGGAAAATTAGAGAGAAGTGACAGACAGATAGGGAGAAGTTATAGCGCAAAATGACGGCATTTTCTGTCAATTTAGAAACAAATTAGCCATTACACATACTATTGCCATTTAATGGAAGGAGAAACACCATGCAGTGGTAGTAGATTGTCTGATAATGTCACCACAGCTTGCATTTGTGTGGTGACAGAATGAAAATGACTCTCCCTAAAAAAAAAAAAAAAATTTTTTTTTTTTTTTTTTTTAGGGAGACTCTCACTTCTCCCTTGGTCCTATTTAGGGCGAAATTTCGGCCCCTAGGGCGACTATTTTGCCCTAGTCGCCCCCTAGCTTGATCCCTGAATGCGGCCTGCTTTTTCTTTTTACTTCTCAAAATAACATTTGTTGTGAAGTTCACTGGGGGAGACAATTCCAAATAAAATCACAACAAATGAGCCAGTGCATGAGATTTCCAACAATGTGACATTTTGACATGTGTAGACTCGGACGAGCCTCTGAAGCCTCCTTTTAAGCTTAGAAACTCCAAATGGCCTTCAGTCAGTAGCTTAACAATCATAGAATACTCAAGCGACCAGCAAAGGCTCTGATCAGACTGCACACCTGCGCAGGCTGATCTGAGGCTTTGCTGGTCGCACATAGCACATTGTTGGAAATCCCATGCCACGGCTCAAATGTTTTCAAGAAGAAAAATTTGATAGATAAAAAGGAGACCTTTGGATATTAAAAAATGTGTAATTAAAAATTAATTTTCTTATTTATAGATTAAAACATTAGTTTTGGATTCTCAAAAGAACCATCTCAATACTCAAAGGAACCGTTTATCTCTTTTGAGCACCCAAAGCTAATGTTTAAACAAAAGGATAAGAAAATATGATAAATTTTACGCTCAACATTTTTTTATCTCAACCTATGAAATAGGCTTCTAATGAGTTTTTTAATATTTTTTCTCTCAGAAAATGAGGTTATTTGTTACATTGATAAATGCTGTTAGATCAGGACATTTACAGGGTGTAAGACAATTTTGACATTTACATTGCAATTATCATATACATGGCAAATGTCAGTTTGGTCATTTAAGGAAAATTGCAATTTGGATATTTACATGCCAAATGTCAATTGGACATTTACATGACAAATATCAATTTTGATATTTGCATGATAAAATCAATCTGGGCATTTACAGCCCATTGACAAGACAACCATCAATTTTAACATGTATATTGTACAAGAAGCACAAATTTGGTCATGCGTGTTATGTAAATAAGAAAAATTATATTACAAATGTCATTTTGGACATTTACATAGCAAATGTCAACAGCTGCATTTCTCACAGAGGCTCATATAAATTATTATTATACATTTACAACCAACAGATGATTTAAGAATATGAGTATGTGAAATGAAGCTTAATCATAAATTGTGCCAGCGCATGAGATTTTGGTACTTATCGCAAGTTCTGAGATAAGAGTGTCTGATTGAAAATAAGTTTTCCTAGTCATCAACCAAAACATGTGTTGTGGGTACTCAGAAAAACCGTCTCAAATGAGACGTTCTTTTGAGCACCCAAAACACATGTTAAAATCAATGGATAAGTAAATATTCACAATTTTATGCTCATTTTGTTTATCTGGACCTATATTATTGTATAGGCAACCACCAAAGACTAATGAGAAGCTGCACATCTGCTCAATCTCACCAGAGTCTTCACTGCTTGCTGGCTCAAAGCATAGAAGTAGGTGAAAGCTCTCACTAACCTCAATGGATAATTGCACCTCACCGTTTAAAATATGACTGTGTATAAGCATGTGTCTCAAGAATCTAAATCCCATGTGCTGGCTTATTTGAAGATGTAGTAAATAAACAACTCTGGTCCATTATAGTTTGAAGAGTTATATCTGACCAGGCATTCAGATAAAAGTGTGTAATTGAAAACTTTTTTTCTTGTTTCTCAACCAAAACATATGTGGTGGGTACTCCAAAGAATCATCTCTATTAGACAATTCTTTTAAGCACCCAAAAAACATGTTTAAATTGAAGGTAAGAAAATATTTATAATGTTATGCTCGAAAAGATTTTTTTGACATTTATACCAATGTCAGATACTATCTCATTCAGTAGACTTGATGTCTAAATATTGACTGCGATTCTTATTATGACATACAAGTTTTCAACACATAAGGTGAAGAACTGTCTGTATCATTGAACAAAGAGATTTTTTTCTCTTTTTTAGTTAGTTTCATGGTGCAAGTGAACCAATGTGCTAATTACATCAAGTGCACCAAAGCGCTGATGATATCAGGTGCAAAAAAGTACTAATGATATCAAGTGTACCAAAGCACTGATGACATCAAGTGCACAAAAGTGCTGATGATATCAAGTGTACCAAAGCACTGATGACATCAAGTGCACAAAAGTGCTGATGATATCAAGTGTACCAAAGCACTGATGACATAAAATGCACCAAAGTGCTGATGATATCAAGTGCACAAAAGTGCTGATGATATCAAGTGCACCAAAGCACTGATGACATCAAGTGCACAAAAGTACTGATGACACAAATTGCACAAAAAGTAATGATGACATCAAGTGCACTGATGACATCAATTACACCAAAGTACTAGTACAACTCTTTTGTAAAAGTTTCATGAATTTAGAATGAAGAAACAGACACACCCTCACCTATCCTAACAGTAACTTCGATAAACATTATCCAAGCACATGTATAGTTTCATGGTATTTTTAAACCGATAAGTGACCCTTAAATCACCACCTATTATTTGCAGCAGACCAAACTTTCAAAATCTGTCACCGTTCAACCCTTATGCACTCTGAGGGGCCATAGCTCTATGGTAAAGCTCTATAGAGAGTTTTGGCCACTCTGTGTGCAAAGGGGTTAAATAGAGGATCTTACACGAGTGCTCATGTTTTATTAAATTTACTAAATGAGTTGAGGAAAAGAGATAAAATGTGAGGCTTGCAGAGCATTTTATATCTTTTTCGCATCAATAATACAGGAGCATAAATGTTAGATCTATTAATCACAGGACATTAAAATTACTTAGTAATCACTTTTTGGTGTGAAAACGCCAAGATTTTGTCATCTTATACGCAATGTTATAATGGATGTCATTACATAACGTTATGAAATCATAAAACCACTAGTGATTTATAGATTTTATTGTTGGACGTTATATCACTCCCAGACGCGATGCAAAGTGATAAAGAAACCATATAAGGCTTAATATTTTATTTGAGTTATCTGCTCACATGAATTTTCAAGTCATAAATACTCAGGTGTATCGATGAAAGCTAAAGTTTTGCAGAATTGCTATTCTATAATATAAAATGCATACTGTGCAGTCTAATCTGGCTTGTTAGCCAAATCTAGTAAGGTACTTTACTGTACACAAAAACAATAATAGGCTAGGCTATCTGCAGAAAAATGTCTATGAAATAGACCCATATCATTTTTATTTTTGAAGACTTTAAACTGCTAATTCTATACTGTTGCCTTCCATATATCCCTTTAAAATGATGGTAGACACTACAAAATGACATGAAAAAAAACTTTTTGACCATGTACACAACAAACAGTCACACCTCTACTAATTGTCACACTTGGTCAGAACTATGAAAAATAACAACATACCATGAATTGGCCAAAATGGGAGAAAACGTGTCTTCGGGGTTGGTGATTGAATACGATGTACTCAAACCAGCTTGCTCAGCAATAGAGACTAGCTAGAATATGGAAACTTTGCATGTAACAAGCCAAAATATTACACTTTCTACATATAACAACAAAGGAGCTGATCGGACTGAGTGGGTGCAAAGGCTGGTCTGTGTCTGTTGCTCGCATGTAACAAAGTCAGATTTTCTCCCGTCGAGGCCCATTTATAGCTTCCTATAGGACAAGAATTTTTACCTCCAAACTATCCAAAGTGGATACACAAGTCTTGAGTAGTTTAGCAACATTTTTTATCTTCCAAAAATTCGCAAAAATTTAGATCCATTTTACAAGATAGATCTAGATTTTTTTTAGATATTTGGTAATCATTCTAAAAATTTGAACACTTCTCTTTCTTGGAATTCACAAAATGCATGTCAGAATAGCAAACAGGGAAGACTCTGATCAGATTGCTTCTTCAGAAGCAATCTGATCTGGGTCTGCACTGTTTGTCAAGGCCTGTTTGGCAGGCAACTGGTGTTTGAAAATAGAGAACATCTACCCGAATCCCAGAAATCTAGATTGATCTTATATGGGTCTAGATTTGTTTGGGTAATTTGAAAGGAAATAACATGTCTTATAGTCCAATAAATACAGAATGTAGATTGAAAAAAATAATGTAATAAGTACTTTTCCATTGCCACTGTACACTGTAAGGTCATAGTAACATATTACTGCCTAACTCTGTGTGCTGATATTACCAACTGATGCCTAACTCTGTGACTTGATATAATCAATTGATGGCTAACACTGTGTCCTGATATCACCAATTGATGCCTAATTCTGTGACTTGATATAACCAATTGATGCCTAACTCTGTGCCCTGATATCACCAGTTATTAAGCCTAACTCTCTGTCCAATATCACTCACTGATACCTAACTCTGTGCTCTGATATTACCAATTAAGCCTTACTCTGTGTCCCGATATCACTCACTGATACCTAACTCTGTGCCCTGATATCACCAATTATTAAGCCTAACTCTGTGTCTGATATCACTCACTGATACCTAACTCTGTGCCCTGATATCACCAATTATTAAGCCTAACTCTGTGCCCTGATATCACTCACTGATACCTAACTCAGTGCCCTGATATCACCAATTATTAAGCTTAACTCTGTGTCTGATATCACTCACTGATACCTAACTCTGTGCCCTGATATCACCAATTTTTAAGCCTAACTCTGTGCCCTGATATCACTCACTGATACCTAACATTGTGTCCTGACATCACCCATTAACCCATTAAGTCTGTACCTCAATACCTTAGCCAGTGCTCCTATTATGCCACGACCTAACTTATGAACATTTACTGTAATTGGCTATGTGCAAGGTGACTACCTGTACAATAGTCACCATGGTTAGGCATTAGCTGGTTAATCTAAATCTTAGTAAAAGGTGATCTTAAAAAAAACTGTCAGAAAACATTGAAAACTTCAGAAACCAGCTGATATGGCTCAACAATGTTTTCAAAACAGAATTTACATTGCAGTTCCTTTATAGCACACTTCATTATAATGCAGGTTTAGATATAACACGGATGGTCATGTTGTGGCTCCCAAAATATTTTTTTTACATGGAATCCTACAAAGGAATTATAGGAAAATGACCATGAAATGAGCATTTTCCTATAATTCATTTGCATACAGTAAAACCGGTCTTAAGGGGCCACTCAAAAATAGACAAAACAAAGATCTTAACGACAAACGGTAGCTTAATGAAGGTCGAATGTATTGCAGAATGCTCCCTTTGGAGCATTCTGCAATACTTCTGACCTCCATTAAGCTTTTATCGGTCTTGAAAACCAATTTTTGTCTTCTTTTAGAGTGACCGCTTAAGACAGGTTTTACTGTATAATATGATTCCCTTATAACAGGGTCTATTCTTATGGACCCCAAATAAGTGTTATAAAGGGACTGCACTGTACCTGGGTTTAGCAAAGTAAGGGCCAATATGATAGAGCATTTTCAGCTACGTCTTCGTTGCTGGATGTCAAACAAGTGCAAGTCCAGAGTAGTCCCTTAATAACACATCTTAATATAAAGGTCATGTTGTAGCTCCCATTTTTTTTTCTCCATGGAATTTTACAAAGGAATAATAGGAAAATGACCATGAAAGGGTCATTTTCCTATAATTTCTCAGAAAAATTGTCCTTTTATGACATGGTTCACTTATAACATGACCCATTCCTATGGATTCCGAAACTTAAAGAGACTGCACTGGACAATGTACTGTAGACGTTAAGTAGACAGAGATCAGAAAGGTATCCAAATGGAATGTGTTTTTTTTCTTAACATAAACATTGGTTGTGGTGCTAACTGCAGTACTATCTCACTGTAGAGACAATTCCAAGGAACACCACAGCATATGTTTTTATAAAGCAAGATAAGAAAATGAGTGATCTCAATGAAGAAAAGAAAACAAGGAATTCATCACAAGATTACACTTGGAAAAAATAAAAATGGCGAGCATTTGTATTTTCTTAGCATAATTAAATGGCCTTACAGTGTTTCGTTAACCAACTACTGATTTCTACTAAAATGTTTTTTATTATTTGTCTTTTTTCTTTATTTTTTCCATCACCGCATGGACTAGCTTTTGTGATTAATTCTTTTCTGGGACTTCCTGAAGTGTGTGCCACTGGGCTATCGGGCGCCGAGGATTGGCGAGCATGTCACTCCAGTGGCGGAGCTCTGTTCCCGTGGAGTTGCAGCCGAGCAGGACACGGCCAATGGGCTCCGAGGTACCGATACGATCATAATCCACAACTGTTATGATCAATGTCACCTTCTGCAATAAAAAGTACAAAATAAAGCATTAGTTAACCCTTGTCAAGCTAGAAAAAATATGTACTACACTCCTCCCCAATTTTTATCCTGTTACCTGCAGCTATCCAATTATAAGTATGTATTTTCATATTGGAAAACAATGTGGATCTTGATTAGATGGCTTTGTCAAAAACCAGCTGATCAGGATCTTCAGTGTTTTAAAAAAAAGGATATAGCCAGATTCAGCGGGACAATGGTTACTAGCAGGTAATCTTGGTCAAATTTTGATCACTTTTTTTTCTTCTACAAAGTTCTTACTAATAGCAAATGATAAACCATATCCAATATAGTTAGAGCACTGCACTCATAACTCAACTAACTCAAAAATCACAGTTAAATTTTGACAATGTTTTTTTTTTATAAAGAATTTCTAGCGATAAGGCGAGCTACTTCCCTAAATAAGACGTTTGTTTTATTTTGTTGAAATAACGACTGGAGACACTAGGCACACCCTACAAATACATATGGATGAGCCGTCTATGTACCCTTGCCCGCTAGTTTGTATATTTAAAAAGGGTTTTCCTAAATTCATGTAATATATCTACTTCGTTTTGAATGAGAATTTATTTTGACCATCAACTGTGCTCACTATTCATCAACTGTGCTCACTATTCAGTAACATGTGTGGGAAATAGACCGTTAAACTAAGGTAAACAATCGTCCTACATTTATCAGGATAGAGTATATTATATATACATGTATATATTTATACAGTTGATGTACAATAAAAACCACCATCTTGCAAAGTGATCTATTTTTGTCAGATGATTGATGTCTTTTTTCGGTTATACAACCCCTTTCCCCGCCTAGACCCAAGACGACCAAAAAAGCAAGATCAATCTTAATCTTGTGAACAAATCTAGCTTTTTGTGGTTGTTTTGAAACAATAAAAAAACTGATTATAGCTTTAAATTATATAACATTCAAATATATACTAATTATCCATACCTGGCCCTGCGGTTCTATAACTTTTTTCATGCTCAATTCACTGGTCATAAATTTTAAACTGCCACTTTAACTTAAATTTCATGATGAGGACCAATGATATTGTCTATTGTTCTGTGCAAGAAAATTGCCTTTTAATAACCTCAGGACCTGAAATGCTGTAAGCCAAAACCATCACCAGTTTATTGCTTATCAATTTTACTGCATTTCTAGCTCACCTGAGCTGAAGGCTCAAGTGAGGTATGAGTGTGGCTAATATTAATCATAATGGTCCAGCGTCATCCGTCCACACTTTCAAAGTAGTATATTTCTAAGGTCAGTGGAGCAATTGCGATCGAAATTTCATGTAAAGCATCATCAGGCAGGGGGATTGGTTGCATAAGGTTTTTGGGCTGATTGGATTGGAACTCTGGTTGCCCTGGCACATATAGCTCCCATAGAGCGACTTATTATAATGTGAAAAACTTTAAAAATCTTCTCTGAAACCGTGAGGCCCAAAGCTTATATATTTGGTATATAGCAATGTCTAGTGGTCCCCTACATAAATTCTGCTAATTAAGCATCTGGGGCCCAAAATGGCCCCGCCCAGAGATCAAGAGTTTCGAGACTTATAATGTAAAAAATCTTCTTCTCTGAAACCATGTGGCCAACAGCTTATATATTAAGTATAGTTATGTCTAGTGCTCCCCCACATAAATTCTGCCAATCAAGCCCCTGGGTCCAAACTGGCCCCACCCCGGGGATCAAAAGATTCCATAGATTTATATTGGGAAAAACTTTTAAATCTTCTTCTCTAAAACCATGAGGCCCACAGCTTATATATATAGTATATAGCAATGTCTAGTGATGCCCTACATATATCCTGCCAACCATATATACCCTTGGGGTCCAAATTGGTCATGCCCCAGAGGTTTTTAGCTCCCATTGTCTTATCATGGGAAAAACTTTAAAAATCTTTTTCTCTAAAGCCATGAGGCCCTCAGCTTATATATTCAGTATTTTGCAATGTTTGGTGTTCTCCTACATAAGCCCTGCCAACTGCCCCTGGGGTCCCAAAGCAGCCACTCCATGGCCATAGAAAACTTTTTAAAAAAATCTGAAACCATGAGGCCAACTTATCAGGTGAGAGGCATCGGCTCATTGAGCCTCTTGCAATTAAAGCCTTTGCAGGATTTTTTCCACAGATTTTGAAATGACAGTATAAAGAATATAGAAGTTGCTGTTCAATACTGTGTAATGTTCACTTCTAGCAGCTTTCTTCTTAATACTGGAGCTTCTTTACAATGAATTAAAGTAATTTAACTATTATACTGAAGTAGGCAACATGGACTGTGTCAGCTTTTCATGATCTTATTCTTGTATATACAGAATCTATAAGGGTCATGAGATAACACAAGAACTCAAGCAGCTGTTAGTTCCAAGAATACGTTTTCAACACATTTAATTTATATGTTAATCTGACAGACTTTTCTGCAAATAATACAGGTTTTTAAAGGAAAATAAAAGGTTATTTATAGATCTTATGAGCAAAATAAAGGCTATATAGGCTTGGCACAGAATTAAGGTTATTAGAGGTTTTATAGGTTTTACTAGGAGGCCACTATAGGCATATATATACCTGTACACCCATAACAAGGACAATTAATATGTCCACTCTCACACTGGTTTATGTCAGAAAAAATCTTACACATGTCCAATTAAGTCCATTTCCTTATGAACATGCTAACCACGAAACAAAAAAGCTACTACTGTGTTCCCAGGTTTTATGCAACCCCAGTTTTTTGCCAATTATTCTTTAATGGTGAATTAAATTAAAAAAAGAAATTACAGATGTAACACTCTGACAAGGTTCTTTAATAAATACTGAAGACGTTGTACATTTCATACATTTAATTTTGTTGTTTAAATATGCCAAATATTCCGTTCCAAATTCTAAAGCCAAAATCTACCCATCAACTGAGAACTGCCATTTATATACTCAGAGATCATTTGATTGATAAAGCAGACAACATGCTGTAAAAGTAATTCGATCTTATCAGGTGATTGATGTTCTGGGCTCCATCTGGACAATTGTAATATATGATTTTTGATCTGCAACGAACTTTATTTACAATAACATAGCAGCAGTTGTACAAATATAATCAAAATCAAATTAGAATCTAATCGTCCAGTCAAACAGCCTTTAAAATACTTGTTAGCATCACGAAGTAACGGCACACCATCTATATAAATAATGATACATGCTAATGTGAATTTGATGGTCTTAACAGACACTATTAAAGCGTTTGAACTAAATATTTCAAAAGAATCTTAAAGTAAGTATGCACATGTCCAAGAAGCATTATATCATTATGGACATCGGACAGAGATTAATACTCGCGATACTAGACATGAAAGGCATATTAAAGTTAGTTACAATTGCAGATATCTATTCAGTAAAGGTATCGTAGTGAACAAGAATTCTCAAGAAATTGATATAGAAAAATCATTTAGACATGATTGTTTTACATTTCCTCCCCATCTTTAGAATTCTTGATATGTTTTCTTGTAAAATTGTACCTTGCTTTTTGATGATTTTAAACATTGCCGTAACATTTCTATGAATAAAAGCATGCAGTTAAGTTTGAAAAATCTTACATGCATTAAGGTTAACTTAAAGCGTTCCTCACGAACGAATCATTGTCACTGAAATATCCTACACAAATACATGATTAAAACATAAATATAGCACGGTATCCAGTTCAGATCACACATGTCTCAAATACAGTTAGCAGTATAATTCCATTTTTCACAATATATACGATTTGTTTATATACATATTTACATAATCCGGATTTCACAATTATTTATACGTAAATGCCATGTCCTTACGACACATCGTCGTCACTGTCAGAAATCATTTCATAACTGTTGTAACTAAGAGGAGAGTTACTGTTACTGTCCACCTCGCTTGGTTGTGCGTTGGTCGTTCCGCTTGGTCCCGGTACAGGTGACGTCAAGTTCTGGTTCTGGTTCTGGTTCCCAGCTGCTGCTGCGGAATTTGAAGTGGTCTGTGGCTTAGCGAAGCTCTCGCTAAACCCAAGCGGCGTAACAATACAAACGGGCCGTTCCTTCTGTTTTTCTGGATTGCATTGGATTTCCACATCCACCCCTTCGTACTGGGTCGCCGCGTCGTTGGTAGGCACTGGCGAAACAGTTACATGTCCACTGTAGTGGGAGTTATCTCTAGAGCTCATTAAAGCTCCCAGCGCGTCCAGGTTGGTGGCGACCTCAGTCGCGACGGCTTCAGGGTTCATTGGTGTTTCCCTGTGCATATGTGCTGTCAGGCTCATTAACACTTCATGATATATGATAAATGTATCCATTATAAAAAGATATCCAACAATTTAAAGTTGCGTTGTGGTGGAATAATGGTGTGGCACATAATTTGGTTCTTACATATAATTTTCAATGTTTTGATTCAAAACAGTTTAGGATTCAAAATCGAAAATGTTCCTTTGATGTCAGAGTGTTCGTGATCGTTTGTAGATAGTGAGTTTCGTCTTGTCCCTTGATGTGGATATCATTAGCGATAATCAGCATCTCAGCCACTGGTTAGTGGATTATTGTTTGTGAAAGTGTTTATATAAACAAGTAATGCCGCTCAAATTGTTTCGACAGATAGGGAACCGGCGAGGTAAAGCAATGAAAGCTTCATTAAAGTCTCCAATTAGCAAGCAACAGTCAATCACACATAGTCACTGATTTCGTAGTTATGGTACAAATTGGTACATATAGCATTTACTTCTTCAGAACAATCCCAAGCCTGGGATAAAGGTTACTCGTCCCTTCGTCGTCGCTAGGAACATCCGTCGGTTCGGGGGTACGTTGCCCTCCATCAGTCGAAGTCAGACCTTTCTGAGCGGGAACCGACCTCTCTCCACAGTTTTGAGCCTCGATTTGACTCAAATCACGACTAGCTGGAATGGCTAAACAACTAGGGTACCTCAAAAAGTTCCGGTATCGTATCATAATTACAATTACTACCCCCAATAACAAGCAAACCCCAGTAATGATCGAAAACATAGCCCATGCAGGCCAACCCCCAGTTTCGGTATTAACCTTAGACAACGGAGTCAAACTTTGAATAAACTGCCCCAAAGGTATTTGCTTAAGTTTCCTCAGACTATCGGGAAGAACCATTTTCGTTAAATTTGGAAGTTGCCTTTTTAGAGGCGCCCAGATCAAAGATTTCGAAATTTTCGATAACTGCAAGATTTCTGCTTCCTTATTGACGACATTGTAATTGCTTTGTCCATCGAAATATGACGAAAGCAGCATGTTTTCATTCGACCCTATACATGTTTGTTTTAGATGCAACACGTCTAAGGGTGCCCTTATTGTTATCGTAGGTGTTGCTCCGGTTTTACCGTGACATACAATTGTGAAAGTTAAATTTGTTCGAGACGCAACTGCCCATTGGCCGTTAAATAGGTAATGTGCGCTAGGAAGGCGAGTGTTGATAGATACCATTGCCTTGCAGTATCGTTTTATTTTTCTTTCGTTTCCAAGGAATAAATTAACCACACACAATTTGGATAAGTTGATTGGAAATATCGGGCCCCTTTGAGTACAATAATTTTGCATTGGATTTCCACATACAGCCAGTTCTTCGGATGAAAGTAATGCATATTTTGTGCGCTTATTATCGACCATTAGTCCTTGAGCCTCAAGAGAATATTGTGCTGTTAAATCGGTTGAATTGTAACCGCCTGAAACGGGCAAAGGGATATTAAATATCTCGTAAACCTCTAATATGTCGTTCACTTCAAGAAGAGGGATTGCCACGATAATTATTAGCTTGTTGCCGTCCAATATGGCATTACAAGACAGCTTCTTGTAAAATGACCAAATGTCTTGATTATGGTCAATGGGGAAGGTAAGTGTGGGAGGAAGATGCGATTTTAGGTCACTTAACACGGACCGTAGATTACTTGGGCTAACGGTCGTTGGTGACAAGTGGTTCAAGCTTAGGAGGTTAAGATGCATGCGAAGGGTTTCTAAATGGAACATGGCACGTTGCATCATTGTTTTGAGTTCTTCAACAATCACGTCAAGCTGAAGGTATATTTCCAAGAAATATTTCAGCCCAAATATTTCCTTATTTAGCATTTCGACAGCCTTGTTCAATTTTATATCCAATTTGTGCAAGCTCTTTATCAATTCAAGGATAGCTTGTCGATTTTCTGCAATTTGAACGCGAGAAACGTTTAGGACAGATAAGTTTTGTTCAACCAGATGCAAAATGTTTTGTTGATTGGCATTAAGGCTTGATATTGCACTGTGAATTGAGCTTAAATCTTGAGACGTCAGGGTACCAAATGTAAATGATAGTATTTTCCCGACAAAGGGCAAGATCGAACGCTTAGTAAGACTATGCAGACTTTTATATTCCATCAAACTGCTCTGAATGCTCAACTGAGTTTCATTTAAGTGCTGCACTTCCTGAAACAGACTCCCAAATATTGCACTGTATTCTTTTTCACCAGTGTGTTTGTAGTACGCTGTGGCCGTTTCAGCAAAGACAGCAGCATTCTTTATATCTTCCTTATATAGTTCGATGAACTGACTATATGGGTATAGATCAAGGACAAATGTGACCAGCCATTTGGCACGCGTAGTCGAAACATCATTTCTTTTGTAAAAAACTACATTGTCTTTAACAATTTAGGACCTAGTTAAGCCAAAGAGTAGTGTGATTGTCGCCAGCAGTTTCATATCTGAAAAATAGATAATTTATGATAATTTACGATCCAAATTTATTATTGTCATTACTATTTATTTATTTATCTATTTATTTTTGTTTACATTTCACCCGGTATAACACGCTACCACGTATAATACGCATTGCTGTATAAGACACATTTATGTATTATCCGCATAAGGCATTTGAGGCTTCATACTCTTTTTCTGCATACGTTATTGTACTTAATATTTGAATAGACACCTTGTATTTTAGGCTTTTGACTTACGGAGACACTAAGGTCACTGACTATTTACATTTGCAAATGCCCATTATTTTTAGAAAGAAATAAAAGTTGGTCAATTGTGCTTTTGTGCACAGTTTACCTTTCCTGGATTTAGTACTTGATGATAGTGGAGTTAGTTTTCATTTTTTATTGTCATATAGTCTAGATTTTGGGTTAAACAATCGTTACTACAATGAAATATATAGAAATTAGGAAAAGTTGTATAGAACATTGTTAAATAAATCAATGTTTATGGGGGGAAATCATTTAGGAACCATTGAAAAGTTAAACCGTTTGCTTAGCCATCAAGTAATCTTACATTCTACATTCTCTTTCAACATTGAAAGGTATTAGCTATATTATTAGCCTTGTCAATTTGATGTAATGCATGACGCCCAAAATTCTGAAGCCTTTATAACATATCAACAACAGCAGTCAGTAGGTTTATGACTTTCCTTGATGTATCTTTATGCTTGAGACTTCCTGCTTGTGAAATAAAATTTTCAAGAGGAGAAGCGTGGACTTCATCAATCAACATTTCCTCAGGATTTTCCTGATCCTCTTGATTGGAAATTGAGTCCTCCTCTTTGTCACTGATCCTAGAGTCTGAGATATCACTTTCCTCTTGCGATGATATTGATAAAGGAAGTGATCTTTTGCCACCAATATTTTCTCTTATTTTCTGTTTTTTAATGCGCTTTGAAAGTTCCATGAGAGGAATGTCATCCTCATCTTCAGACTCAGTTCGTTCTCCACGATTGCGCTTGGCTATCTTATCAGTGGGCGATTCTTCCCCAGAAGATTCATCATTGGAATCTGATGAACTATCAGTTGGTGGAACAACAAATGCAGTCCTTCGAACAGGTCGTTCGGTATCAGCCTCAGGCAATGGCCATTCATCAATGTGTGCCAGCCGTATATTCTCGGCATGCACATCCACTGTGGTCCCATCTAATTGATTTCTAATGACAAAATTTACAGGTGATGTTTTCTTAATGATACGGTAGTAAGGATACCAACGTTTTCCTTCAAGTTTTCCTACAACATAATTTTTGTAGAAGACCGGATCTCCAACATTATATTCAATGTTTTGAGCATGCTTGTTTGCATATTTTGCTTGTCTCTTTTTGGATCTTCTGAGATGTTTGTGCACTAAAGTAAATGCTTTATGCTGCTGTTCCAAAGCAATCTGGTGCATGTCTTCCCCCATGTATTTTCTCCTTGGTTTGAGTATGTTATCTAGAGGCAAAACAACATCTCTGGCATATAACAGAAAGAATGGTGAAAATTTTGTCGATTCACTAATATTGAATCTGATTGCTGCAAGTGTCTGATTAAGATGTAGGTCCCAGGTTTGGACATTGTCTTTTAGTTTCTTTGACAACACATCATGCAGAGTCCGGTGGAATCTTTCTACCTTAGCATTCCCTTGGGGATGATAAAATGAGGTTGTCACATGGTTTATGTTTAATGCCTGAAGGGTCTCCTGCATTTTGCGATTCACATTCTCGCCCCCATTGTCTGTCACGATTTCTAGCACAGCCCCATGTCTTGGAAATATCTCCTCTATTAGGAGGTGCACAACATTGTCAGCACTTTTATCTGGAACAGGGAAAGCTTCTGGATAGCCACTGTAGAGATCAATAAAGGCTATTATATACTTGTTACCAGACAGAGATGTAGGGTATGGCCCGGACAAATCTAGCCCTATTTTTGCAAACGGATAAGGTGGTATGCCTGTTTCTTGCACAGGTGCTTTTATTTTCCGCATGTTGCGTGCCTGACAGGTAATGCATTTTTCTACATATGCATACAATTCCTTGTACATATTTGGCCAATAGTATTTCTGCTTTATGGTTTCGAAAGTTTTATCGATACCCATATGGCCATTGTGGTCATGATATTGAGTAACCACATTACCTTTTAGATTTTCTGGTATGTACAGTCGCAATGCCGGGTCATCATCAACATTTGATATGTAATACAGTACACCATCTATCACAATGTGCCTTTTCTCAATTGAGGATGGAACTTCATCCTTTTTAAGGGTCTTCATAATTGCTACTATTGCTTCATCCTTAGCCTGCTCCTGAACTATATCTATATCAGGGTCAAGTTCTGCCTTTCCAATCTCTTTAGGCAATGGTGCCTTACTTACTGCAAAATCCCTTGGTCTAAAGCAGTTTGAATTCAATGCATTGATTTCGTAAGCATTGTCACTTACATCAGGCTCATCTAAGCCTTCATCTTTAATTGTTGTACCATTTTCAGGTACCCTTGACAACATATCAGCACACGAATTTGAAGAGCCTTCAATGTATTCTACTCTACAGTTGTATCCTGAAATTCCCAAGGCCCAAAGTTGTATTTTCTTATTCTGCATTGGGAATTCAAGCATATACTTCAGGGGTTTGTGGTCTGTGCGTATGATAAATTCAGAATTATGCAAGTAATGATCTAACTTCTGTAATGCAAAATGGATTGCATATGCCTCCTTTTCAATAGTTGACCATTTGACCTGTGATTTACTCAGTCTGTGAGATAAGTAAAAGATTGGTTTTTCATTTTTCAGACCCCTGATTTCTTCTATATTCTCATCACATGGCTGTGTGAGGCAGGCACCAATGCAAAGGTCACTAGCATCTGTATATAGCACATATGGTTTTGTTGTATCTGGATATGCTAACATAGGAATAGATGACAACTGACCCTTCAAGAAATCAAATGCTTTTTGACATCGAGCATCCCAATGAAACCTTGCATACTTTCTTGTAAGTGCAATGATGGGCTCAGCAATAGATGAAAACTCTGGAATGAAGCGCCGGTAGTAGCTACACATACCGATGAAACTGCGAACCTCTCGCACACACGTTGGAGGAGGTAAGGCTTGTATAACCTCAACTTTTTTTGAATCTGGCTTTATGCCATTTTCACTAATAACAAAACCCAAATAGCTCGTTTCAGCTCTCATGAAACAACACTTCTTAAGCTTCAACTTAAGACAATGTTGTCTGAGACGATCAAATACCTCTTGGATGTGTCTAAGATGTTCCTCTAATGTCGAGGAATAGATAAGAATGTCATCCAAATATGCCATTGCAAAGTGGTCCAGACCTTCCAGCACCTTTGACATCAGCTCTTGGAATATTGCTGGAGCAGCAGTTAGGCCAAATGGCATGACATTAAATTGAAACAGACCCCGGTGGCATGCAAATGCTGTCTTTTCCTTATCATTTTCGTCCATAAGGACTTGCCAGTATCCACTTTTAAGATCTAAGGAATTGAAATATTTGGCTTGGCCTAACTGTGCCAGAATATCATCAATCAGAGGCAATGGATAAGAAATGGGTTTTGTGATTGCATTCAACTTGCGAAAATCAACACAAAATCTTTTTGAGCCATCTTTCTTGTCAACAATTACCACAGGGAAACTCCATGGAGAACTTGACCTTTCAATAACTTTAGCTGAAAGCATTTCATCTATAGCCTCGTCAATTACCCTTCTGTTATTCAAGGGTGCCCTATATGGTCTTAGTTTTATTGGAGGGTGGTCTGAAGTATCTATTTTCATTTTGGTGGCATTTGTATGACCTAATTCTGAATCCTTTTCGGCAAATATATCGGAGTTTCTTGTTAAGACCTCTTTTATTTTATCTGCATATTGCTCAGGTACATTAATTTCTTCAAAGCTTAAAGGCTGTACTTTTCTGTCCTGCTTAACAACTTCATTTAGAGACATAACAGGTTCATCTTCGATTTTTTCTAGTTTTGCTAAGACACACCCTTTTCTAATTTTATATGTTTTGTTTGTGTTGTTTACGATCATGACAGGTATATTCCTATTCTTGCCTAATTTTGCTATTGAATTTGATACCATTACACCTGGTTCATTGCTCAAAAAACCAATCTCAGTGGGAGCAATCTGATACAACTGTTTTTCAGGTAAGTCAGGGGTCGATCTCGCCTTGCACTGGCATATAATTGTTGTTTGGGGTTTCATAAGAAATTTGTTTTTAGCTCTTAGTGTAGAAGTAACATGTATGTCCATTTGTAGTGGAACATATGTACCATTGACCCTTAAGCACCCAAGGTCATGATATGTTCGCACCCCATTTTCAGTTAGCCAGTCATTTCCCAGTATTACCTTTCTGTTCATATTTCTTGACACATAAAATCGTTGAGTCATAGTTGTTCCACCAATAACAAATTTTAAATAGATGTAGCCATCAATTTTCAGTGGATCCCCATTTACTGATTGAACATTAGTGTGTTGTCTTATCAGTTTTGGTTTCCTTCTCAAAGAGTCATAAACGTCCCGCCTAATCAATGATATATCGGCTCCAGAATCTACTAAGGCCCTAAATTTTTGTTTTTCAACCTTAATTAAGCAAGAATTAGGATTACCGGCCAGACAAATTTTGTATGTTGATACGTTTTTACCCCTCCCATCGGCCTCTACATGGAAGGAGCGGTTGCGTTTCCCGAAGACCCGTGGTACCACCTATTTGGTCCCTGGTTCCCATAACCATTGCCTTGTTCTTGTCTGCAGTCTCGCAGAATATGCCCACGTTTATTGCACCCCCAACATATTATATTGGAAGCCCTTGCATGTTGATTTCCTTGCACTACATTAACCTTGGGTTTAGCTCTGCAGTCCCGTGCTATGTGGCCTTTTTTATTGCATTTGAAGCAACGTTGTGCTGGGCGTATGTGATCTACTTCCATTGGTTGGTGGCCAGAAGAATTCCCCCATGTACCTTCACTTTTACCAGACCTTAGATTGAAACGTTTCCGTAGGTTTTGTTCAGTTAGGGATACGTCAACTGCAGCTTGGAAATTGCGTGGGTTATCGCGCATTACTTTCATTTTCATAAAGTCTTGGGACAGCCCATCAGTGAAAAATCCAATCAACTGATCCTGAATTGCTTGATTTTGCATACCTTGCCCCCCAAAAGCATCCTCAGCTAAAGACATTATTCTTTCAGCATAAACTTGGACTGATTCCCCTTCCTTTTGACGCACCTTCCTGAGCAGCATTAATGCATGTTGCGGATCAGTAACTTCAGAAAATCGAAGAATTATTTCTTCCTGTAGCTGTTGCCATGTACGTCTAGGATGATCTTGCAGATACCGTTTTATGAAATCACTCACTGCCCCCTTACTAGCCTGATATGCAACTAATTTCCTTTGATCTTCTCCTAACTGTGTGAGAATTGCATATTTTTCTATACTTTTTAGCCATTCCTTACATTGCTTGGGATCGCCCTGGTATGATGTGATAATTTTTGCCACCCCCTGTGCCCCGATAGTTGTATGCACCCCGGAAATTTCTTGTGCAACGTTTCGGAACAAATGTATAAGTTCAGCCTCTTGCTGCATTGGTTGAGGTTGTTGTTCAGCCATTCTTACAGATCGAGATAATACCAAATCTAAACTCTCACCTGTTTCAATCAGTCGATTCAGCTCCTACTTAGTCAAGTCCTCTTTGATTATCCAAGTAACAAAGTCTAATCTTTAATTAAATCCACTTGAAATTTAACTTTTGTTAGTTCCGTTTTTGTGTTCTTTTCAACCCGTTCGAATTTGTGTAATAATCCTGGTCACGGCACCAAAAGAGAGTTGTAACACTCTGACAAGGTTCTTTAATAAATACTGAAGACGTTGTACATTTCATACATTTAATTTTGTTGTTTAAATATGCCAAATATTCCGTTCCAAATTCTAAAGCCAAAATCTACCCATCAACTGAGAACTGCCATTTATATACTCAGAGATCATTTGATTGATAAAGCAGACAACATGCTGTAAAAGTAATTCGATCTTATCAGGTGATTGATGTTCTGGGCTCCATCTGGACAATTGTAATATATGATTTTTGATCTGCAACGAACTTTATTTACAATAACATAGCAGCAGTTGTACAAATATAATCAAAATCAAATTAGAATCTAATCGTCCAGTCAAACAGCCTTTAAAATACTTGTTAGCATCACGAAGTAACGGCACACCATCTATATAAATAATGATACATGCTAATGTGAATTTGATGGTCTTAACAGACACTATTAAAGCGTTTGAACTAAATATTTCAAAAGAATCTTAAAGTAAGTATGCACATGTCCAAGAAGCATTATATCATTATGGACATCGGACAGAGATTAATACTCGCGATACTAGACATGAAAGGCATATTAAAGATAGTTACAATTGCAGATATCTATTCAGTAAAGGTATCGTAGTGAACAAGAATTCTCAAGAAATTGATATAGAAAAATAATCATTTAGACATGATTGTTTTACACAGAAATGAGTTTAGATATAGACCGCGTAATAAGTTATATTTTTCAGGGTGCCCACTCTTAGTCTGAAATGAAATTCCCTGACTTTTCACTGACTTTTCCCTGACAAAAATTCATTTTTCCCTGACCATTTTACAACGCTTTCCCGCACGCCTCCTCCCCTTCCAGTCATCTGATATGCCCGCATTTTATAAATACTGACATAAATCAGTGTAAATGGGAGCAAACGACCCCCAGGACATAGCCAATTTGGACCCCAGGGACATGGTTGGCAAGATTTATGTAGGGGATCACTAAATATTGCTACATGTGCTTAATATATAAGCTGTGGGCCTCATGGTTTAAGAGTTGTTGTTTTTTTCATTTATAGTCAACATAAGATAATGGCCCCCAGGGTGTGGCCAGTTTGGACCCCAGGGGCTTGATTGACAGGAGACCACTAGATATTGCTACAAATTAAATCAACAAGCTGTGGGGCTTATGGCTTCAGCCACTTCAGAGAAGATTTTTAAAGTTGTCCCATTATAAGTCCATGGGAGCTTTATGTTACCCATGGCAGCCTTTCCCCTAGCTACCGTATGGCGTTTTACATTAAATTTGATCAGAACTATACTCCTTTGAAAATGGAAGCAGACAACAACAACAGACCATCAATATACTCATTATCATACCTAACTTGAGCCTTTTATTCAGGTGAGTTAAAACAATGTGACCAAAATTAGGTTTTAGATTATAATAACAGTTCATAGCCAAAAGATACATATATATTCGAACAACTGGGTTGCATATTATATTCACCCTAACACTATTAAAGTCATCATCTCATATTTGTTTGTTTAATTTTTGAGGGGTTAACCACTTTTCCCTGACTTTTGAAGATTTTCTAATTTCCCTGACCATTTTACAGAATTCCCTGACTTTTCCCTGACCTTGAAGAAAAAACAAATTTCCCTGACTTTTCCCTGACAGGTGGGCACCCTGTTTTTCTCATTTTAATATGATCTTTTATATAGGCTGTGATTAGATGGAAATTAGTAGTGTTTTTGTTCCTCCGCTTTGAATTAGTCCCCAAGTGTACCTAATCGATGTATAAATAAACACTGTCTTATACTGACCAGCTAGTGCATGACGCTTATAATAACTAATATAGAGGCGAAAGTGGGTATTTATCTCAATGAAAAAGACTAAGTTATTCTAATTCACAGGGCATTTGGGCCTTAGTTCAAAATAAGGGCTGTCCCCAAAAATAAGTTTTAGTAACCCGGTGTGCATTTACACCCACATGCTAAGCATCAATCGTATTAGTAAGGATTATAGTTGTTAAATAAAAGAAAAAGGGGGGTCACTTAAAACCTGGAATCACAGTAATTTGTAGTATGAAAAAGGCAAAACTGTAATAATCACAAACCCCAATCCCCTTCCACCTCCACCAGCACCAACACACACACACATTTTGCAATGCTCTCTGGACTATATTAGAATGAACATAGTAGGCAAAATATAAAATTAAATATTATACAAACTAATCCACCTCTTCCGGCACCAACACACACACACACACATTTTGCAATGCCCTCTGGACTATATTAGAATATACACAGCAGGCAAAATATAATATTAAATATTAAACAAACTACAAGTTACTGTTTAAGCTGTTAGTTTTATCATTTTGACACATTCTTGGAGACACGCTTGATGTATTGATGTTTGGATGGTCCATTACTGGATATATATGAGCTACAATCTGTGAAAACTGAAGTCGTCAAAATTTAGTTAATTACACACACTTAATCTACGAAAGGTTGAGAAGTTATCCTGCAAATTTTATGAAGTTATCTCCCTTATTCATGGAAATATGGTCTTTTGAAACTATACACTGTCTAAATTTAACATGCAGCGTCAGAAACGTCATGACGTTATTAATGACGTCAATGTTAACTTCCTGATTTGCATTTTGTCGGGTGAATGAAAAACATGCCATTTCTTGCTAACATACTTTTTTATTATCCTTAGCATCTGTGCAATGGAATTCTCAGAAAAGTTGACTGATTGATTTTTGCCTAGAGTTTGCATGATCTGAAAATGACTGACCATACTAATCAAAAGGTTAAGACTTATCCTGTCAATATTTTTGTCCAGTAAATTTTGTCTGCTGCATAAATTTAAATGCATCACAGAAAACTTTACAATTGAAGCAAACACTATGAATCCTGGGTCCAAATTGTTTGCAATACAAAGGCTACCAAAGTACATAAGCAGATGAGAGAGCAAATGACAATTGTCGTGTGTAGCAGGAATAGGGTAACCATCTTTGGCAAATAGTGGTGACTCAGATGAAATGCTGCAGAATGAATCATTTCATCAGGGTCTTCACTGTTCGCTGAGAAAAAGAACATAAGTGGAGCTTGAGGCCTAACCAGGAAGAGTGATATGGCTCATCATATGCAATCTCATAAAATCTCTACAGTTGCACTTTGTTAAGGCAAAGACAATTAATTTGCATTAAATATGTTATTAAAATAATTATCTCCAAAATTCAAGGATGGTTTGGTCAAGGTTAACTCTTTGAGTGCTGAACTTTTGAAAAGGAATCTTCCGATTATTTCTGAAATGAATGTTCCAGCTGTTAATGATCTAGACAAACCCAATCCAGATATCAATAATTAACTTACTGAATAAGAAAGCAAACAAATAGCCCTAAATCGGACTGCTTCTGAGAGCAGTCCCATCTGGGGCTATTTTGTTTTTACAATTCATGCTATTCCTGTCTGAGTAATTTGGTTCTAAAACTCAAAGAGTTATAACCCTCTATATACTTGTGGCTTTGATGAACAGTGAAGACCCAAATGAAAGAAATACAAGAGAAAGAAATACATTTTTTATTTGGAAATTATAACCTTGTGACACCTCAATATATACAATGGACCATCACATGTTTAATGTATCAAACTAAAAGGAGGAATCCATTAGTGCAATAAGGGTTAAAGGAGTAAGGTTCAGCTAATAGCACCAATTTTATATTCCAAAGGTTGTACAAGGAATTTTACCTTCGATTCCTGAAAACTCTGCAAAGTACCAGAAAAGTGAGTTTAAGATACTTGTTTATAAAAATATATTTTAAAAGACACAATTCACACTAAACTGGCCAGCTCTAAAATAGTTTATTCTTTTACATCATAGTACTTCCGCTTACAGGTGGATCTCACACCTGGTCACTTCAGTACTATGCCTTCATAGAATCCCAAACAAACATTAACTTAACTGGTAAGTTTTGTTTATTTTGGGGGGATTTTGCCTGGCCAATAGCGAACTAAAAAGATTGGTCATTTAATTACAGATATGACTCCTTAAAAGCAGAAGAATTATAATAAGCAATGTGCTTCTGTTCTAATCCTTAATATTACGTACTATTACAATGTAATTTGTCTGTACATGTACCATCTAAGAATAAAATGTTTAAACCACAGACAAGACTTCCTAAAGTTTTTGATTATGGTTCATCAAAGTAAAATTTGTGAACACTTTTACAACCATAATGACCATTTTTCCTTTTACAAATTATCATAGAAACATTTGATATCATATGAGTATATATGATTATTTAATAGAATCATTTATGGTCACCGTGGCGGTGACAACAAATCATACTTCTGTTTAGGCCTGAAAAAGTATTTATACTTTTTTTTTATTTTTTTTTATTCTTTGGTTACTCACCTGAATCCTGAAAAAGAGCCTACCATATTTACCCACAATATTTTCTTACAGTATTCACACTGGTAAATGTATACATCGATTTGGTGGTATTTACGCGTATTGCCGGTACTTCATAGACCAGAAGTGGTAGATATTGGTGTGAATACTTTATAGAAAAACTTATCATATGCCAAAGGGACTATAGACTTCCATTATTTAAGTATTCAGTATGTGCATGGCCATTTATGTAAGCATTTAGGATTAGATTCGAGTACCGATCCTCAAGATCGGTACTCGAATCTATTCCTAAATGCTTACATAAATCGCCATGTGCATGCCTAATACTTAAAAATGATCTAATTCTATAGTCCTTTAGGCATATGGTATGTTTTTTCATATAGTATTAACACCAATATCTACCGCTTCCGGTCTATGAAGTACCGGCAATACGCGTAAATACCACCAAATCGACGTATACATTTACCAGTGTGGTATTCATCCTAAATTATGGACAAGGTAAGTTGATACTTGACAATGTGTAAAAAAATGTAGTGGTGCATATATAAAATTTGGTGAAATTCTGTCAATTTGTTCTCAAGATATCGAGCAGAAACTAGCACAAACAGCATTATCCTGATCAGCCTGATCCTTCAGGACAGCAGAGTAAACCCTGATCAGTCAGCTTATAACACTACATTTTCAGGGTTTTAATAAATGTGTTTGATCAGGGCCTATCAAGATTATAGTTTTTGAAAAATGTATTGGTGGAAAAGCAAACTACCCTGATCGGAGGTTTGTTTCCGTTGGATTAGGTCTTGTCTTAATTAATCTGGGTAAATATGGTACATAGATAAAAACTGACAAGTTATAGCTTTTACAAAAATGACATGCAACAGGAAGAGATATATGAACAACATGCGACAGAAAGACATAACAATATAATACAGATGCATGTTGTTAGTAAACAGCAAAGCATTCACACACATGTAACATATAAAACATGCATGAAATCTCTAAGAGCATTCACTATAATGAAAGATTATTATGTGGGTTTTTATATTTAGAAATTGTATGTTGTCAGCAATGTTGCCACTTAATCCTGAAATTTACTAAAAACGTAAAAATTGTTTAATAAGAAAACTGCTTGTGCTATAAAAACAATTTCAGGCTGCATAACTGAAAATTATTTTTCTTATTTCTCATTCAAATCATATGTTGTGAGTACTAAAAAACCCCATCTCTTTTCAGCAACCAAATATATGTCAAAACTGATGGATAAAAGAAAAAAATAATATTTCTAGGCAAAAAAGTGTGTGTATCTAGACCTATGATTTATACGAATGTTATACATCATTTACCTTTTTAAAAAAACTCACAAGTGAAACTAGGTACCAAATTTAATTTAAGCTTCTCTCTAGTGGTCCTAACATCAAAATATTTTCAACGAACAGACCTGACCATCCAATCCAAACCAGTGTAAGATGACCTTTGATCCAGTAGTTTAGATGTATAGTGCACATTAACAAGAGACCTTGAAAATTGAGTCAGCATCACCAAACCTAATCAACTCCTCATCATCCCCCCCCATGTTATATCCAGGCAAATTTGGTTAAAGCCCATAAAAACAAGGCAAATTTGTCAAATTTTTATTCCCTGACTGCTCCTACCCCTTAGTCCACCATGGGTATCATTCAAACTTTGCAGAGCTGCATAGGTCACATGAAGTAGAGTGTACTTGGCAATGTTTCGTGTGCTCCTTGACCCCAAGGTAAAGGTCAAAAGTTGAATAATGTATACTAAACGCTACATGCAAAATTTTCGATAAATTACTTAGAAGGAAATAAAATGTGACAGCAGTTAAAATATTCATGTATATTAGCCAACAAACCTAATAAACAAAAATCGATAAATTCAAATAACCCTGATGCTTTACTCAAGTTCTGGTCATGGTAAGCTCGTATTTGTGAACCACATCGTATAGCCTGACAAAATTCTATTGTAGCGTTTCTTTTGCCCATCAGTATATTTTCTTGTAAATGCATCTCACCCTGAACCCTTGGACTTAGCAACTTCAAACTTTGCAGGTGCATAGGTCACATGATGTAGGGGTATTGGGTAATGTTTTGTGTGACCTTGAAGGTCAAAAGTCAGATTATGTATTTTCTTTCCTAAACTGTTGGATACAGCAACTCTAAACTTTGCAGGTGCATAGATGACACTATGTAGAGGGCACTGGACAACGTTTTGTGTGACCTTGACCCCAAGGTCAAGGTAAAATAATGTATTTTCTTTTAAACAAATCTCTTGGTTAGAGAAAAAAGCAGATACTTGTGATGGTGTACCATCAACTGCAGTCTAATTATGATTAATTTTAATCCAAACCACATCTTTCACTTTGACAGAGCACCAGTGACATTTCGATGCCATTAATAGCATTAAAATATATGAGTTGAGCTCTGACTTATCTGAAACAACAGAAAAAGTGATAACAATTAAGCCGAGGATTAAATTAAAAAACACATGATAAAAAATGCAGTTATTGATAAGTTTCAAAAAGGTAGTTTAAAAGTTAGAAATAGTTCTGCAAATACCAGGTGATGTTAGGACAGGGCAGCAATGTTTGAGCTGGGAAACAGCAAAAGGTACAAGGTGGCGTCCCTTACAGAAATGAAAATGTAGCGGCACTAGAGCTGCAATATTGCGGCTCTAGAGCCGCAATAAAATTTTAGAGTCACAAGTATTAGCCAGAAGAAAGCCAATTGTAGCGGCTAGCAGCTATATTGCAGCTCTAGAGCCGCAAGTACTAGCCGCTACTGGCTAATAGAGCGGCTAGCGGCTCTATGAGCCGGAAGCTTGCCACAAATCAAACATTAATATTATAGGACAGACTTATTGCCAGACACTAGCCACAACTAAAGAGTTAAATATTGAGACAAAAACATACAGTCACTAGCAGCTCTTCTTGCCAGAAACAAGCCAGAACTTGAGATCATGTGACCACTGTGTGTAACATAAAGTTTTGGAGGGAAAGAGATGATAACATATAATGGAAGCAGTTTGGAATTCTGGAATTCTAACTAAAAAGGATTAATATGTGCTTTAATTGATCACAAATGACTACTGCACATTTTAGGATTAAAAGTAAGTTTGTATTACAATAATTTGTCACTGATATAATCTGAGAGAGCTAAAAAATTAATTTACTCTTTGTTTACTTTGTCAAGCACCCCACCCACTATTTTTCACAAGGGTATTCAGCATGCAATAAATTTTTATTAAACTACATAATTATATAGAGCCACCTCAAGAACTTAGACTGGAAGCTGTCCATCAGATATTTAGCAATAATTGTGTATATAGTACTTTACTAAATTTTATACCATTTAATTTGTAAGTTCTCAAATAGATATGCTATATATATAAAGAAATGTTGAAGCAATTGGGCTCCGCTTTTCAGTGCGAAAGTATGCTTATTCCTTTTAAAAATAGGATTGCCAATAAAAACAGGAAAAAAAGCCGTTAAAAAGATGTAGTGTAATGATTAACTTGATTCCTCCATCAATACAAATAATATGTATGCATAAGTGTAAACACAGCTTCTGGCTTTATTGCCGCTTTATAGCCACAACACAGCTTCCGGCTTTATTGCCGCTATAAAGCCACAACTACTACCTGCAACCAATTAAGCCACGCCTACTAGCCACAACAATGCCACAACTTAGAGCCGGAAAACTAATTTGCATATGAAATACTTTAATGCAGCTCTAGAGCCGCAAGTAGTAGCGGCTCTAGAGCTGCAATATTGCAGCTCTAGTGCCGCAGGTATGAGCCAGAGACCAAATATTTCTGTAAGGGGTGTGCACCCATCAAAGACTCGGATCAGACTGCACATATGTGGAGTCTGATCAGAGTCTTTGATGGGCACTTAATGGGTGGCCAAGGGTCCAAAGTTTCTCCAGACAGAAGACAAAGACTCTGACCAGAATGTGTGGATGCTCACACTGATTTGAATCATCGCTGTATGCACATCTCAACTTGTATCTAATGCTGGTTACCAGCTACTTTATCACAGAACTCAATGTCCTCCAATTTTTCAATGAAAAGGAAGCAAACTTAAAATATTCTAAAACTGGAATAAGTTAAACCCATAAGGCTGTGTATATTCAAAGGGGTATAACTATAGAATCTGGCCGCTATAATTTGTTTGGTTAATTGGGCAAATGTGCTTGAACATAGATTACATGGAAGTAATGTAAAATCTTTAACATCTATTATGATGGTTAAAGTTAGGTTAGGGTTAGGGTATTGCTTGGTAGCTGTCATATTTAATCTAGCTACTGAAAGAATGGGTCAGATAAGTGGCGGACATATTCTATAGTCGCTTCTTCGAAGGCAACAAATTGTGGCTATCACAATTGTTTACTGATATCATGTCGGAGTGCATGAGTTTGAGAAAAAGTTCCTTTTATACCATGTGAAGAGAAGAAATTAACAATTATTCATGCTCACAAACCAGTCAATACTATATCTCTGGAGAAGAATATTCAATAAATGGTCATATAAGCAAACTGGGGCAAGTCACACACAAAGGGTACTAATTGTTGTTTTTTTATCAAGAGGGAGTCCCTAATTGGCCGCAGTCTGAATATACCAGTATGTCCAACAAGTATAGTCTAACATGAATTTTGAAAAGACACTACTTCTTCAGATCTAGAATTTCGAACTTTAGTTCCCTGCCAAAAAGGCCTAGTCAAACAGTGCAGACCCAGATCAGACTGCTTCTGAAGAAGCAGTCTGATCAGAGTCTTCCCTGTTTGCTATTCTGACAAGCATTTTGTGAATCCCAGCCCTGATAACCAACATTCTACTTGTGAAAAGAAACTGAAAAATGTTCAAAATTTTAGAACATTTACCATAATTTGGATAGTTGATAATGGACAAACAATATTTTGGGTGTTTTTTTCTGAGCTACCAGAAGAGTTGTACTTATATTTCCGAGATATTCATGCTCCCCTTTTTGCGTGACTTTGCTAACACCCATGCATATTTGTCTCTATTGATTGATAAAGGCTTAAGATCTCCTTGTGGACTCATTAATAACTTCAGCTACAGACCTTAGTACACATGTATTTATTTAAAATGTTGGTACACTCATTCACAAGTTTAGCTTTGATGTTGGTACACCTATTGATAGCTTGAGCTTCTGAGTTAAAACGTTTATTTACAATATTGGTACACTCATTCACAAGTTTAGCTATGAAGTTTGTAGACCTATTGATAATTTCATCTTCTGAATTAAAACACCCATTTAAAATATTGGTACACTCATTTACAAGTGGAACACCTAATCATAATTTCAGTTTCACGTCAAAACACTTATTTAGAATATGTGTACAAACATTTACAAGTATAGCTTTGATGTTGGTACACTTAAATTAAATTTCACCTGTGTTAAAACATTCATTTACAATATTGGTACCCTCATCTGATGTTGGTACACATATTTATAATTTCAGCTTCTGAGTTATAAAAATTAATTTTCAATATTGGTACACTTATTCAAAAGTTTAGCTATGAAGTTGGTACACCTCTTTATAATTTCCTCTTCTGAGTTAAAACATTAATTTACAATATTGGTACACTCATTCACAAGTTTAGCTATGAAGTTGGTACACTTATTGATAATTTCAGCTTCTCAGTTAAACATTCATTTACAATATTGGTACACTTATTTACAATACTGATACATACATTTACAAGTTTATTCACAAGTTAAGATTTGATGTTGGTACTATAATTTTAATTTCACCTGTGTTAAAACACTCATTCACAATAATGGTACACTAAATTACAAGTTTAGATATGATAGTGGTACCCCTTTTTATAATGTCAATTTCTGAGTTAAGACACTCATTTACAATTATTGGTACATTCATTTACAAGTTTAGCTGGTATTAAGACACTCATTTACGTTTGAAGCTACAATGTTACACTCAGGCCTCCAGATAAGAGTGTGCAATAAAAATGAATTTACTCATTTCTCCTTTAAAGCATATGTAGTGGGTACTCAAAAGAACCGTCTCAATGAGACGGTTCTTTTGAGCACCCAAAACTTATGTTTAACACATGTTTAAACTAATGAATGAAATAATTTCATTTTTGTGCTAAAATATTCTCTTATTTGGACGTAAGGACACACAGTTATAGTTTTAGCTATAGTGTTAGTATTATGTGGGGCTACAGTGGTTGTACTACTGGTCATATACTTTTGTCTGCCTGGCAATCAATCTTTAGAAGAAAAAAGAATCCCTGGCAATCAATCTTTAGAAGAAAAAGAATCAATGTCCTAACATTAATTATATACAGTGTAGCATATAAATACCAATACAGATTCTTGCATCTAGTAGGATACTACAAAGTTTGAATGGTCCATTACATTATATATACAAGACAAATCTGACAATTCGACTGTGTGAGGAGGAGCATCTATCAAGTCTGATAAAAGTCTTTGCTGTGCACTCAATTGGTAGCTTAGAACCCAATCTTTCTTCATGCCAACAAGAAGGACTCTAATCGATCTGGGCGGAGTCCTGACTACTTTGAATAAAAACTGGGCGCAGAGTCAACTATTTGGTTTTGTCACACAGTCACACTTTATTTTATGTAAGGTTAGTGCTGTCAAATTACTCAATACTTCTGTCTCCGAAGATTGTTTTTTTCTAAGCAAACAATGAAATGCCACATATTGTGAGATTTCATCTTGGTCTACAGTGTTTGCTAAATTACCGGTATACAGACATTTGTGGTTTTAAGTGACTTTAGCCTACTGTGTTGTTTTATATAAACACATTTCACAGCAATCCAGCAAAACATATGCATATGCTGATTTATTTTCACCAAATGTCTTAATCAGAAGCAGCAACAAGCCAAGTATATTTATAGCAGTTGTATTCAATTTTATGACATGCAAGCGATGGGAAATTAAGCGTCAGATATTTCCCAGTTACATGGTTTCCATAAAAGCCATCAAACATTTTTTTCACACATAAATATTTGCTCAATATCCGGTTTTAGAGCAAGAATGTTTTTTATAGCATAGCAGTCAAACAACTTGTTTCAGTACTTGGTCAATGTTGGTCAATACAAAATGTCTAAGAATAACCCAAGCAATGAAGGTTCAAGTCACATGACAATATGTGTTAAAGATGAAATTATTATCAGATAAATGCAATTGTTATTTGGCCCACCTAACGTTATTATTTATTTTTTTGCCAAGTCATGGAGAAAATGTATTCTAGTTTTCCAATCATCTTGAGGTGGAAGAGAAAGCTGGTTGCTTTGTCATTATTGTCTTACAGATGTATCGTTATTATAAATGTTTTGTGGCAGTTCCTTACGGTGCCGTTGGGTTGATTTGCAGTGTGTGATTGTGGTATTTCCTGATCATACTCACTTACTTTCTCGTCAAATAACTAACACATCAGTTTTTACTTTTCTTCCCCACCCTTTCACAGAATTTAAATCAAAACATCCCAAATAAAGAACAAAATAGATGATATAGAGAGACGTTTGGGTAGTATACAGAGGATGAATTTCATTTTTTTTCCTGAGGTTCATGTAAAGATGTACACATGGGTTCCATGCAAAGTTAACATGACTCACTGAGACCTCCATAATTGACAATTATTTTTCTTATTTTACAACCAAAACAAATGCTGTGGGTACTCAAAAGAACCCTCTCAATGAGAGGATTCTTTTGAGCACCCAAAACACATTTTTAAACTCAGGGTTCAGAAAAAAGTACAATTTTCTGCTAAAAATTTGGTTATCTTGACCTTAGCCCCCTTTTCGTGTCAATTACTTTACACAGCATCAATTGTCTTAATAATTTTAGGTACTTCAGGAAAATGAAATTCTGTTCGTAAATGAATCTTAGAATCTCTACTTTATGACATGATTAACAAAAAAACATACTAAAAATGTGAATATTTGAGTGAGAAGGTTGCCAGGCAGACAGTGGTAAGTGAAGCAAGACATGGACGTGACAAGATCGTGAGCCCACTAAACATCCGCACAAGACAACAAGAACAGTGCATTATGGGTATCTCGACATCTACAGGGCTTATACCTGGATCTGTTCGAATGGAACCTCGAACGTGAATGACTCATTATAATAGGGATTCAGTGTGCACTTCTTAATGGTGGTTTTCTTCTTTTTAACACGCTTACCATTTTGCATCAAAGATATCTTAACATACGGATCTAGTAAAAGTAGAGGCAGAAAAATAGATAAATATAATAATAAAACGGTAAAAATATAGACCTCCAGACTGGGCTTTGATAATCTACAAAGTATATATACCATCTTTGGCAGTAATTTAAGCAGATACAGTCTACCATATTTAAGTTACTCCCCATTACTTTCACTATTCAGAGAAATAGTCATTACCCCTTATCAACAGTATTGTTTTAACCCTTTATTCCATAATAACGCCTTTTGGCACCTTTGAAATATCAAGTATATGAAAATATTATGGAAAATGGAGCATTTGCTCCAAAAGAGCAAATGCTCCATTTTCCATAATATTTTCAAAAGTATTCAAAACTTAACTTAAATATTTCTTGAATTTTTTCCATGTTGTCTAAAAATAGCAAAATGATGTCATGATCTAAAAATAGCTTATGTAGATTATAGTGAGCCAATCTTGAAGTCTGTTAAAATATGTATAATATTATAAAAGCTCCCTGTAACCAAGCATGCATAAAATATTGGATCGAATAAAATGACCATGTCTTTGGTTGTATGTTCTATGCTCAATTCCAAATGTCATATTACAACATGGCTCAAGATATTATGCACATTTGTTTTTAAATTTCTGATATATCAGGCTAGGGTGGATGTTTAACACTACCATGTGGCCATAAGTGAAAATGACAGTCGTTTTGTAAATGTCTTTCCATTGAATAAAATTCATTTAAACCATTATTTTGCAATCTTTAATTATTCCTAACATACTATTTCTTTTTACATGTCAGAGTTTTCTTGTAAAATGACAAGGAGAAGATGACATATAAAAAGAAATATATATTCATAAATTACATATAAAAATGTATATTACACTCAGAATGCTCACTATATGGGCATTGAACCATTCTGAATACTGACAAGAATGAATCAGGTCCATTTGGTGATAGAGCAATAGAACAACAACCACAGTAAACTTGTTCTTTAAAATTTTGAACACTAACTGCCTGAGAAACTTATAAAATCCAAGACAAACTGTGCAGACTCAGATCAGTCTGCTCCTGAAGGAGCAGTCTGATCTGGTTCTACACTGTTTGCTATTCTGGAAAAGCATTTTCTGCTTGGATTAACTGATGATCAAACTTTTAGTGAAGCACTGTATTGAAGGGAAAAGCGTTCAAAATTTTAAGACATTAACTGTACGCATGACATGGTCAGCTGATCCCATAAATAATGCTTATTAAAAATTCATATCAACTTGTTCAGCTCCACAAAATATATATGGGCCAGTGCCCAAGATTTCTGTACTTATCGCAACTAGCATCAATCAATGCTGAGGCAATTTAAGTCTGCACATGTATGCAGACTCACCAGAGCTTTCGGTGCTTGCATATATGAGGCATGGATGTAGATGAAGGCTCAGACCAAAATTTTGACCTCTAGCTAGCATGGCATATGCGATATGTACTGAAATCTCGTGTTCTGGCCCATGAGCTGTGTCACACAAGAAGGTCACTTATTCATCCTCAATTAATCATTTTAACCCATTTCATTCTGATGGATTATCCCATACATATTGATACAATAAGTATGGAATTGTCCATTTTGTATTTTTAGTGATTGCCAGTCAAAAATTCTATAAAACCATGTAATTCTGTCCCTGAAGATTGATTTTATCTTTGCAAACTCTGATGAAATGCTGATTTATGCAGCATTTCATCTGGGTCTCCACTGTTGCCAAAGTACCTGTTTAGGGGTTTATGCTCTGCAAAGGGTTTAAACAAGGAGCCATGAAGCTGTCGAATATGAATTTTGAATAAGCATGCCACACCTGAGAAAAAAATCAACTAAAACAACCGTAAATGAAATGCTGAAAAGTGAAATAGGAATGAGCGTGTGTAGATTCATATACCTGTATTTGTTCAAATGGGACCTCAAAAGTGAATGACTCATTGAAGTAGGGATTCAATGTTCGTTTCTTAATGGTCGTTTTCTTTTTCTTCAGGCGTTTGTTGCCCTGATACAGTGCAATTTTCACGTACGGATCTGGTAAGGAAATAAACTGGATGAGGAAATGTGCACACATTTTTTCAACACAATTCAAAATGGACTCGGACCTGATAACACGGACTGGTCACTTACATACAGGTAAATATATATTGGAAATACGTTGTCGTGGTTCAACTGTGGCTGAGCTTTCAAAACTGACGATTGTTGAAGATTAAATAATCATATCTCCTTTATTTCTCTGCATATCTTTGAATTTTCTTCAAGCAATAGTTTAATATATTATCTTTAAGACTGTATTGTTATATTTATTGAAAGTTTATCCGTCTTTATGAACATCAGCAAGAAACCTAGATACCCTTTTTAGCTATTTTCGGCACTTTTGGCCGAAAATCGTCAGAAATCACCATAAAAAGATGAGAAAAGTTCAATTCTTTTTACTGTGAATCATAATATTTCAGCTTCACATACAAGGAGTTACCTCTCATAATCTGGTGTATGTTCAAAATCAATTTTATTGGCTGTATTACTTTGAACTAGCGCTAAAATTAAGCCTTGACAGCATAACTTATCAATTCCGTCAGTGACCAGTCGGTTTATACTGGGTCCGAGAAATGGATGATAAAATAAATATTTTCTAAAAAAATGTTCACCCTTTTCCTGCTAATATTCCATGGGCGTAGCACCATTTAGCAAAAGGCATTTGAGTACACATTTGAACCGAAAATATGGGATTTTTCTATCCCAGTTCTGAGGGTTTCTTGATGATACGCATACAAAATGTGTGTGGAAAAGCAAATGTGTCTAATTTCAATTTTGGTAGGGGTTATATATATATGATGGCATTATCTGCTCTAAACCCCCTTTAAAGGTTTTACCACCGATTAGCGAAGTGAAAGAGGTCCTGATTCATATAAGATTTAGTATTGTCCACCATTACCAAAAATATGCTTAACATGGAAAATAGTGCAGACCCTAATGACATGCAGCATTTTGCGGCGTCTAAAATGCGACGTCTCATCAGGGTCTGCACTATTTGTAAATGCCTCCTTTTTAAAATTTTTTGCATACATGTATTAACCATGTCCCCATAATTGCGTACATTGAATTTTAGGCAAGCTACGCCCCTGTATTAATAGAGAATAAAATGTAATCTGCTCACTACATCAGCTGCTGATATTCAAATAGGCTCCAGACTGCATGTACTTTGATCATGGAAGAAAACACATGAAGATTGATCAAGAGCATAGCCAGAACGCTGTAATAGTTATGATCATCAAAGGGAGACTACTGACTACAGGTAGTGATTCACATCTTTTTTGTCCCTTTTCAAAATGGGGACTTCTCTTAAAGGAAAGAATTTGCTCCCTGAGTGAGCAAATTCTTTCCTATAAGAGCAGTCCCTTATTGTATGGTAAAACTTAAATTCAACATACAGTGATTTTCACATAAATGTGTATGATTTTCATTACACTTGCGTAACTGCGTAATGGGAGCTTCACCTATGCTGATCAGACTGCAACCAAGATATATGAGCAGATGAGAAAGCAGACGAGTCACAAATGGCAGGAAAAGGGTTAACTGTCTTCAGCTTTCAATGATCTGGAAAAGATATAAGCTGTATTATTAATCTAATCTATTATGACTAATATTATCATTACTATTTGTAACATTAGTACAGTGCAGTCCCTTTATAACGCTATTTTTGAGATTCCCAATTTTTCAGTTAGGTTGGGACAGGTCTTCCTTGGCCGAACAGTACTAAGCAAATATAGATGTGCCTTGCTCAAACACAACACTGTAACGCCACCGTGTTAAAGCGACAATTTTACAAAGGAATTATAGGAATATGACCATTTCATGGTCATTTTCTTATAATACCTTTGTAAAATTCCATGGTAAATAAATCTGGGATCCACAACATGACCGTGTTATATCCCAATCTGTTTTATAATGAGGTATGTTATAAAGGAATTGCACTGTTGTAGTCTTTTAACTAGAAATCATGTTTATGAAATTCTATGCCTCCAACCATATGCGTGGCCATGAGGGTGAGACTCTTCCTATAACAACCTTAGCTTTAATACTTTTTGAGTAATCTTATAACAAGACTGCTATCATATTATAATCAATCAAGGGCAATAACCCTTCAATGAATTAATGCAAAGTTATGTTATCCTCATAAAACATATTCTACTCATCAAATACTCTTAGTATACCAAAAATCAGCATTGTAGATCAACTGAGCCAAAACTATGAAATTTCAGGATTCTGGCATCACACCCGATAGGTGGCAGTCGAAAACATTAATGTTATCGACGAACGTAGATCAAAAATTGTTAAAAACAGAGTTTTTGATTGCCATTTGTTGTCTGACTGGCGACAAATGGCAATCAAAAACACTGTTTCTAGCGATTTTGGATCCACATTCATCGATTGTTAAGAGCATTTTTGATTTCTGCCTATCCGGTGTGGACATGCATCATGCTTCCAAAGATGTTGTAGGTACACTGGAGTGTCCTTATACTGTGAGATCCCGGAGACCTGTTAAACACTGTTGTGACATGGCTCTCAATTTTTCCAGGGGCATCTCTTGGTGTGTTTTTTATTTTATAATACTATAGAGCTCCACCAACATTTACTGGCAGTTCCTCAATTACCACTAACCAACCCTTGTTTTAGAAATAAATTTTAACCCAAGATTCTGATTGACAGGAATTTGAACTGATCTGCCACTCCCTACTACAAACAGGTACCATGCTACAAAAATCAGTTGTTAATGATTCAGGGATTGTGTACTGGCTAATATTTACAAGGAAGTCAAATAAAACTCCCTCTTTTATTATCACAGAGGGTGGTGACAGAACAATTAGCACTATAAGATCATGGGTGAAAGTTCAAAATTTCCAAAATCCTGAACTTTTGATATTCAAATTCTGAAACTTGCAGGAGGTCTACAAAAGTGGATAATTAAAGTTAAAATGATTAAATGTGATTAGATATTCTGAAAACAAATCAAAGAAGCTATTATAATCTCCTTAATTCAGCATTTTGAACCAGACTTTCTATGGAAAGTCAGCCTCAAAATCATGGATTCAGGATTAATCCTGAAAAATTTCACCCATGTAAGATTCTTGTTTTGGTTTTTAATTTTACCCAAGGTTCTGACAGATGAACTGAACTCTATATCACACCCTACTACAAAACAGGTGCAATCAAAATTGTTGATGTATCAGCTATTCTGTGTTTGTAAATATTTACAAGGAAGTCAAATAAAAAATCTTAGAGGACGGACAGAACAATTAACACAAGTTGGCCCATGTTCTTTGTATCAATATTTACCCCAAGATTCTGACCAATGGAAACTTGAACTGCAATAATATAACACCCCTGCCACATGCAGGTACGTCACAGTTTGGTTGTTGATGTATCAGCTATATTGTGTTGGCAAATATTTACAAGGAAGTCAAATAAAAATCTTAGAGGACAGACAGAACAATTAACACAAGTTGGCCCGTGTTCTTGGTATCAATATTTACCCCAAGATTCTGACCAATGGAAACTTAAACTGCTATAAGGTAACACCCCTGCCACATGCAGGTACGTCACAGTTTGGTTGTTGATGTATCAGCTATTCTGTGTTGGTAAATATTTACAAGGAAGTCAAATAAAAATCTTAGAGGACCAACAGAACAATTAACACAATTTGAGGCATGTTCTTGGTATCAATATTTACCCAAGATTCTGACCAATGGAAACTTGAACTGCTATAAGGTAACACAAGCAGGTGCGTCACAGTTTGGTTGTTCATGTATCAGCTATTCTGTGTTGGTAAATATTTACAATGAAGTCAAATAAAAATCACAGAGGATAGACGGAACAATTAACACAATTTGACCCATGTTCTTGGTATCAATATTTACAAGGAAGTCAAATAAAAATCACAGAGGATAGACGGAACAATTAACACAATTTGACCCATGTTCTGGGGATTTACCTTAGATTCTGAAGTTGATTGGAATTCCTGCTAATATTTTTGTCCATAAAATATGGTCTGCTTATTACATCTGTTGCATATATTCAAATGCACTCAGGCTAATTTTATCATGAAGCAAACATAATGATCAAAGTGACCACTCATTGTATCTGAAATGCCGAAAAATGACTAAAGCCATAAGTTGAAAAAAGTATAAAAATAGTTTGACGATTATGTCCAAACCACATGCACATCTTCAGACCATTATGCAAACTTCTGCAAAGTTTTAAAATGATCAAGCTAAAAATGTAAGAGGAGTTGCGTTCTACGGATGGAAAGATGGGCGGATGAACCCATTTTAATTGTCTCCTTCGACATACCTCGAGACAAAAATATATAATCAGTCTCATACCGACCTGCCCAAGAGCAAATTTAGACTCATATTCACCTGCCCAAGAGCAAAGCAGACTCATATCTACTTGCCTGAATGCTGATAACAACACTGAGCACAAATCAAGCCAAAAAGGCTATAATTCCAACTCTATGTTTTTATCGTTTTTTTGGCGATTTTGATTGGTTCGTCTGCAAAATTAGATGGTTTTTACTCTTCAATAAAAACCCTTTCGTATGAATATTTGATATCTGTCTCGGTTTAACAGTCCTAAGATAGTCTTAATAAAACTTTGAACACAAGTATTGTTGTGTCCGAGATAAATATTCACCAGTTTAAATATAGTTAAGCATGTTGAAAGCTCATTTGAAAACCCTTACACCCTATGGTGGTGCATCTTCAAAGCAACAGGGGGAACTCTAAGAAATGAACTATGTGAAGTCACTTAATAAACAGTTACATCATTGAAGAGAATCGTCATCAAAACAATGTCACGACTACATCAACAACAAAATGTTTCAATGCAGTTTGACGGCTTCAAAATGAACTTTTTAAATGACGCTTTGGTCCTACTAATGTGGGAATTTTAGGCAGGGACTTGTGAAGTCAAGTGCTTTTTAAAACCTGTCATTTGGTTGTAGGGGCTAGACCTAAATGTCCTTCAATGAGCCTAGCAAGCTCTTTGACAAAAGGAAACAATTACAAACTATATGGAGTTGTTTTTTTAGCTCATACTCACATATTCACTCCCAATAGAATGCCATTTTAAACATAATTTAGCAAAACAAAGTTTTGAACTGACAGGATTTTCAAGATGGCTACCCATCTTTCATGGACAGCGGTTACCTTCAGCGGGCTTTAAAATTTGAAATATTGTCAACAACCCTTTACAAATGAGCTGTTTTGTTCCAAAGTTGGAATTATAATGGAATGAATTGTTATTTTTGTGGATTTTATCAATGTGTAAACTTAGGCCAATCTCTCACAAACTTTACATAAAGCCATTCGGGCTTTACTCAGTTTGTGAGTGATTTGCCGGAGTTTACACATAAATAAAATCCACAAAAAGAAAATTCATTCCAATAATAAAAGCAAATCGTCCTCACCGTGCTGTGTGTTATTGTGGTATTTCCTGATCATACTCACTTACTTTTTGCTCTTAAAATTGTCAGAAGATGCACAAACCTTGCTTACAGGATGACCAATCAGAAAGTCAAAGCAGACCTGTTAGAATTTTGTTCCATCAAGAACTATTTTGTCTGTTGCTTAATCATTGTCATTTATTGAAATCCTCAGACATACTGTGATTAGATTAGCAACTGATTTCTTACTCAGCCATATTCATTAACTCTTTACATGCTGGGGAATTTTCCAGGCTTTTTGTCTTCTGTTGATTTTTACAAAATCAACATTTAAAAAAAATTCTTTCAGGAATACAATCAAAGTGTCAAGCAGTTTGGATCCAGATCAGGCCCGATAGAACTACGAGCCTGATCTGGATCCAAACAGTCTGCAAAGATTATCAAGAGACAACACTTGCAGGTAAAGAGTTAATTCACTATTATGCGACAGACTTAAGCCAACATGGGGTATTAGAAAAAATTATAGAATTAATTTTACCCATTTCCCTGCTTAACATCAATTTTCAACAACAGCTCCTTACATTTTCATCTTTTTCATTGTGATGCATTTTAATGATGTTTATCTGCAGGTTAAATGGTAAACAGAGTAGATCCTGATCAGTTTGTTTCATGTGAGGCTAGCTGATGAGGATCATCAATGCTTACTTAAACAGAGAGAATTAGGCATAACAAAAAGTGGTGATATTAATTCTGGTTCTGTCAGTAATTAGAAATATTGGATTATGATTCAAGGTGAAATGTGATCTTGTTTATCTGATATGAGCATGTTAAAACTAGTGCGGTCTGCTGATAACCTTTGTAAACAGTTTGTACTCAGATCAGGCCCGACAAAATGTCGGGCCTGATCTGGATCCAAACTGTTTGACATTCTGGTAACCCAGAAAGAATTTCGAAAAATTGATTATGAAAAAAATCAGCAAAAAAAAAACATGCAAAATTACCTAGTAGGTAAAGAGTTAACTTCTGCAGATTCTTAGAAGTAAACTTTTATAGTGAATGCTAGGGTTGTAGTTGATAGATAAATGAAGGAACAGTTGATATCCTATTCAAAATGGTAATCCATTAAGCATAATTTTACACATTTGGTCTAGTCATGTGAAAAAAAGGAGAAATTTCATATTAAATGACGATGAGTGTTAGATTCTGTATATGTCAAATGACAGAATTTGAAATCAGAACCAGAAATGAGAACAGTCATGAAAAATCATCTGTTGAGTCCTGAATGGAGACAAAATATTTTAAATCACTTGTTAAAGGGGACAGCAACCCTAATGTTAAGTATGTTTTATCAGAAAGAGATCTATGAACCATGAATTTTGATACAAGTATCATCAAAATCGGTTGAACAATGGGGAAGTTATTCAATATGGCCAACATTTAGCCGCCATTTTGAATATTTAATTAGTTTTCAAATTTTTTTCAACTGCTTAATTTTAAGTTATCAATACTATCACAGCATCTGTGTTTCAGCAGATATGCAGCTTTATACATCAGGAAAATGTTTTATAAAAGATACTTGCAAGTAATCCATTGGTTTGTCTTTTATTTTGATAACGCATATTTAATTAGGCTGTGTGACATCACTAAGCCTACAATATGGCTGCTTCCATTACAGTCCATTTGCAATTATTCAAACGCCCACAACTTCTACGTTTTTCATCCGATTTAAATGAAACTGGTATCAAAATTCATGGTTTATTAAGATCTCTCATATAAAACATAGTAATCATCAGGGTTGCCGTCCCCTTTAAAAGCTTAAAATCACAAAATATCAAAAGATTAACCTGAAAGTTTATGCTTATCTTATTGTAAATATCCAATTTAAATATGTTAACACTATATTTCAGCAAAATACATAAGCAGTTTTTTAAGCACTATAAGCACTGTTTGCCAGTGCTTGATCAGGATATTCTCGATCAATCCTGAACTTAAGCACTCCTGCAGAACATAGTTCCATACTGTAAGAGAACTGTAAAACCCCTGATTAGTTTGTTCAAGTATGTGCGTTCATAAATTTACCTGATAATCCGCCGACGTCCATCTTTTTCAGATTTTTGGCTTCGAGAACAACAACTGTCAACTTGCCCGCAGTTGGGACATACCGTAATGAGAAACAAATATCCCCCAGTTTGTTCTCCTGAAAAGCATATACAATAGGTTTAGATAAACAAAAAAATTCAGAAAATTATAAATATTTTCTTACCCACAATTTTTAGCATATGTTGTGGGTGCTCAAAAGAACCATTGAGATGGTTCTTTTGAGTACCAACAACATATGTTTTGGTTGAGAATTACAAAAACTAATTTTCAGTTACATACTCTCATCTGGGGGCCTGCTCTACTGTATGCCTTCCTCTGGGTGCCAAAGGTTGGTCTGTAGTGTGTGAATGTTGCATTTACTGGTCCTATTCACCTGTTTCTTGTTCTGAAGGACAAAAGCTTCATACTTTGGGTCCAAAACAGCAATTCTTATTCACTTGCTTTTGTAAAGCAACGTCTGATTGGATAACATCAAATATTTGCAACAGTATATCATGCGATTATACTGTTGGAAATAGTTTGACGTCATTAATTATTTTACATATCTTTGGATGACATGCGGCTTTGTGCGGCCTGCAATGCTGCAATTTGAGACGAGACTGCAGAAATGCATTAGAATTCGGGAAAACCACATTCAAAATTTTCATTTGGGGAGGTATACTTTTGGATATCCGGTCGGAAATGAAGATTTACTGCTCTGCTCGAGCATCAGCATAAACTAAAATTTCCAACCGTATATCCGACGATATACCTCCCCAAATGAAATTTTTTAATACATTTATCCCCTAAGTCTCAGCCAGGAAAGATACATGTACAATATAGTATAGACAACTGCCCAACTTGAATCAGAATTCATTTCATGACAAAATCATACTACAGCCTTATAGATAAAGGGGGTAATTTTGAAACAATTTTCTTATTTCTAAGCAAAACATACATTGTGGGTACTCAAATGAATCGTCTCAATAGAAGATTCTTTTGAGTACCCTAAACATATTTATCAACTGATGGGTAAGAAAATAATTGTGATTTTATGCTCAGCAGTTTTGCTTATCTGCACCTAGGCCACATAAAAAGCCAGACTAGGTCATTAACTAGATCTAAATAAGGAATAAGAAGATTTCTGAATTTCAATAATCAATTTTTGTCAATTATTTGCAAAACAGTATTTACCCTAAGTTTTAAGACATTTTCAGATAGGATCTTATTTTCTTGTGCAATATTGGCCTTGCTGAGTGAAAACCAAGATTTCATTGTATGCTACAAACAAAGGTGCAGATCAGCCAGCGCAGCCAATGCAGCCTGATCAGCACCTTTCTTATTCGCTCTCTGTAAAGTATACTAGCTAAACTTGCTACAGTAAAACCTGTGTAAAATGGCCACTCAAAAATAGACAAAACAAAGGTCTTAATGACAAATGGTAGCTTAATGAAGATCGAAAGTATTGCAGAATGCTCCCCTTGGAGCATTCTGCGATACTTTTGACCTACATTGAGCGATTATTGGTCTTGAAAACTTATTGTTTTGGTCTTTTTTGAGTGGCCGCTTAATACAGGTTTTACTGTAGTTACCAACCTTCTCTGCATCGTTTTCCGGGCTAGCTAGGTCCCGCCACTCTTCAATCGTCTGACCTAAATCAACAGAGTTCAAAGCCAGCTGAACCTGTCCAATCTGATCATGTTTGGAAAATCGATCAAAATCATACACTGCAAATACAAGTGTTTTTGATGCAACTTCTGCGTAGGGCACCTAGAAAGAGAGAATTAAATTATTGAAACTGAATGTCACAGTAAATAAATTCATTTTACAATATATACTTAAGACCAAAAGTAACTTTACACTGTTATTATATATACCTTTTCTGGGTATTGGTGTGTGGTATTTTAAATGTGTTTAATTCATATTAAAGTTCAATCAATTATTCATTTAAATTTCATGTTGTTGCTTTCATAAATGCAACCACAATGCCCTAATGAAAGAAGCAAGGGGGCAAAATAAACTTTACCAAAACACATCACTTTTGATGTGTTACTGTAGCTTTGCAATTGGACAATTTTTAATTTTAAAGAACCAGTCTGAAAGGCAGGCTATTGAATTGTTGTTTGAAGTTCAAATCAGCCTGGATCACCTTTCGAGTAACACAAATTAGAGTTGTGTTTTTACGGACATAACCCTTTTTGTGAACTTTACAATGCTTTCAATGGAATTTCCCATACGAAATTGTTTGCCGTTTTTCTTCCAAACCAATGGGAATTTTTATCAGATTATCTCGTCACATACTCAGGGCAGAAGTCCCAACACATCGCTGGTAAAAAAAATCCAAATGCCATCTGAGATAAAGCTTTTAGCAGGGACTAAAATGTACTATTGTTTTAATTCAAAGGGAGATAATTTCAAAGTGAACCAACTTTAAAATGCTGCCAAAAACAAACTATACGTCAGAGACAGAATGTCTTGCAGTATTTTTAATGTGTAATCGATGACGCTTAAAATAGCGTGTTCAAATCCTAGGTTTACTTTGGATTGTGTTTGGAAATGCTGATTTTGTGCTTTTAATGAAAGCACAGATAACTCGAAAGAAGATTAATTTACCTAAGTTGTTTTTCGTGAAATAGGTCAGGGCGGGAACCAGCAACTCATTGCAATATATAATTTGGTTAAACTATAAAACAGTAAAGAAACATTTGATAGTTCAAAGTGTAAAGTTACTTTTGGCTTTAAGTATATTAGTTACATGTTTGTTTGTTTGGTATATGTTTTACGCTCCAGTCAACAGCTATGGTAATGTCGAGATGTTCAGTTAACCAAACCACACGTTCCCTGGTCAAGCTTAGACTAAGCCATTTATCAGTACTCAGTGCACATATTTTTATGTAACTGACATCCCTTCTTGAATAAGTGGAAGGAGGAGAATGACCATGGAATATATTTCATGACCAATCTCCATTAAAGTATGCGACCGGGTTGGGATCAAACTCACAACCCCAGGATCAGCAATTTGACTGGGTCATTAAGGAACCTTCGGAACCTGAGTTCAATGTAACTTGGTACATAAATTAAAGAAGATTGTTGGCTCTAATAATTTTTCAGCGCAGTTTGTTAAAATAATTTCCCATTATAAAAAGATTGATTATAACATTAATGTATTGCAACAGACTGCATGCTTGGTGGTTAACCCAATCACGGTTGGCAACTTTGCTTTCCTCTTTAATTGCATGCTGGTGGGTCGGACTTCAGACTCTATGACGATTCCGACTTAAAGACTTATCTTTTGATGAGATGGTAGGGGCCTGATTCTTTGGCTGTTGTCAGGCCCACCGGGGTTTACCTGTTGGATTTCTTTTGCTCCAGTATTCAGTTTATGTACTGTTGAGTCCTTATCTTTGCTTTATCTCCTATTTATATCTTGATTTATATGTTCTAGGAGATAATGCATGGATAAGTTAGAGGTCTTTCATGCAAACCAAAAATCTATGTGTCTTGATCCACATCTTAACTAAGAGTGAGGTTGGCGCCGTGAAACCGGTTTACGCCCACCAGTAAAATATTTTTACTGACCGTTCCAATGCGGTACTTCTTTTGTGGATCATTTGTGTTATTTATGTCTTGTGTTTGTCATGCTTTCATGTCTGTTCATTGCTGCCTTGTGGTCACCTGCTGGGAAAGGGCTGACCTCTTGGTTCTTGTTTGTGATGTTAAATTGTGTTTTTGTCACTTTCCAATGTGACATCATCAACAATTGGGCGTGACGTTATTTGCACAAAGTGACGTCATAAAGATTTGGCGTGACGTTATTTGCTACGGCATCGCAATGTCGCGTCACAAGATGTCAATTTTACAATTTTGTTGAGTTTATTGCTAAAACTGAAGAGTGTGTTGTTTTTATGTAGGTATATAATAAAAACATCATTACTTTAGTAACTTGATCTGATGGGTTGGATCACGTCTCGTGGCTGCGCCAGGAACTTCTGGATCATTCCTGGCACAGCCACTTGACGTGATCCGATCCATCAGATCAAGTTACTAAAGTAATAATGTGTATGTATCAATTCATGATCTTTGCCGCCTTTCTTACTTTGCTACCGATTTGAGCTACAGAGCCCGGCTAGACAGCCTCTTAAGTCGGAGATTCAACTTTCTCTTTCACTATGGTTCATAAAATAATCCAGTGGATCCCATTCTTAGCCTATATATAGGTAGAATCAAATGTAGGAACAGTCTAATCTATCTTATGAGGGCAAAAGATTTTCCAGTGGAAAAAAATAAAATCTGCCCAATTAAGGCAGTTGCTGGCTTAATACAGTTATGGGTATACAAATACATGATTTTTAATAAACGTCATTTATTCCAACTTTCTCAAATCTGCTGATTAAACTATAGTTCTGGTCAATGTTGATACATGTAAAAGTACTGTTTGAGTTAATCCAAAGCCTCATGCTATGGAATGCTCTGGCTACACCCCTGGTCACAAATTTCCATTGGCCTGGAGCAAAAATACCAAGAAGTTCAGTGGGTACTAAATATGAAAACTATAGCTTTTATATGTTTTGAGTAATGAGCTTGACTGCGAGAAATGACGCAAAAGTGAACATTGATTAAAAACCTTGGATTCCAATATCACACTGGACAACTGGAAATCTGATAGGATTGTCTACACATATCAAAAGGAGACAATTGAAACATCCGGCTAGCCTCTTCAATTTTGTCACTTTTCATAATGAGAATTACAGTAAAACCTGTCTTCAACAGCCACTCAAAAATAGACAAAACAAAGGTCTTACAGCAAATGGCAGCTTAATGAAGGTCGAAAGTATTGCAGAATGCTCCAAGAGAGCATTCTGCAATACTTTTGACCTGCATTAAGCGATAATTGGTCTTGAAAACCAATTTTTGGTCTTCTTTTTGAGTGACTGCTTAAGACAGGTTTTACTGTACTTATAAAGGAAAAAACAAGCTCCCAGTGGTTTCCTCCTGTCGGTGGTTTTGTTATTGTTTATTCATTGTTGTTGCTTCCATTTGGTTGTGTGAGGTTTTATGTTTGGTCCTTGTTTTGTTTTGCAGTACTTTGTGTTCTATCTAGTTTTGCAAGAGGGAGACCAGGGTTCATACAGGCAAGTTTGAGTAAAATTTGAAAACTTCAAGGACTTTTCAAGGGCTTCTAAAAGCCACTCCTACAGTTTTCAAGGACTAAAAGTTAATGAAAAATACTGATCTTAGTGTTTAATTCTACTTCAGAAATGCTAGACTGAGATAATGATGATATTAGTACTAGAAAATTAGTATAAAATTGTTGTGCCTATATTTGGTGCAGCATATGCTGCACCAAATAAAGGCACAACAACTTTATACTGATTTAGGTCTCTATCAACAGGTGCCAAGTCCTACAGAAAATAGTAGATTTTAAGGACTTTCCAAGGCTTTTGAGTGAATGAGGCAGATTTTATTATCAAGGACTTCAAGAAAGCCCTCTAAATTCAAGTACTTTTCAAGCCTGTGCAAACCTAGGAGCTAGTTGCTTTACTTTAGTGTCTTATTGATGTCATGTGGCTATAATTGTTCTATGTCTTATGTCTCTTCCTCACGGTGCCATGGGATGGTCTGCAGTGTGTCAGGGTGGGTAGTTGTATGGTTTTTGCTTGGATACACTGTACGGACGTTCGAATACACTGTACGGACATTCTGATCAAATGTAAGTAGATTTCTCTATGTTATCTCATCTATACCCAGAAAGTTATACATCATTTTTCAGCCCACATTTTCCCAGTCAAAATGCTACCAGGATATCCTCTTTAAGCTCTTACTTTGAGTACAAACTCTGTCAGAAAGAAAATAATTATTGTCCGTATAGCTTATTTCTCTAATTCAGGCCCGATCTTCGTCGCTAAAAAATTGTGACAGAGTCTGTACTCAAAGTAATAAGCTTTATGAGGATATCCTGGCATCGTTAGATTGGGAAAATTATGGGCTAGAAAATGGTATATAACTTTCTGGGTATAGATGAAAACACATGGAGAAATCTCTACTTGCTTAAAACACCGTTGTGGAAAGAAGTCGAACATTTTTCCTTACAGTGTAACCTAGCAGAAACCATGTGACTACCCACCCTGGTGTGTGATTGTGGAATTTCCTGGTCATACTCACTTTTTGAAAAATTTCATTTGAGATATCTGTTGGTAGATTATTTATGTGATGTCTCTGCTGCTGCCCTACACGTGATTAGCTACTCTGTCTGCGCTGGAAGGGGCAGGTCTCAAAATATATCTAAATAGGCACTTGCACTGCATCACAAAAATTATTGGCTATATATGGGGAAAAATTAATTTTCACTAGAAATATTAAAATTTTCATTTGCCCTGCAGGCTGAACCACTCGTAAATACGAGTGGACAAGTGCTATTTTCCAGCACTGAAGGGGGAGAGATGAAGGGGGTAGCTGTTTTATAAAAGTTCAGATCTCACCTTAAAAATGAAAGTTTCATTGAAGACCGGATTAAGAGTTTTTCTGTGTACTTTGGTCTCATACTTCTTCTTCTTGTCGGGTAAGAGGTAGACTTTCACGTAGGGGTCAGAGGTCCCGGACATGTCCATACCAGGGAGATCTGCTGCTTGTATTACACCCACAGACAGCTGAAATAAAACAATAAGATACAGTTGAACCTGTCTTAAGCGGCCACTAAAAACTAGGAAAAACAAAGGTCTTAAAGACAGATGGTAGCTAAATGCAGGTCGAAAGTAATGCAGAATGGTTTCTTGGAGCATTCTGCAATACATTTGACATGCATTAAGTAAGTGACAATCCGTCTTGAAAACCAATCTTTCGTCTTCTTTTGAGTGGCTGCTTAAGACAGGTTTTACTGTATTACCTATTTTTTGTGCTAATTTCAAAAACAAACGTAGAATTGAGTCTTAGTCAATGTAAGCTTATACTTTTTGTGTTAACTCTTTTCCTAGTAGTGCCATTTGCAAAGTTTGACACTCTGATGGAACTCCTGAAATAATTTTCGAAAAAGTTGTAACCACTAGGCAAAAAGTTGATTTCCCATAGAAACATTAACCCAAGACTGCAACAGACAACAAATTTTGTGACATATTTCCTAATTTATGAAAAAAGCAGACGATTCTCATGAAATATCATGCCTTATTTATTATTTTTGAAAAAAAAAAAGAAAAGCAAAATTTGAAATTGTCGTCTGCTGCAAATTATAGGTGGTGCTTTATGGGTTAAACCAATTACTATTAGGGTCTGTGTCTGAAATATTTTTTTTTACCAAAGCCCTTTTCAACAATATATCTTTCTGATGAGGTAGCCATTCAAGAAAAGGGTTTATAAAAGAAAGTGCCATTTGATTAAGAGTTGTGCACCAGTTATTGGACATTAATTCCTTATGCAGATATTTTTATAGACTGCAAAGTAAACACAGACTGATGTAAGACTTTATCATTCACAGAACAGTCAACTCTTTCACTCTTTGTCTACTAGTGTCGTCAGCTGATAACCTTTGCAAACAGTTTGGACCCAAATCAGGCCCCCAAAAAAGTAGTGCCTGATCTTGATTCATTCTGTTTGACACTCTGATGGTATTCCTGATTTTTTTTCTGAAAGCAGAGGCTCACTCAACCTGTACGGCTCACCTGAGCTGTTGGCCTCTGACATAGTTTCAGAGAAGATTTTATAAAGGTTTTTTTTCATTAGGAGTTGATGGGATCAAATGAGTCACAGGTAGTTGCCAATTCAGACTCCAGGGCTTGATTGGCAGAATGTATATAGGGGACCAGCATCCATATTTGCGTACACTAAATATATCAGCTGTGTGTCTCAAGGCTTCAGTGAAAATTTTTTAAGTTTTTCACCATGATAAGTCTATGAGAGTTAGAGTTCCCAGTTTGGACCCCAGGGGCTAGATTGGCAGAATACTAAATATATCAGCTAGCTGTTGGTCTCGTGCTTTCAGAAGATGATTTTTAATGTTTCTCACATTATAAGGCTATGGGATATAAGTCTACGGGAGCTTAATGTTGCCATTGTAACCAGAGTTCCAATCCAATCAGTCAGCAAACCATATGCTACCTTTCTCCCTATCTGATGATGCTCTACATAAAATTTGATCAGAATTGGCGGACTGACTTTAGAGATATATTTCTCTCAAAATGTGGTCGGACAGCAATGACAACGACGACAACAGACCATTGCCACACTTGTACCTCACTTGAGCCTTCAGCTCAGGTGAGCTAAGAAATTAGCAGACAACAAAAAATCCTTCAAAATTTCCCAGCATGCAATGAGTATAGCTGAATGGGATTCAATCCAATTTGTCTGCCTCTAAGAATAGCCTTAATCAACAGCTGTTAGCTTCAATGAACATAAGAAATATTCCAGATCAGAATATATCAGCAACGCCCACCAGCTCTTATTAGGGCTGTGAACAGATTAGCTCTTTCAGTGGCAGAACCAAACTATTCATGACAGGAAAAGAATGTGCAATCAAAATAGTCCCAGTTCAAACTGCTCCTAGAGGATCTATGAGAGCAGTGTGATCAGTGACTATCTAGTTGCTTTCTTCAGCAAATTATTTACAGATAACTAGAAAGGAATGGTCCCAATCATCATCTGGGTGATTCCATTTTAGAAATTCAGCCCTAAATGAGTTTTAGGGACTCGTTGTTTGTTGTGGCTCAAGTCTTCTAGTCTCACATGAAGTGATTGATAGAAAAAACATTAACCCATATAAGCCTAGCGTCCTTTTTGTGGGACATAGGCAAACAGAGCAGAACCAGCTCAGATGCCGCAGAATGTGGTGTCTGATCAGAGTCTCTCTGTTTGCTAACAGAATGTTTTAGAATTTGAATAAAAATGAAAAATAAAACCCAACATCCCTTAAATTGGAAATGAGCTCGTCCAACTGATAAGGGTAGGAAAGTTCATTGGCTTAAATGGGTTAAAGGCGACAGCATTCTGATGATTATTAATTTTATATGAAAAACCTTTATAAACCATGAATTTTGATACCAGTTTCATCTAATTCGGTTGAAAAATATAGAAGTTGTGGGCGTTTGAATATTTGCAAATGGGACTTTAATGGAAGCGGCCATATTGTAGGCTTAGTGACGTCACTCAGCCTAATTAAATATGCGAAATCAAAATAAGAGACAAACAGGCCCCCTAGCAGACTCTCATGAAATTAAAGGTTTTTTATAAAGGCTATTTTAGGCAAAATAAAGGTTGTTTCATTGAAATTCTAACAAAAATAAAGAGCAAATTAACGTTAAATTTTCTAGTATTTTTATCGGATCCCAATCTTTAAATCCATGTTATGATAGAAGATGGTAGGAAAGCAATCTAGCAAATCCTAAGCCAATAAAATTATAGCCCATCTATCACAAATCAATAGAAAATAACTGTTGTTGTTGACGTTCTAGTTTGAAAACCTCATTTTGATCTAAAGGCTTGTGTTGAGCAGTGTTGGATTGAAAAATAAATTACATACATTTATTCTCTAATCTTGAAGGGGGGGGGGGGGGGGGGGGGGGTCGGGGGTCCTCCCCCAGAAAGTTTTGAAAACCAATAAAGCAGGAGAAGCCATCTCTGGTCATTTTCTTATGGCAATTTTACCTTCAGTAAATGAACAATTTAAGAGGATATTGCTCCAGTTTTTATTGTATGCCCTTTTTAGATATAGAACTTAGACAGATATGCATACAACTGTATTTGTCTTTGTCTTGTGTGTAGATATCAATGTTCAGATTTGACACTATAGAAAATCGGCACATTATTCAGAAGTCAATAAACCCAATTGATGATATCCTTAATATTTGCCATCCGTGTTATTGCAGTTGGTAGCGTGTCACCCCTAATGTTGAGAGTTTTGCAGTTGGGCACACTCTTTCACTATAGTTGTCAGTAACTAGTGAAAGATGAGTACTGAGTACATGGACTTGTGAAGCCTGCCTAGATAAAGGGTGGTAAGGATCAACTAGTCATTCCGACATTACCTCAGCTGTTTAGCATGGATGTAAAGCAAAAAATCAGCTTTTGGGCAAAAAGCATTTATATCTACCTTACCTCACTCTTTTTTATTGATTCCTTATCTGAAGCCTCAGAAAAATTGACCGTATGACCACTATAAGAGTCACCCTGATGTACAAGTAAAAGGTAGGTAGACACAATGGTCAGAAGATGAATACAGCTTTCTGAAAAGCTCAAGATGTCACAGACATTACTTTTCAACATACCGGTACATGTACTTACAGTCTTTTTCTTATGTTCCAACTGATCTTGCAAAATTTAAAGGTTTATTAATCAAAATAAAGGTTATTAAAGGTTTTTCAGCCAAATTAAAGGTTTTAAAGGATTGCAACCAAATTAAAGGTTTCTAAAGGTTTTAAAGGTTCCACTAGGGGGCCTGGACAAACCAATGGATTATTTGCATTAATCTTAAATGAAACATTTTCCTTATGTATAAAGCTGCATATCTGCTGAAACGCAGATGAAGTGATAGTAGTGATAACTAAAAATTAAGCAGTTGAAAAAATTCTGAAAACTAATTAAATATTCAAAATGGCGGCTAAATGTTGGCCATATTGAATTCTTTAAATGCCCATAACTTGCCCATTTTTCAACCGATTTTGATGAAACTTGTATCAAAATTCATGGTTGATAAAGCTCTTTCTGATAATACATACTTATTATTAGGGTTGCTGTCCCCTTTAATTGAAAACTAAAACAAACATTAAACACCTCTAACTCTTGATTGGATCTTACCCTGATAAAAGAGCTCATTAACTCTCTTAAGGGAGCAGTCTGATCTGGTTCCATATTGTTTGCACTATAGGCTACCTTATATTTAAAAGCAGACGAGCGGAGCAGATGACAAGTGACGAGTGGCGGGCTTATGGTTAATAACCCATAAATTTCAGTGTACATTGAAAGGAGCATGTGTGCTCCTAAGATCAAGTACAGTACATTGGTTTTCTTACTTGACATTCTGGTAAAGTTATTTTAAAGATAAGATTTTCAGCAATTACAGAAATCAATATTGCCACAATACCTTCTAGAGAGGTATTTATTGGCTCTGAAGCGTTGATTAATCTACTTTCAACCCTTCTCGTACTGATGGATATATATGTTGATATGAATGGAATAGTCCATTTTAAATTTCAAGGGGTCAAGGGTCAGAATTTCCAAATTATGAAGTATTTCTGTCTCTAAAAATTGTTTTGGCAAACAGTTTTAGTTCACTAAACGTGTTCATCGTTAGCCAAATAAAGTATCCCCTTATAGGTTTCCACTATATAAAGGACCACTTCACTTTCCCCACAATGTTGTGTGATCAAGGTGATCATTTGGGAAATTGTGCTTTTAAAGAAAACAAAACCATTTTTTAGATGACAAGTGAATATGTCCTTTACATTGTCACAGCTTATTAAAAGAAAAGAAAGAAGAGGAGTTATTTTTTATTCTATTTTTTTTTTTTGGAGGGGGGGGGGGGGTATTATAAAAACAAGATACAATACAAGATACAATTTATTTATTAGAAAATCCATAAAGGATATCAGAAATGCAATAGAGTAAAGACAATGAACAAGAAAGAGAAAAAAGAATGAAAAACTAATATGCAAGACTAGATTAGTCTTGTAATCCATTGGAGACAACCAAATTCCTTTTTACCAATATATATAATAATTATTCACGATGCATGAAAGGAAAAACATGACCAGGAAATGCCAGAATTATAGGTTACATTTTTATATAATAGTAGGCAGTAAGAGGACAAGAAATATGTAAACAGTATCTACCTCACTACTTCTGAGTGATATAAAGCCATATATTGAAATAGATAAAATCAAGACTAATAGTAAGACTATTTATATGGACACCGGGTCCAGCTTAGAAAATGTCAGATTCAACCCCCATCTGTTTAAAAGGCTTGGAATTGAAAACACTTTCAATTTGAAATATTCTATGACCACCATCTTGTAGGTAAATGAACCCTCTATCAAATTCGTACAACTAAGCAAAATCAGCCGTTGTTGACATAAACAAAGCAGAATTCTGAAGAAACCCATAAAGAAATGTTCTTATTGTTGATTTTAGTATGACTAAGGAAAATCAGCCATTCTTGACATAAACAAAAGCAGGATTCTGAAGAAACCGATATAGAAATGTTGTTATTGTTGGTTTTTCTCGATAGAGGGTTCTCTTATCTACAAGATGGTGGTCATAGAATATTTTCAAATTGAAAGAGTGTTCAATTTGACTGTTGAGTCCTTATCTTTGCTTTATCTCCTTTTTATATCTTAATTTATATGTTCTAGAAGACGATGCATTGATAAGTTAGGGGTCTTTCATGCAAACCAAACATCTATGTGTCTTGATCCACATCAGAACTAAGGGTGAGGTTGGCGAGCCGTGAAACCGGTTTAAGCCTTCCAGTAAAATATTTTTACTGACCGTTCCAAGGCGGTGCTTCTTTTGTGGATCATTTATGTTATTTCTGTCTTGTTTTTTATATGCTTTTCTGTGTGTCTGTTTATTGATGCCTTGTGGTCACCTGCTGGGAAAGGGCTGATCTCTTGGCTCTCGTTTGTAATGTCTAATTGTGAAGTTGTCACTTTCCCATTGGTATTCTGGGTCAGGTGTGGTGCTTGATTGTATCAATTCCTGATCTTTGCCCTCTTTCTTACTTTGGTACTTATCATATCAATGAGCTCGCATACACAAAGTATGGCTGTAGATAAGGGCTTAGACCAAAATTTAGAGCTCTAGTTTTGCTGCACATGTCAGCACTGGCATTAATTAGAGGCATTTGGGCATATGCCATTATACTGAAATCTCTTGCACTCAGGCCCCTGTGAACATCAGGTGATGTTTATAATTTAGACTACGTCTAGTCTTATGGATTGCTTTGGCAATGTGTTACAGTATTTTCTTTATGAACAGAGGGGAATCTTCATAGATTAGAAATGCCTTAAATGAACTAAGTATTTAATATGCAATCAAATGAGCAGACTTCAGTGCACCAAGTAATAGAGTATCAGATTGATGCAAATAAACTCTTTGCCTACTGGGTAATTTTGCATGCTTTTTTGTCGTCTGATGGTGATTTTCAAAATCACCTTTTTCGAAAAATTCTTTCAGAAATTCTATCGTAGTGTCAAACAGATTGGATTCAGATCAGGCCCGACATTTTGTAAAATGTCGGGCCTGATCTGGATCCAAACTGTTTGTAGAGGTTATCAGCAGGCGCCACTAGTAGGGAAAGTTAACTGTAAATGTGAGATGAAGATGAACTGTAAGAAGATAGCTTCTAAATATACTGTAAATTCGGAAATTTTTGTGAGGGTTTATTTTCGTGAAACTTCGCATATGAGAAGTTTCGTGAAAATAAAAGCCTCGCGAAATGGCGAAATCACTCTGTCATTTACTGATATATGTAAATCATGCCTTAGTCGCGAATTTTTAATGTCGCAAATATGTCTTTTAACGCTATTCACAAAAATAAAATTCTCCCGAAAATTTCCGAATTTACAGTATTTCAGTAAACTGAGATTGGGATTTTTTTTCTTTCTGAATCGATTAAAAATTCTAGATCTGTCTTACAAGGGAAAATGTCCTGTTAAAAGCTAAAGGCCAGAGTCATTGGTATACTATTAGCTCACCCATGAACCATAAATGAGGTACAGTAGAATGACAATTATTTTAAAATTAATGCTATTTTGAATTCACTTAAGAAATAAAATTGATTTTTGTCTGTTCATGAGATCATGAACTTTTCGGGTCTTGTGCAAAGTAAGTGAAGGCCGAAGGGATTCACATTAACTTTGCAAGAGACCCGAAGTGTTCATGATCTCATGAACAGACAAAAATTGAATTTATTACTTAAATTTATATTCTATATTGTCAGTCAAGTATCAATTTTCATATAACTTGGTTGGTTTTCTGGATATTTTGAATCAAACTAGCATAACGGAGGGTTGGGAACAGCCAAAACGCTAAATTCCAGCGTTTAACATCATGATAATACACGCTCGACGTCAGACAAACATCAGTAAACAAACAATGTTATTGAATGGCGTTGACATTGGTCCGTCCAAACAGCGCATCTGTTGGCGTGGCTTAAATAGATCCGTTCATGAAGCTATGAACACCATCTCAAATGTAAAGGTTCATTTAAAGACTTGCAGTGGAAATGTAAATATTAACAAAATGAATACCTCTCCTTTCTGGAAGTCATAGTCCATGGAGAACTGTAATTTCCCGAGTTTCACTTCTGACTTGGTACTTTCTGCATCTTCATTGTCCTCCATGTTAACATCAAGTTCTTCTAAATCAGGTTGGACCTAAAAATATTATCATCTAAAATATTAGATATTATCTCAGGTTTTCCTTGGGAACTGTTATAAATGCCAGTTATTGTTCGATTTCTAGATCAAAAGCTACCTATTTTCTATCTTTATACATGTACAGATTGATTTTTTTTAAAAATTTTAAATCTAAACAGCTGTTAGAATTGAAAATAAGATTTTGCCAAATGTTATTTGCTTAATGTCCCACCAACGACTAAGGTCATATTGGATAAGGCCATAGCTTCAAGTCTCATCTGACAGACTGGAGAAGCCATGGATCTAACCTGGGATCTAACTTCTTATTGCCATAATATTTAATCAAAAAATGATTTTTTAAGCCCAAATTCTACACCTTAGAGCATTTGATATGGAAAATTTATTCCAAAAACATAAAGTACTCAAGTCAGGACAGCTAAATTAAGCATAAAAGGACAGCTGAGAAACCTTTAGTTTTACTGAAAACCATAGGCATTTACCAACAGCAGGTGTTAATGATCCTTGGCAGTGTTATTTTTGTCTACGCTTTTTGATTCATGCCATTTCCTGGTCATAATTACTCATGCTTTCGAGCAGTGAGGAGAAATACAGTATAACTCTGGTTCTGAAATATAGAAATATTGTTAATGATGGCTAATTGTTTTTTTGTTGTTTTTTTTCAGAAGGGACACTTTTTAAGTTTTGAGTTTGTTCCTTGTTTTGTTATGCAGTACTTTGTGTTCTTTCTAGATTAGCTATCATCTTGCTCAGCAGGGGACAAAAATTCCACTCGTCGGCTCATAATTACGAGTGAAATCTAGAAAGGACGAGTAATTCTTCCCAAAGCACTCATCCTATTGGACGAGTGCTTTTGGGAAGAATTACTCGAGGAAGTTATATTACATATAACTCCCTTATGTTCTTTATTGCATACACTTTTAAAGGACAAGTGCATGTGTTTGCAGGACAAGTGAATATTGTAACTTTTGTCCTGCAGGACAAGTGCAATATTGAAATATTTTTGTCCCCTGCTGAGGTAGAGGAGCTAGTTCCTTTACTTTAATTGTCTTCCTGATGTCTTGTGACTATTGTGTTCTGTGTCTCTTCCTCGAGGTGCCATGGGTTGGTTTGCATTGTGCGATTGTGCTATTTCCTGGTTATATAGAGTTTCTTACATGAGTGCTCATGTTTTATTAAATCTAATAAACGAGTTGGGGAAAAGAGATAAAATGCCAGGCTTGCCGAGCATTTTATCTCTTTTTCCCAACGAGTTTAATAAATTTAACAATACAAGAACATGAGTATTAGATTCTATTTATCATATGACATTAAGATTACTATGAAATCCCTTGTCTGATGTAAGAACGTTATACTTTCATTATGTATGAAACATTGTTATGTACATCATAATGTTTCCAGAAAATCTGTAAACCACTAGTGGTTTATCGAATTTATTGCATGGCGTTATTTCACTCCCAGGCGCGACATCATATGATAAGCTCACTTACTTTTGTATTGGTAGGTGGCAGATAGCAAACATTATTTTAAAGATAGCCCCATCTACAGTAATTTACAAACCTTTTCTTTCATCATAGAGTGGCCAAGGATCTTGACATCTTCCAATCCCACAATTCCCTTGAGCCCCTTCTTCCCCTCCTTCTTCTTTCGTTTCTTGCAGCAGCATCTTTTACATATACAATAGGTACAGCACACCAGGATCAGCAGGGCACCAGCGCAGATCAGAATCAGGGCCCAGATGGGTACTGAAATGGTGAGAAGTTTAATACTACCATATTATATACTTAAACGCAACTCTTTCTAAAATGATAGTTCCTTCTTTTTCATCAGAAAAATCAGCCAGCAATAATGAAATCGCTAAGACACGTTATTTGCCTTGCATACAGCACCAAAATCAGACCGTTGTGACTTATGGTTGGCGAGCTGCAACGAGAAATTTAAGGCAACCCCCATTTTTAAAGTCACAAAGTTCAAACATTGTGCCTATTTTGTGAAAAAACGTTTTAAACCAATATCGGTTTTTGAAAGCAAAAGGTTAGACAAAATCAAATCAGGTACTTTTATGTTTCTGTCAACGCTCATTTGTCAAAATGACGTCCTTAATTTTTTTGCATAATTGGCCGTTTTTATCCAAACGAATATTAGTAATCAAAAAATTTTTAATGTCACCAGATACCCCTTAATACATTGCATAGAAGACATAAGAATCGCGGCATGATCGAACAATATGCATCTGTAATTACTGTTTTAAAAAAAAGCAGGGTGACGTCAATAAAGAATCGCATCAACGCAGCGACTGGTAGCGTTGATAATCAATAACTTCCAAACCGTTTTAGGGTTTTCCGTTAGTTAAGACATCTGGCTATCAGATCAAGCGGTTTGTTTTCAAATCGAATGAGACATCACTTTTTTAGACTCCATTTGTTGAAATTTACTGACTTCATTATAACATCAGACTGGAAATCTTGATCAAAACCATTTTACCGCAAATCATCACTCAATGCGCAGGAACACAGGCGATAATGAAGAAATTAGCCTCATTTGATCCAGGTTGAAGAAAAAGTGGATTGAAAACGGTTGCGTTTCTTTTGCATTTAAGTATATATACATAGGTATGATTAACAAATATTTTAGTGTAAAATTGAAAAAAAAATTTATTTATCAATTTTAACATGTGTTTTGGGTACTCAAAAGAACCATCTCGGGTTCTTTTGAGCACCCACAACATATGTTTTGCATTATAAATAAAAATACTTTTTAAATTGCGCACGGTTATCTCTAGAGGTATAGGATAGACATATGATGCCAGACAATGGGATATAATTTGAATGAAATGTCACTGCCTAATTTCTGGAATAACTCTTTGCATGCTGGGAAGTTTTTCATGATTTTTTTGGTCTGCTGATTTTTTTCAAAATTAACTTTTTTAAACAATTCTTTCACATATACACCATTCAACTGTCAAACAGTTTTCGGGCAATGGTTGTATCAGCAGGGAACACTGGCAGGCAAAGAGTAGGACTAAAATACTCATTGCTTAGGCCAAATAAAAAATATGTGTGGTTCAGGTTACACCCTGAAAAAAATTAAGGTAGGGTAGGTAAAATACTTTTTTTTTTTTTTGAAAACTGTTTTCTTGGAATATTCAGACCTGCTTGGAAATGTATTAAATAAGACAAAACTGATATAAAAAGGTCAAATTTTGATGATATAAGCTTTTTTTAAATCCTTTTACTTCCAATACCAAAGACTGAATGCTTCCGTTTCAGATGGTCACTTTGATATGTAGTTTTTTTGCTCCAAATTCTGAAGTTGGAAGAAAATAGCAGAACAAAATTATTTCAGAATTTGGAGAAAAGAGTTTAGGGTAAGGGGTAAAAATTTAGGGTAGGTGGGGTAACCTGAACCACACATATTTTTTCTTGGCCTTACCGTAAAATCTTAATCTATCTGGTCTACTGAATACTTCTCTAATATATCATCTCTTTATGAAATATTTACTGTGAAAATATTTCCTCATTGATAAATGGTCAATTTACTAAAAGCACTTTTTGAAGAATCAATGCAGCTGAAAAGCTACATAATCCAATTCTACAATTTATTTATGAGAGGCTTTTCAAAAATAAGCATTCAGAATATCTTTTCAATATTGTGTTATGTTTTATTATGACGAATTAATGATAGAACTGATATTATTCAGTGCCATCGAAAGATTAAACAATATCTTAAACAATCATTATTCTCGGAGATTGAGTCACGGGAATGGGTACCTTAATTCTAAGCCATCGATACAACGCTTTTTTAATCTTAAATTTGTATATTTTTTCTTATGAATCTATGAAAATATTTACTGTGATGGTTATTCGAAGTACAATTAATGCAGTGCATCCCTTTATAATACTCCTTGTTATAACACATATTTTTATATAACACTGTAATGTTAATTTGTGGCTTCCTAATATTTCTTTACCATGGAATTTTACAAAGGAATAATAAGAAAATGACCATAAAAGGTCATTTCTTATAGTTCCTTTGTAAAATTGTCCCTTTATAACGTCATTCAATTATAACATGGTCCATTCCTATGGATCCCAAACATAGCATTGTAAAAGGACTTCATCGAGGACTGCACAGTATCATGCTTAGATGCTTCCACTGAGCACCTACATTGTGGAGAAATAAACAGACAAGGTCCAGAATTTGTTTGATTTGATTCTTTACATCCCATCAACAATTTTTCAGCTATATAGGGATGAGTCTTCCTGGGTTGAACCAGTACTAAGCTAGGATTAATGTTCTTGCTCAAGGACACAACTTCTGACAACACAGTGATGCCGGTGAGGCTCCAACCACCAAGGTTCAGATCAACCAGCTCAACTTTGCAGATGGACTTGCACAGGCTCATCTGAATCTTCTCTATTTATCAATTTGTCATACTTCCTTTTTTCTCACTATGGCTCATACAATCATTATTTGAACAGTTTCCATTTTCAACAAGGAGAGCATTATCTCTTTGCAATTTCGAGATATTATACAAATACGAGCTTCCCTCGGGAGGACGATATATTGACTTGACTTGGAAACATTCGCAACATTCACGCTAGGGACTCTGATGAAAGAGACAGGACGAGTATCAGAGCACGCGTTAACTCTTTACCTACTTAGCATCGTTTGCTGGTAATCTTTGCAAACAGTTTGAACCCAGATCAGGCCCAACAAGATGTCGGGCCTGATCTGGATCCAAACTATTTGGCACTGTCTGATGGTATTCCTGAAAGAATTTTTCCAAAAAGGTGATTTTGAAAAAAATCAGCAGATGGCAATTACCCAGTAGGCGAAGAGTTAACGAGAAAAATTTGGTCAAACCTTGGGGATATTTTTCTTGATATTTTTGTCACTACAGGCATTGTAGTACTTATTTGAATTACCTGATGAAACAATATTCCCATAAGTTCCATATTACACGTATTTATGTTCTTAAGGAATATATGAGATTTTTTTCCAATAATTATTTGCACGCTGGTTAAATTTTCATGATTTTTGTCGCCTGCTGCTTTTATTTATATCAAAATTTACTTTTCCAAAAATTCTTTCATGAATACCATCAGAGTGTCAAATAGTTTGGATCCAGATCAGGCCAAATATTTTGTCAGGCCTTATGTTTGCACAGGTCATCACGAGACAACACTAGCAGACAAAGGGCTAAGTCTATTGTCAGTCAAAACAAGTTATCTGGCAACCCAGAGATGATCAATCTAATTCTCCTCCTACACAAAGAACCTAGAATAGAGATTTGAATCAATTTTGATCCAATTACTGTTGCACTTAAACATTTAATACAAGTAATACCAGTTTCTGCATTTATGTTATAATCACTTTGATGCAAGCTCTGTAAGTTTAGAACTAAAAGTTTTAGCTTCTGAATTTTTGCAAAAAATGTCCTGAGTTTGAATGCCCAGTCACATGTTTATTTTCATGAAGACAATACTTGTTCCAAATTAAACTTATGGTAAATATAGACATTCATTTCTTCTTCACTTCACTTTTATTCATTATATGGACTGACATAAACCTACATCTATTATATGGGTAGATAAAAGCAAGCCTCCAAATACTTGCACAATTTTATAAAGAAATGTTGATTATTCTACTTTGTTATCGATAAAAATTGAAATAAAACCACACACAAAGACAATAAGTCCTACATATTATAGCATTTAATAAGGTCAAGCTATTATTGAATGTCTGTTTGCCATGGCAATTGTTTTAATGTACTAGAAAAGAGCAAATTTGGCCATTTTTGTCTTGTTGCTAGGCAACCACCTCCAGTATGACGTAAAATTTTATTAACATTTGTAATGACAGGGATGATAATAATGTATCCAAACATGATCTTTACAAATGCTGTAAGTCTTCTATTTTAGATTTATAAGTTTAGCAATATACAATGCACAGTTAAGAAAAAATAGGATTTTAATTTCATAACATCGTAAGATGGCATTAACCAGTCGACATTTCACATAATGTAAAGTCCGATTTTAAGCCCCTTTGCTAAAACGACCAGTGCTTAAAATTTGCACTCATTAGCACATTAAGTCAGATGCTAAAATTGCTGCAGATATGGTCATTTATAATATATGGTAGATCAAATTGAACACCATTCTAGATAAAAGTTCATGTTGCAGTACATTGACATCATAACTAAATAACAATGGCAACTTTTTTATCTTTGACTGTTTGCTGGGTAATTGTTTTCCTTGTTATAGAACTTTGAATACCTGTGTATACAAGGATTTTCCTTGGCCATATTTGGGGCCACATATAGACCCCTTTCCAATTATAAGAAAAGAAAACTTCTGAAAATTGTGATTAGATTTCCCCAATTTCTTGCAATGTGAGTCCAAACAGGATTTGTTTGTTTGGCAAGCAATTTGCAAAATTTTGGTTTATTTGACCCTTTATTATGTACGGTTTGGACAAGCTCAAGAAGGAAGATGTTTGAAAATTCACTCTAACATAACTTTGGCAAATAAGAACCAGCTCAGTGTGAACTAATAAATACTAGCTTTAATTTTGACCTCCATGTCAGAATCTGCTAAGCGCAGCAGAGTTACAGTCTTGAGTGAGTTGGCCATCGCCTGCAAAATCAAGCTAGAATTCGGAGGCAAAGTTTTTGCAGTCCCCAGTCCAATCTGCAGTGAAGTGAAGTAAATTATGTTGCTTATCTTACATGAGCACATACCTTGACAGACTGTAGTGAAAGAGAGACGCAGTGCCATTTGCGGTGGCTAGCAAGTACCAATGGCGATGGCACCAGAGCAAGGTACTGCTGGCGGCAGCAGCATGTGCCCGTGCAGCTGAGCAGAAGAAAGCAGTTCAGGCTTTCAATGCAATGCCATGTAAGTACAGATGGGCAGCAGGCAGGACAGGGACTATGATTACATACAAGTATTTGTTCTAATATAAATTACATGATCAATTACCATTTTCCCCAATTTATCAGATTTACAGGTTAATATCCCCAAAATGATTGGCTTCTGCCCAAATGTTTTGTTTGTTTGATTTGATTCTTTACGTCCCATCATGCAACAATCTTTCAGTTAAACAGGGACGGGTCTTCCTGGGTTGAACCAGTACTAAGCTAGGATAAATGTGTCTTGCTCAAGGACCACAAGGCAGTGACGCCGGTGAGGCTCGGACCCGCAGCCCCTCGACTCGAGTCAAGCACTCTACCACTGAGCCACTGCGCTCCACCCCAATGTTTAAAAGGGTAGAAAAATCCCTGAATTATATGTACAGGTGTACCCAATTACATTAGGAAATGGTGGCAAATGATCAACCATTAATTTGGTTTATTAAAATTCCAACAGCTTACTTACATTTGTGAATCTGGTCCATGACCATATCTTCAACTTTAGCTAAGCCTGTCTTTGAAGCCTCCGTGGTGCTGCCAGCTGTCACATCTCCCCCTGTGCTGCCCGATGCACTGGCATCTGCGACAGACTGTGTACTACGAGCGAGCCTGGCAGCCGGGGCGTCCGCTACCTCGTCCTCACGACGGAACCTCAGCAAGGCTTCCATCTACCAAACACTACACCTGCAATAAAGTTATAGAAACACAATAATGTCTTTATGATATCTACTGATATTTTTTTCATAATCACCTTTTCAAACAACCCTTTCACAAGGTTCATACAAGCAAGTTTGTGTAAAATTCAAGGACTTTTCAAGGACTTCTAAAATACTTTCCTAGTGTTTTCAAGGACTGAAAACTTATGAAAAATACACATTTACAGGTTACAATTCTATTTCGGAAATGCTAGAGTCCATTAATATATATATATTTTAGTTTTAGAAAATTAGTATAAAATTGTGGTGCCTTTATTTGGTGCAGCATATGCTGCACCAAATAAAGGCACCACAGTTTTATACTGATTTAGGTCTCCAAAAACATAGTTGAATCCTCTTGTAAATGGTTAAATTCAAGGACTTTACAAGGTTTTGGAATGATTTTCAAGTACTTTTCAAGGCAAAGTTATTTTTCAAGGACTTTTCAAGACAGTCCTGTATATTCAAGTACTTTTCAAGCCTGTGCGAACCCTGCTTTCAGGAAAAACATTATCCAGCTATGATCTGGTTATAAACTGCTTGCAAAGGCTATCACTGAAACTATCTTAGCAAGCAAAAGTTATTTAATCTGCAGCAGATGGCATTCTGCTTTAAATTCTATAAACAAGACTTGAGATTTGTTGTAAATCATCAGTACTGAAACTGGCAGAGATTCACTTAAAATGTTAAATTTCTAGTGAATCTCAACTACACTCAGTACTGATGATTTACAACAAATCTCATGTCACCCTAAAAAAAACCATTATTGCATATAATCACCCAGGTGAACCGCATGTCTAGATTTCGGAGGGTGTTGGCTATTGGAGGTAAACATTGAGATCATGGATGGATAGGGTCTGTATTTATCCGTTTTTATTTCATATTGAAAGTTTCTTGGGGACGAGAGCAGCAAACATGTGGCTTCTATATTGAGTGATAAGGACTCGGAATCTGTTAAATACTTTTGATCCATGTCTGTAGGATTCAGGGCGACTTTTCAAACTGCGAATGTGAATTTTTCAATGAAAAAAGGCTAGTGGTTTGATCATTGCTGGACTTATATCAACCTTTGACACTAATTGCTTGTGCCGCTACCATTCTATATCATTCTCCTGCATGGCTTGTAAGTGTCATGTCCAAAACTGCTATTAAAACTTCAAATTTTGAAAATCGCTTACGTTGCTATAGTTTTGATGGTTAGCAAAATGTTCAGAGGAAATACCTCCGAATGGAACGCTATCCATAAACATGACACCATCGTCATAAAATTGCAAAAAAATAAGTGTTGTACACGTCTGTTTGAATTATATTGGACTGATACATTCCAAAGAGAGGTTAAACATTGCTTTGTTTGTTTGTTTGGTTCTTAACGACGCATCAACCCTTGTGGGTCATTAGCGTCAGACGGTATTAAACTAAACATGATGAAGATGGAAAAAGTAAAAATTTATAAGATAAAATAAAAGGAAAGATGATGATGAGTTTGTATAATGATAATTAGTTGCAATACGATTGTTGGCAGGAGAGACCACGTACAATATCTGACAGTTTCAAAGAGCTATTCAGATAACTGTACATGTTCTTTAACTGAACAGAATACAACATTAAAAAAATCTGTATTATGGTCTGATACAAATGTAAAACAAAACATGATTTTAAAAATAGCAATTAGATTTTGTTAAAAAGATTTATTTGTCTTAAAAATGTCATAATACTATCAATATGTATATCTTGAAATAATTCTTTCATGTTATCAACATGGAAGCAATTATTTCTTACTTGTGCAAAATCGCCACATTCCAAAAGGAAGTGACGTACAGTGAATGGTGCGTCGCAACCAACACATTGTGGCGGCTCTTCACCTTGTAGTAAGTATGAATGAGTGACTCTTGTATGACCTAAGCGGAGTCGAGCTAAACATTGCAGCGGTAGTTATGAATCAAGAAAAAATAAAATAATACATATAAATATTAATTGATGAATTCGAAATATTCGTTCAAATCACCGCATTTCCGAATTCAAATGCGATTTAAATTCAAACAGATTCAGTTCAAAAACATGCATTGCTTTCAGAATTCTTGTCATTCTATATACTTACGGCTTATATGTTGATTTTATTCCTTAATGTGGTTCATTATGATATAAAACCATCTCAAAGCAGACCATGTGCAGCCCAAAACTCCTTTGTTTACCTCCGGTAGCCAACGCCCTCCGAGATTTGGACATGCGGTTTACCTGGGTGATAATGGTTTCTGCTGTTAACTCCATAGTTTGTTGTCTTGATTGGCATATTTCTGAGTGCAAAATATCATGACATTTAGCTTTAAATACAAAATGTGAAAATTAATATCCAGGACAGAAATAATTTTCTGAAATAAATCTTGAATAGCAATGCTAAAAGAAGAGATTTTAGACAATGATATCCTTTGGAAAATTCACAAATAGCAATGCCAAAGATAGCTCTCTGAATTCTCACATTGCATTTTCACACTTTCCATGTCAATCTTGACTTTTTTGTCTTCCCTGTTTCCTATTCTGACAAAACATTTTGGGAATCCAACACATTATTTGTGCACAGAAAGAGAAAAGTGTTTAGAATTTTAGAGCATATACCATAGACAACATGGTGCAGCAACTCATCATTTACAAAAGAACTGATTTACAGGTTTATATAAATTTGTCAAGAATAAACTAAAAACTAAATGTTTGGGGATGTGGCTGAGGGATGGGGTTTGGGGGCATGGAGAGCTCATGAGCTATATTTATGCTGAGGTTGTACCAGGCTTTCAGAGTCTTTTTGTTTTGTTTGATTTGATTCTTTACATCCCAGTCAACAATTTTTCAGTAATGTCGTGATGGGTCTTCCTCAGTTGAACCAGTATTAAGCAAGGATTAATGTATCTTGCTCAAGGACACAACGCAATATGCTGCCGTGAGGCTTGAATCCGCAACCCCTCTGTCTCAAGTCAAGCACTGTCAGCCACTGCGCTCCCAAGAGTCTGGACTCCCTGATAATTAAGCTAGAGCAGGTTATCTTAACAGGACTCGATGAATAGATAAAGATATGGGTTTCTGCATAATTGGAATACCTAAGACCAGTAAATCTTTCAGACAGTTATAGTCATGCCCAACATTTATCAACATTTCAAGATGAATTTTATCTGAGTGATTTGAAAGCCACCTATACTAATTTGGAATTATATTTGGTCAGGATGTTAACAATGAGTCCCCATTTTTAAGGCCTATTTTACAAAAATCATGAGCTGATTGTACAAGCTGGGGCCATGATATGGTTACATAAGCTAAGTCCAATTGTGATGAGTGTGATTGTGTGACCAAGGAAGATCCACACAGCACCTTTAATGTATTTTTTCTAATTAAAACTCTTATTAGACACAATCAGCTCATGTCCTCCGCTTAAACACTCAGGTCGTGGGCCCCACTCCAGGGTTCATACAGGCAAGTTTGAGTAAAATTCAAGGCATTTTCAAGGACTTCTCAAGACTATCCTGCAATTTTAGGAAAAATCCAGATCTAAGTGTTAAAATTCTACTTCAGAAATGCTAGACTGTGATAATGAAGAAATTAGTACTAGAAAAGTAGTATAAAATTGTTGTGCCTTTATTTGGTGCAGCATTTGCTGCACCAAATAAAGGCACAGCAATATTATACTGATTTAGATCTCTATCAACAGTGTTAAGTCTTACAGAAAATAGAAGAATTCAAGGACTTTTCAAGGCATTTGAGTGATTTTCCAGTACTTTTTAAGGCATATTTAATTTTCAAGGACTTTTCAGGAAAACCCTCTAAATTCAAGTACTTTTCAAGCCTGTGCGAACCCTGCACTCATACACTCGGCTCATGATTTGAGTATACAGTTATAAAACCTGTGTAAAACCACCACTCAAAAATAGACAAAACAAAGATCTTAATAACAATTGGTAGCTTAATGAAGGTCGAAAGTAATGTAGAATGTTCCAATCTGCAATACTTTTGACCTGCATAAAGCGGTTATTGGTCTTGAAAACCAATTTTCAACTTCTTTTTGAGCTGTTTTTCAGCCATTTTACAGTATGTCAAAGAATACAGTTCTGGTTATGGTTACTACAGGGTACTTAAAGTTAAGTAGATAACTAAGCATCAGCCTAGCAACTCCAGAAAGGGAAGGGTCTTCAACTGACGGTGAATTTCGCGAGGCTCTGTGTAACAGACCCCCATGTGACGTCAGGGTTCCAACTACAAAGTAAAGGCTCCTACATTTGACTACATGATCAAGAGCCCAAAGGCTGTGGAGCCCAAAGGTTGTGGTTCCAAGACAGGGTTTTGAGAGCGACAAACTCAACATTATGACTGTGCCAAAGCATGACCATGAAACAGATCCATAAGATGATGATGAAAGAGGTTGCAACTCCTTGATAATGTATAATTTATTGAACTTTAATCTGACCCATGGGTACTGAGATATGGTTGCCGATCGACAGACAGGTGGACAGACATATGTATGGAAGGATGGACAGATGGAGACAGCCAATTTTATTAAATTAGTCAGGGGATCATAACTATTTTTGTCAAATAAAAGGGATTTTGTCCTCCAAGATAATCCAAAAAATCTAGATCCATTTTGGATCTAGACTTTGGGGATTATCTTTGAAGACAAAATCCCAGCTAATAACAGAAGTTTTTTTGCTTTGTTTTGATTTTTTTACGCCCAAGTCAACATTTTATTCTGTCATGTTGGGATGGGTCTTCCTGTGCCGAACCAGTACTAAGCAGAGGATATAGCATCTGTGAGGCTCGAACCCGCAACTCCTCGATCTCAAATCAAGCAACTGCACTCATCATAACAGAACTATACAAGTTGGTTTTATCTATTTCAGGTAATCAAATTAGAAGGGAAATCATATCCAAAGTTGTCAGCTGAATAGATACATGCTGTCGATAAGCATTTTTCTTATATAAATGCGCCATATGTTACCATTACATACCCATATATCGGTAGATCTAAGCTTAAGAAATAACTTGTCAAGAAAAGACAAAGGCGAATGAAACATCAATTGAAAACAAAATTAATCCTTTATGTTCGCTCAGTAGTTTACGTCATACGAGACATTGTAAGATTCCGAACCAGGAGAAATATTGGAGAAAAAATATGTCAGCTATTGATCGTATCTTTTTAAGGTGAAAGCACTCTGTCAGCCTCCGCAAAGCAACTTTTTGTAGAAAACAGCGGGGCACAAATTACTGTACTAGGAAAGCAATTAACTCTTTAAAGTGACGATCACCACAGTGGCAACATGCGATGACTACTACTTCAGATTTCTGGCTAATATATAATGGTTGATAGGGAGCACAGTGGCTCAGTGGTAGAGTGCTTGAATCGAGACCGAGGGGCCACGGGTTCGAGCCTCACCAGCGTCACTGCGTTGTATCCTTGAGTTAGAACATGAATCCTAGCTTAGTACTGGTTCAACCCAGGAAGACCTGTCCGTTTATAACTGAAAGATTGTTGATGGGACATAAAGAATCAAATCTAACAAACAAATCAATGCTTGATGTTTTGTGAGAATCTTCTGACAATTCAGAAGAAATATAAAGCCTTGCTCTGATAATTGGAAACAATATAAGTGGCACCTTTACCATGCTAATCATGGATATACCCTGTTATGAAAACAGTGAGGATCCTGGTAAGCTGGCTTCACAGAAGCCAGCTGATCAGAATCCACTCTGTTCTGCTTATACATGCTAAAAATAGGAATGTGCAAAATAGGGGAGGAGTGTAGTAATAGAACTATCCAGCATGGCAAGAGTTAAGAGCAGACCATTAATATAATGGGAGGAAAATAATTTTAGGCGCTATATATTATATGGGCCATGACCGAAGAAAACATTACTTTGTTGCATGGGAAGGCACAAACCAGCCTGCACATATCTGCACCTTTGTTATATTATTAACTTTCTAGAAAGTATAATACTGAAGCATCTCGTAAATTCAAAGTCTTAAGAACTTAATATTTTATTTTGAATAATTAGTGGTACGAATTATAGATGTACATTAAAGTATATAGCTCCAAAAATGATTATTATCAGTTTTTTTTTCCTATTAAACATATGTATAGTGAGCCTTAAAATGAAACGTCTCGGGGAGACGTTTATTTTACGCTTACAAAACATATATTTTTTATAGATTGTTAATAAAATCTTTGATGAATAGGCCCCTATTCCCTGAATCCATTGTATTCCAAATTTAATTTTAATTAATGAGTATTTTGAATAATCGGGAATTCAAATTTTGGAGGTTTTAATGTAGCTTAAAATTTGTTATATATGCTTGTTACATGCAAATTTGCAGTTTCAATAATCAGCTAAAACACTGGTTTGACGGAGTCTTGATCCGTGAGAAACCCTAAAAAAGTTTTTCTCACTATATGGCCCATTATAAGAGTCATTGCAAGGATAACAGCAACTTTGGTTTGGAGTTGGGATATCTATGGATGCAAGTTCAGGATGTTCTCTGATATCAGTGTGATAATGCGTATATAACAGAAATTTTTTGCCATTATCAGTTATAATGAAGCTAATAAAAGAATAGAAAGCAAAGATCAGGAATTGATACAATCAAGTACCACACCTGATCCGGGACAACATTTGGAAAAGTGAAAATAAAAAATACAAGAAAACATCTCAAACAAGAAAGCCAAGAGGTCAGCCCTTTCCCAGCAGGTGATCACAAGGCTGCAAGAGGGTCTGGATGGGGGGGGGGGGGGGGTTCTGGTATTCACTATTTATTAAAAATTTATATCATCTAACTCACGACAATATTACATTATGCTACCCTCTATTCCCCAGAATGACGCCGACTTAATTACCAGCCGTGACGAACCGCCGATAAGAACACAGACATGTAACCCCGTGTAAATCAATCACAATAAAAGCATGCATTTGGTAAACTGATACCTGTAAACTTCCTCTTTTGCTCGGCGCTGTAATGGCGAAAGGACGTATCTTGAGGTGTCTCAAGACTTTAATGTATCCTTGGCTCGAGCAGCTCATTTGTTCCCCGGATTGCGTTCCAAACATTTTTGGTTTGACTTTGTACCATGCTGTTTAATTATTAACATATTGTTTAATTTGACATTTATTTCAGAATTACTGAAATTCTCCGTCGGTGCTTAGGTAAGTTTTTTGAATGGATTTTCCCAATTCTTACCGGATTGGGACAGCCATTCTTGCAGGGATTGTTCTTAGGACAATCCATGCTATGGTTGCTCCTCCTGGTCAACTTTGACGTGGTCTAAGCCATTTCTAAGTTGTCTAAACGGAGAAACTTATACATGACTGGAGAAGTGGTGCAGTCGGAGGGTTTTTCTAGGGAGTTCTCCTTACCTCGCAAGAGGATAACGAGACTTCTGTTGTCTCTGACCTAACCGTCATTGATGTGGAAATTCCTTCCTCCCTGGCTTTGACCGCTGGTTCAAACCTGGGGGCTCCTCTTTCTGAATCTTCCACTACTTGTAATGGTACTGGAAAATCTTTCCAGTCTGCGTGTCGAAGGGAATCTGATGAATTTCGGATAACCAGCGGCCTGCACGTTCTCAATCACCCTTGAGACGCCAGGCCGTTCGACACCGTGATAGGGTCCATGGCTCCCGCTCTCGTTCGAAGCGGTCCCATGGTTCCTTGTCTGGTAGTACTGACCGGCTTGCTAGAGCCTTGCGCTCTCGAAGCCGTGGCATACCGCGGCAGTTCCCGCTTAGTACTTACTTGAGCCTTGTTCTTATTTTTCAAGATAAAGTTCTGGCTCTTTTTGTGGCCATTGCTAATGATTGGACTTAGCCATAGCCGCCAACGGTCCTCCGCTATCGCTCCCACGGCCTGCCGTGCGAGCGAGCGCCGTACGAGAAGGGACTCTTTTTAGTAAAGTCAGCCCCTGGTACGAGCGAGCGAACGAGGGTTATAAGAGTGTACGTTTGCGTTCTCTCTATTTTGATACCGTTCTATCGAAGAGTCATCGATCTCATTCAGTATAGAATTCTGGTTTGGTGCCTAGCCTATGGCTCGCGCAAACCATATGGCTCTTGCCAAGCCTTGGCCGTCCGCCTCGAGCGAGCGACGGCAAGCGGGTGTAGCTATTTAAATGCTAGAGCTCACAGGGTAAAGGCAGTAGGCTTATATACCCGCAGTGAGTGAGCGGAAGAGCGAGCCTACACGGCTTATATGCTCTTTTCGGGGCACATTGGTCTGAGAGGCCACTGCTCCTGCTCGGACCCTTTATTCTTCTAACTCATACGGTACGTACGACAGGATAAAATAAATTCCCATTCACTTGACTGGTGAATTTTACTACTGTGTACAACGGAAACACCGTGTACAACCGTACATTATAGAGTGTTTGACTGAAGAATTTTGATTTTTTCTGGTAACCAGAATTGTTCTCGCTCCTGTTCTGCGTTGGTAGAATGTGAGATAGAGATTTCACATAAGGCTCCGGATCCAGACCCACTGTCACAAGCAGTCTGCTTCTGTTCAGGGTACATGGGTATCTATGCATCTTATGAAATTGGCTTCTGAGGATTCAGCACCCAATACTTGAATTAGGTTTTCTCTGTATAAAACCAAGATTCAAAAATGCCACTGTCTGTCAAGACACTCACACTTGTGTGGGATTCATCTTGCATTGAAGTGGTACAAGATGAACTTATTAGGGGCTTTGGTTTTGGGTACTTTTTGATGTAGATCAAAATCATTATCCAATCAGCTCTTCCTGAGAGCAGTTTTTATTTTGGATGTTATATTCAAAATTTATTAAGGATTCAAGGGGCTAGTCCTAATAATCCTATTTAATGTCCTCATTGGACTTTATTTATTGAAGGCATCCGGCAGGTTTCCTTCTTGGCCATTATGAAGTGAACCACCACTGTATGCAAGGTGCGTCACTTCGAATTTTTATGGTTTTCAGTTACACTTGAAGGCTGGGGAAATTAGTTATGACTAGTTTTCACACAATTCGTGCTGGCATGTTTTGATTGGAACACTGTCTGCTTTGAATTCTTCTACTTCCTCACAATCTCAGTTTGTTGAGGTGTGTACGCTATTTCAGGCATTAGCTCAATTGCTGTGGCAATTCTGACGTTTTAGTACGTTTCGCTATGGACCTTCACTTACCAGAGGTAACACATTTCTGGGCAGGTGTTCCTTGGATGCTCCTTCTCTGCAGTGTTCCTTGGATGTTCCTTTAGGTTCAGCCTATTGAGTCTATAACCCAAGGTTGGGTTTTAGATTTTGATGTGGCCAAATCTATTGGGAAGTTTCTATAGTACTACGTGCCACTGCATTATGTTGCAGTATTTCTTTTCTATTATTAGAGAAAAGAGAAATCCCTGGGATCTGAGAATCTATTAGGGATTCCCATTTGCTCAGGCTTTCCCAGACTCTTTGGAGTCTTGCGGCGCAGACTAGTACTTTCAGTCAGCCAGTCATACTTACTGATAACAGATTGTAATATGTATATGCCTGGTAACCATCAGACATGTGATCACAGTCTGTTCTAGAGATATGGGTACAAGATACTATTTTTTATCTGTGTATCCATCCCAAATGTCAGGTTATTCCTCATTTTTGAGAGTAACACATTCAGGTCCAGAGAGGATTCAACTTCTGTAGAAGTAGAATTCATGCTGGACAGACATCCATAGAACCAGTTTATTCTTTCATCTGAAGAGCAGCTATTATAGCTGTTTTTCTGGTTCTCAAGGTTGGGAGGATGGAGACCAGTTTAAGATCTCTCCCAACTTTTTGTCAATTCATGTTTTCCTTCAGTGGAAGGCATACTTTATTTCCTTTAGTGGATCTTTGGGCCCTGTACGTCTTTCTTTCTGGAAACACGTATGAGCCTTCTTCTGGACTTGCTTGATTTATGCATTTTATCATCCAGCCCAGTGGTCTTGTCCTATCTGTTCAAGCTCTATACCTCTATCCAATTGGGATAAGCAGAGCTGGTTTCCAGTCAGATATTTTCTTTCTGAGAATGTGCTCTGTGTAGATAGGGTGTCTCAGGCTTGTCTATAGAAAGGTGCATGAGACTTTTTCAATTATTCTGAGAATATTATAGGAGCTAGTGCAGTGTAGTAGTACAAACTACTCTCCTAATAAGGGGTTCCAATTTGATCCCCGGCTCCTCCTTCTGTAGGATGAGACTTTAGCCATGGTCCTGTCTCCACATGTCCTTATGTGTTGGTGGGATGTTTACATAAACACTCACACTCAGAGATTGTTATCTTGTTCAGATTGAGATCTATTCTCTCTTAGGCCATTTGGAGTCCATTGCTCGACTTCTGTCAAATGGTAGACCAGTCAAGCATTGCTGCTGTGGCCCTCAAGTCTTTTTGATACCAAACAGACTTTTGTGGGATTTTTCTTGTCCCGAGGTCTTTGGTTCAGTCAGGAATCCCTGTAAATCATTGAGCTTTTAGGCAGGCCTCCCTCAAACTTGTCTTTTTCATGGACACAAGTATGTTGACTGAGGGACCCATCTGGGTGCTCTTTTAGCTTCTGGCCAATGGTCTGTTCCTTGGATGGAACAATACTTCTATGGTCTTTTATTCAGAGTTGTCATGCTCTCTGAAGAACTTTCTTATGAACATTACTACTGTTATGTATTACTGTCAGCAGATAATATTTCAGTAGTGTTTTCTTAACAAGAAGAGGGGGGGCCTGGTCAAGTTCCTTGTCATTCTTGGTTATCAATCAGGTAGATTGGTGCATGAATGCTTTGTGGCTCATGGCCTGTATTGTTCCAGGGAATTGAATTTTTTACCTATTCAATTTTATGAACGGTAGATCTCAGAGTTGACCTTATATAGGACACTCTGTTTTCGATTCTCGTATTCTGGAAGTCCGTCACTTAAGCCTGTATACCACAGTCTAACAATTGACTTCCATTTTTCCATTTCTTTTGCACATTCAGGCTTGGACAGTGGTCAGCATGTCCCTTCGTGGGAGGTAATGATATTTGGAGAAGAACTTGCTGTTTTTTCCAATTATTATACATGCTGGAATGTCATCTGTTCTTACAGTCCTGTTTTTCTGCTGGTTGCACCAGAAGTCTGGACTCCCTCAGGCGGATTGTTGTCCCTGACTCATTCCGGTATTCCTTCTGGACTGCTTGCACACTTGCCTGTGCTGCAAGGAGTTCTTTTTAGGCAGCAATTTTTTGCATAATCTGCCGAGAGAGAATCTGTGCTTCAAGCTATTCACTCAGTCTTATTCTTTTTCTGATATGACTGTGGTATCGTCTGGTACTCCAGTGGGAGATATACCCAATGTTTCATCTGTTATCTTTTTGACAGATTTTCTTCTTCCTTTTTTGAGGGGAAGTTAGATTAAGACAGATACTTTCTGAAGTATTCATTGTCTTCAGTAAGTCTCTTCATCCAGCTCTCTCTGATATAATCAGATATGAGGTTGGAGAGTCTTTCTAACCGGGCTGCACTTCCTTGTGCTCTTCCCTGGGGTTTTTTCCTGTCAAGAAGTCAATATTTTCTTTTGTCTTCTTGTTCTGAGACTTAAGTGCATTACACAGAATAAGTCTCTGATTCATTTCTTGGCTAGCGATTCAGTGATGATCATTTTTTGATTATCAGTCTCTTCTGGTTAAGTGTATTTTCAACCAACATATTTTGGTTGTATTACATTTCTTCCAAGATTAAGGCTATCAGTAGCAGGTGTTCCCATTTAGATCCCTGCTCTATATTCTGGCAAGGACATTTTTATTTTCCAGTTTGTGCCTGATAATATGTGTTGGGAATTGTGTCCTGGGTCAGGTGTGGCACTTGATGGTATCCATTCCTGATCTTTGCCTTCTTCCTTACTTACCTTGAGATAGGAATATTTCTTATCTATTTTGAGGTATAGGGATATTGGTTTCTACTATATCTAGATGGATAGTAGATAAGTTAGACGGCATGTCAGCAAACAGAGAACATAAGCTCTAATGAGCTTTTGTCTTCTAATGAGTTTTTAGACTCTGTTTTTTGCCTTCCTACGTACTACGTGCATGGATGGTAGACATTACGTTTTGCCTATGTCAGTCTGATTCCTAGCCTTACTGTGCTCATGTGCTTGGAACTTGAGTTCAATTATTTGGTTGAACAAGTTCTCTGGATTCAGTTTTATCTGGCTTTTGGCGTTCGATAATCCTTTTAACAGGTTCTATCGTTAGATTTCTGGTTTTATTCAAAACCTGATTACTGGTTTTATTGAAAACCTGCTTCTACTAGTCTTATTCTGCCTGATAAAAGTTTTCTTCTTGAATGTTTCTTGAGCGCAACATTCTTGAACCTTATTTTCTGGTGTGCACGGTGATTATTTTTTCACCAATGATAGCCATCCATGTGATTTCTTCATACAAAATGGCGGACATTCAGGAAATATTTGTGTTCAACAGGATCTTTATCCTTTTTTCATGATTTTTTTCTGGGAGTTCGGCTCAACAGTTTGTTGGAGATAACAGCATTTGCTTCCAATCCTTCAAAATTGTTCTATGATGGCAACCGGGCTTTGTACCAGCCTATATAACATCAAAACGTTCTGTTGTTGTCAAACACAGAATTGTTTACGTTGTTGATTGCCGAGCTGAATATTGTAACCCTATGTTGAATGGTAAGTCGATCTTTTGACTTAGTTATTCCCATTCATTTACAGATTTTCCCCACCATCCAGAAAGATAAAATCTAGCATAATGTAATATTGTCGTGAGTTAGATGATATAAATTTTATATGTTTGTTCCAACATAAATATTTATGAATCTATACTCACGACAATATTACGATGAGGCCCGGGCAAGCTTTTAGCATGCGTCCCACCTCCCCGCATATCTGTTTTTCTGTATGTTTTCTCGCAAAAGAGGAAGTTTACAGGTATCAGTTTACCAAATGCATGCTTTTATTGTGATTGATTTACACGGGGTTACATGTCTGTGTTCTTATCGGCGGTTCGTCACGGCTGGTAATTAAGTCGGCGTCATTCTGGGGAATAGAGGGTAGCATAATGTAATATTGTCGTGAGTATAGATTCATAAATATTTATGTTGGAACAAACATATAAAATTTAGCCCATTATTAAAGCTGCATACTCTGTAACTATGAACATTTTTCGAAAAATTTTATTTTCTTTTTAAATCATTTGTAAAAGTAGAATTAAGCTATGTTTTCACAATAAAAATGTTCAGTACAGCTAAAAACTGCATGGAAAAGTGAATTATCTTATCAAATAGGTGTATTTTTCTCTTGTTGGTAATTATTTGCGTCCCTCCAATAATTATAGACCGTTGAATTTTAACATAAATGCAGTTGTTTTGATAGTGATAACTTGTTAAGATTTACGAAAATGGTAAAATGTTTACCTGAATTTGAATATTTTTACTGCGTTCTTGAAAAATAAAAACATTATTTTTAAAATTAGAAGATCAAAAGTTACAGACTATGCAGCTTTAATCTCATTTAAATTTTGGGTTATTAATTCATTAAAATAAGACCAAATAAGGGTTTGATAAATGCAATCCATATATGAAATTTGGAAGAAATCCGATTAAAAATGACTAAGTTAGAGTGACCGCGACAGCGGATACTGATAGGAGGCGTAAAAATACGCAGTGTCTAAACTCGATTTTTTATGTTTTTTACATTGATTTTGGGCGATAACTTTTTAACTATTAATTTTAGCAAATTATGTTCGCGATCAAAGTTGTAGAGAAAAATTAGCGCCGATTTCTCCAAGTGGCCCGAAGTTTGTGGCACAAACAGATTTTTGTGTACATAGATGAAGCTTTTGCAATAAATTGAATTCAGCCAAAATTTCTAAGTCTTTTATTGACAAGTAAATTTCATAGAGGCGTGACAGAAAGGGTTTATCTCAAAAGAATATTCACAAGGGGTATAAATTCAGTTATTCAATGGCTGTTAATAACATAATCCCGCCGTATAAAGACTCAGAATGTACCGTGCATATTCAGAATCTACTATGAGCATGATCATTTGTAGGTACAGAAGCTGTAATATCGCATTACGCACCATTTTTCTCTAATGCACGTGCTCATAAACGGACAGTTTCGAGATGACCCAACTAGCTTAACGCACAAGCGAATCAGGCGCGATTTCCAATATATTTAAACAAGCCATCCATTGTCTGTCTTATTACATTGGGGCGGTGAAATGTAACTTTTTGACTGACATATTTGAGTTAGTTTATTTGCGCTTTGCTTAAAATGCTCGAAGAGTGCATCTATGCGCAGAGGTAATTGCAGTATCTATGATGTAGGAACCGCTTGGAGAAGTTGGCGCTAATTTTTCTCTACAACTTTGATCGCGAACACAGTTTACTAAAACCAATAATAAAAAAGTTATCGCCGAAAATCAATGTGAAAAACATAAAAAATCGAGTTTAGATATTTAGCAAAAACAAAATTTGGATGCAAGTCTTGGGCCACAACTGCATGTTAAATTTAGTAAGGATTCTGGTCCCATTTTAAGACATTAAATTAACAAGATACAACTATTAAAATTTCTCAGAAACATCAATACATAATCAATACATTGTGCATTGGCAACATCTCCTATCACTTACTTCACTAATGCATATTAACCCTTAAAGCGCCAAACACAACTGCAGCAGACGACAAAGTTTGCGACATCTTTCCCAATTTTCGACAAAAAATAAGGTATGATATAACATGAGAATCGTCTGCCAGCAGACGATTCTCATGAAATACCATGCCTTATTTGATAGTTTTAAAAAAGCGGCAAAATTTGAAATTGTAGTCTGCTGCAAATTATAGGTGGCGCTTTAAGGGTTAAATACTTCTTTAAACAGAAATATGCAAGACAAAACAGAACGAAGAAGCGCACTTTAATTCTTTGCATGCTGGGAAATACTTCATGATTTTTTGTCGTCTGCCATTTGTTTTCAAAATCAACTTTTTCAAAATATTTTTTTCAGGAATACAATCAAGAGTGTCAAACAGTCAGGATCCAGATCATGCCAGCCAAAATGTCGGGCCTAATCTGGGTCCAAAGGTTTGCAAAGATTATCAGCAGACGACACTTTAAGAGCATGTACTTTAATCAGAATCAATCATATCAGTCAAGACAAGTTGTGATAATCGATCCATCCTCATTTCCATACATATGACAGTTCCAGTATTTAGAGAACTATATGAGCCGTAACATGTGATTTCCAACAATGTGGCATTTTGATATGTGTAGACTCGGACAAGCCTGTGCAGCCTCCTTTTAACTCCAAATGATGTTTGGTCAGTAGCTTAATATTCATAGAACATTCGAGTGACTAGCAAAGGCTCTGATCAGTCTGCCAGTATAATGCGCAGGCTGGTCTGAGCCTTTACTGGACGCAAATACCGCTTTGTTGCAAACCTCATGTCACGGCTCCTATAGTATCTTGAAACACTGCAGTGGCGACAACATTAGAGGTTGAATATTTATAGTGCTTATCTCCCTTCTGAATAGGCCTTATTTTTAACAAAAAAAAAACAAACTAATACTGGCCCAGGTGAAAATGGTACTGCTATATTTCAGTGTAATATCACTGATGTACAGGTGTATGGTGAAATATCGGTGATATTTAGCCTTTGACTGAAATTTAGATTTCAGTGTAATTTCAGTGTTATATCAGTGACCTTGTGATATTTCAATGGAATATCAGTTAAACTAATTTCAAGCCGCTTAAACAGAATTTCACTGATATTTCAACCTCAATTATTCTTGATTTTTTTAAAAAATCCTTTGTAAGGTATGATGATAATTTATTTCTGCTGCCACTCAGTGCTTTTTCATCCATTCCAAGTCTACAGTTTATCCACATTTACCAGTATACATACACAGACAACACATCCTAATAATTCTATATTGGTATGCATAACTTTGATCATTTAGTCTGCACTGATTGTAACTGCGAAACTTTATATAAGCATTCATTCTAAACAAACGTATTTTGCTTTCATACAAGCTGCAATTGTATCATAATGTGTGACAAACATGATAGTAAGTTAGCTGATACAGTGAGTATAGACATGTCATTTAACAGAGGTTCTCAAAGTTAACTGTTGGAGTTTTTTTTCAATAAATGGAAGACTTTGAAATAGGTGGAGTAACAGGGTGGTATGTCACCACAAGGAGAATTTAACATGGCTCATTTTAAACAGAGAGGCTGAGCAGTTTACATTCATTAAGACATAGATATCAATGAAGAAAATTACAAACCACATTTGTTGAATGACTTGCTCATATATTAACTGGAAAGTGCAATTACACACCCTCCCCCCTGCCAAGGGGTTCTTGGGAGGGGTAATAATGTCTGTTAGTTATACTATCTGCTTTTAAGCAACAAATAAAAAAAGACCTTTCAGTGTGACAGTATGAGCGAAATTCATGGTGATAATATTACCAGTGCAATATCACCATAATATCACTGTAATATCACCGTTATTACAGTGAAATTACACTGTAATATCAACAGTAATTGCTATCAAATTTCATGGCTATATTACAGTGTAATGCGGTGATATTACAGTGATATTACAGTGTAACTAAGATGTAAAACTGTGATATTACACCAACTTTTTCGCCTGTGGTAGATCTTGCATAATTTTTCAAAAAGTTTTTTGATGACACTATAATGTTCCTACCCACTTAGGAAACCATACAGGCCAAATAACCCTTAAAGCGCCAATCAGGACTGCAGCAGCTAGAAGAAAACTTTTGCGACATCTTTCCTAATTTTGAAAGAAATAAGAAATGATATTTCATGAGAATCGTCTGCCAGCAGACGATTCTCATGAAATATCATGCCTTATTTGTTATTTTTGAAAAAGTGGCTAAATTTGAAATTGTCGTCTGCTGCAAATTATAGGTGGCGCTTTAAGGGTTAATGAGATTTTGGTACTTATTGCAGCAGGGTTGCTTCAGAAGTCTGAGCATCCACATATAGTAGGGGAGCCAGAGATTCAAAAATTGGAAAAAAGTGGCCGGAATGTAGCAGAATTTTAGACTATGTCATGTGTTAGTATGATGTTTCAGAAGTGTGAAAACAGATATTGCACAAATTTTAAGTCTTGCAAAAGATGTTTATTTATGGGGTAACCATAGCTACCCTCATGCAGACTTCATGTAGTAGGCTATTCGCTACATTACTGAAAAGAAAAGTTATTTAGACCAGATAGGTCACATTTCCTACAATCTGCATGTTGCTTTACAGTAACTTAATTAAAAGCACCAAACTGACAATAAGTTTAAATGAATTACGCTTACGTAATTGTTATATATGTTACTTACATTCAAATATATTACTATTGTTTACTTGGCCATGGGCTGCCAAAAGACTTGTGGAGGGAGATTTTTGTACATTAAGATTTTCTTAGCTACTTTATATATTATAAAAAATGTCTGTTAGCTTTTGATGAACATGTGCATTTACCATGCAATAGCCAAGTCTAATACGTTACCATTAGATAATAAGGAAACTCCTAGTATAGTGTTATTAGCATTTGCATCGTTTTCTTACATATCATTATGATTGATTTTAATTAGATACAGCTTAATAGCAGAATAATAATATTAGTTAAGGCACCTGGAAATTCTGTTATATACGTTACTTTCTTTTAAAACGATATTTTTGTGCAATGTTACGTGTATATGCGTTCAAACAGCTAGTAGGTGAAACTGAAATTGACTGCCATCTTAGTGCTCAAAATTAGATTAAAATATTGTATTTTTAAACATTTTATATGAATGAATTGCAACATCAGCAAAATCATATTTGGTTTAAAGGGGAGAGCTTGAAAATAAAACACATAAATGCCATTAAGTATATGTTTTAGGAATCATGTAAATAGGATAATTGATACTTTTTATTATTCATAACTAAATTGTTTCAAAAAGCTTAAATGATTCTTTAAAATCTGTGCCACTACCATGTATTTGCTTCCTTTTATGCATTAAATGGCATTAAATGACATATACAAGACATTTTCGTTCGCCCCGCCAACAGCTCAATGAATAAATAAAAAGGACGCAGTAACATAGTCAGATCCATCACGCATTGTAAAAGCCATCAAATATATGCATTTATAAACAGTTTGCATTACAGCAGCTATATCTTAAACAATATGCACAAAATATACCTTAAAACTCTAAAAAAATATAAGATATTCCAAGCAGAAGTCCAAATCAAGAAGTGAAACATTAAAGATACCTTCATTGTTGTCACATGAAACTAAACTGAAGTTTGTGGAAATCGTGATGATTGCTGTCTCTTATCTAGCACCCACCTTAACTATCCTTGGGGTTATAATATTTTAGTATCTACAGCGTGTCAGCTTTGGAAAAAGAGAATTATTTATGTTGGTAATGTATATAACAAAAATATAAAGATCATTACTTTAATCATTGTGTTGCCTGGTTCTACATGTTTGTGAAGCAATGAAACAGGACAGTATTTATTCTAAATTACCATTTTAATACTTTAGAAACAGACACATGTCTGTTAATAAGTTGGAAAAGCTCCCCTGCATTGTTAGTATTGTAGACATTTCTAAATGACTTCTATAATCAGGACCTTGAGCAAACAACTTTCTAGAATATCACTTGATTGATCGTATATTTCAGAATGTTTGCAGACGTTTGCTTTTTGCTATACAGCTTATCAGCATACGTGATAGAATCTGCTTTAATGTTTGTTTTATTCAGCAGGACACTGTTTATTTTTTACACTCACAATAAGTAATCATAACAACCTTCATTCAGTCCTTAAAACTAACTAATTAATACCCATAAAACATGTACCAACTTGTTAAACGATGCTATATTTATGGTATATTGATAGTTCATGTAATAGAAACAAAATCCATACTTATGCTACTTTCAAAGAATACTTTCAGATAGTATATTCAATAAATACTATGCTGTATCATATTACATATAGTGCAATTGGCAATAGAGACAATGTTATCACTATCTGAGATGTATCATGATACTTTTACGAATCGAAAGAAATACAATTTCTTATGCAGATGATTGATAAAAAAGAGCGACAGGTAAATTAAACATGCATACATACTATTTGTTAAATTTATGCATACTTTCTTAGCATAACATGTAAATCTATTATTTGTGTAAGTAATGATACTAACTATTGTGCCTTCTCTATTGTCCATATAATTATTATTTTATTGACACAGTAGATAATTTAATGTATGCCTTTTTGTTTCTATACCCTGATGTCTTTACAACTCATCTATTATTTAAGGCACATAAAAGAAATCAACTGACAGGATTCCTGCAACAGTTTGTTTAAAATTGGGTCCAATGACTGCTATGGTATTATGATAGAACTTAAGATCAGCTAATTGCTAAAACTAAGTTTGATCTTATGACCGCTATTTTTACTCTAAGATAGTGCTATTCCTATCAACATTCTGATTAACGTAATAATCTTTTAAACGGTAATTTTAATGTGTCCTAGTTAGATTTGGCTTAAACATTTTCTCTCTGTTGAAAGTTTTATAAAGTAAATTTGGTATGGTAAATTACAACTGAAGAAATCTAGATTTCTTGGATATGATCATTGCTTTGCCATGTTAAACCCATCCTTATGAATGATTTCCCCAATTTCAACAGCAATAATTCATTTTGAATTACCCATTCAGTTTTAAAGTTTGCATTACTTTGATAAATGATTAGTAGTGTTAAGTTAATAAAAGCACCGCAAGCACTGCAGAATACCCCGCCACTGCTGGGGGCACCAAAAGTTATTTTGTGAGATATATAATGCCGAAATAGCAACAGAACTGAGATAGACAGTGATATGACATCCTTAGTCACAATATGTAACCTTTGATGGTCAACATATCTGTGAAGTTTCATTCAGATACTCCATATAGTAAATGAACTACAGGTCAAAAACCAATTTTCAGATCAATCAAGGGCGGATAACTCATGAACTGGAAAGGTAAGGGTGACAAATCTTACTAAAAATATGTAACCTTTGATGTTCAACATATCTGTGAAGTTTCATTCAGATATTCCATATAGTAAATGAACTACAGGTCAAAAACCATTTTTCAGATCAATCAAGGGCAGATAACTCATGAACTGGAAAGGTAAGAGTGAAGATCCTTAGTCACAATATGTAACCTTTGATGATCAACATATCTGTGAAGTTTCATTCAGATATTCCATATAGTAAATTAACTACAGGTCAAAAACCATTTTTCAGATCAATCAAGGGCAGATAACTCATGAACTGGAAAGGTAAGAGTGATGGTTCTTTGTCACAGTATGTAACCTTTGATGTGAAACATATCTGTAAAGTTTCATTTAAATATTCCACATAGTAAAGGAACTATGGGTAAAAAACATTTTTTAATTCAATCAAGGGCGGATAACTCACAAACGGGAAAGGTAAGAGTGACGGTTCTTAGTCACAATATGTTACCTTTGATGTGAAACATATCTGTGAAGTTATATTCAGATATTCCACATAGTAAAGGAACAATAGGTCAAAAACCTTTTTTCAGACCTATCAAGGGCAGATAACTCACAAACTGGGAAGGTCAGAGTGACGGTCCTTAGTCACAATATGTAACCTTTGATGTGCAACATATCTGTGAAGTTTCATTCAGATATCATGAACAGTAAAGGAATAACAGGCCAGAAACCATTTTTCCAATACGAAAAAGGGCAGTAACTCCGTTAAAAATGGACGGATTTTGCCCATTAACAATCCCATACCACTCATCGCCGATAACAATATGTATGCAAAATTTGAAAAAATTCCGTGAATAAATACTCAAGTTATCGATCGGAAATGGTGAGCACGGACGGACGGACGGACGGACGGACGGACGGACGGACGGACAGACACCGAAGGGTATAACATAATACCTCGCCACACTTTAGTGGCGGGGTATAAAAAGGACTATCAGTTTCATTAATCAAACAATGAAAGCCATTTTAAAAATGAGCTGAAATTAAAGTTCATAGCTAGAATAAATTCAAAATTCACCTTCTGAGTTTTGATATATATATAAATAGATGTGGCTTAAACAATTTGCATAACAGAGCCACTCTCTTAAAGAATAAATAATAACAAACACTCATGTTTCCTTAAATTTAATGTAACGTAAACAACATTTCATTCTATATATTCATAAAGGAGTGATGCTGTCTAGATTGCCAGCAAACGTCTTCTTTCTATAAGTGAACATGACTAGGAAATGTCACAATCACAGACTCCTGACTGACCCACTGCACCTTAAGGAAGGGACACGGAACACAAATATATACAATTTAATTAAAGCGGAGCAACCAGCTCTCTTCCTTGTCAAGATGATTGCTGAACTAGAAACAAATTAGAAACCAAAGGTCCGATACAAAACTCCCACAACCAATAGGATCAACAACAAACAAAGTTTCCATCATCCACACATCATTTCAGAAATTCTGAGATATTTTATCATAAATGAATCTGATTTGATAGAGCAGATATGTTATTTACTATTTTATATATTGTGATGAGTGTGAACATGTTCGACACAAAACTTTGGCTGCTTCTGAATAACTTATTAGATTGTTTTGTTCAAGTTCAGTTAAAAGAAAAAAATGTGCAAATATCTAAATTTGTTTTAGGTTTTCAGGCTCAGCTGTATTTGGAAAACGGCTGAAACATATATATAATCATGATATATATTTGGTTTATTTGTAGTTATATATGTTACTTTAGCAAATTTGACTGTACAAGCTTAAGGAATGCATCCTAGTTGAGATGTTGCATCAGACTTATCATTTTATAAGTTTATAAATTGCATAACATAACATAGAAAAATTAGCAAACAATGTGTTTTGTTTTTAAGACAAGAAGTATACCATTTCTTAAAAGAAAAATTTACAACCATATACACAGTCTCCTAATTAGAACTGATAATTTCTTTTGGAACAAATGCTCTTTTTTTGCCTATCAAATACACCCCCCCCCCTTTTTTAATGAAATAAACTTTCCAGTGATGGATAATTTAAGCTATTAAGCAATATTTGTTTGTCTTCAACTTTGTTTTGTACGTTACATATTGAAAATCGAATAACAAAATGATATTTTACCTCATAAATGTTGTTAAGTATTACTCTGAAGTCGGTGATATCAAAACAATTATCATAAGGTGTGTAAAAGCTAACAGAAAAGAAATGCATGCTTATTTTCAAACTTAAGAGGTTCTAAACTTATATAAAGTTTATCTATGGTCATCTAGTTAAACAGCTTATAGCTGACAAAGTATTTATGTTAGAACGTATCTGTTTGCAGTTTTGAAATGGTCAGTTAACGCTCTTTTAAATACGTGTTATCATAAAGTTAAACACATTTGAAAATTTTGTCAAATGAAACTTTTTAACAAAATATCAATAATTTTAAGGGTATAGTTGAAAATGTAACGTAAATGACATAATAATGGACCCAAACAACTTTTGAAAACATCAATATGTGTAGAGAATAGCATGATCTTACAGATTGCATAAATGTTTTGTTAATTTAAATATTTCAACTTCTACCTAAATAGACTTAATTACATATTTTTGTTTTTAAGAAAATGAGGGGTAACGTATTAAACACACTGTTACAGGTATGTTTGCAAGACTTAAATTGAGTGCAATATCTGGTTTCATACTGCCTATACTATGTACTAAAGGATAAAACAAGTGAAAATTCTGCTAAAAAGGGGACATACCTAAAAGCTTATTTTTGACATTTTTGGACCCTGGCTCCTCTACTAATATATAGCATAGCCAAAGTTGGGACATGGACAAAAGCTGTAGACTTTCACCCATGCAAATGTGATTTCTACTGCAGCACTACAATTCTTAGCATGGAGCGCCTGACAGACAGCATCTCTAAGGTTCATTGTAATTTTCCCTAACAATATGACCCATCAATGCGTCTCCCAATTATATGCTTATATGTTAAGTCTCACTGATTTTCTAAGCTAACCTTCTAATTGTTTGAAATATCACTGTGACCTATTTATTCTAACTCTTATGTCCATTGAGATATCATTGGCTCTATAATTTGTTTGTTTGTGTTGATGGTTATGTCACAGCCAACATTTTGTTCAGTCATATTGGGATGTTATTCTGTCTACAGAGAGGATAGTGTCTTGCTCAAGGACACCACACAGTTCCACTGTTGAGTCTTAAACTAGCTACCCTTCAATACCAAGTCTAAATACTAAATACCAATGCACTCCTCATATAAACATTGCTCGATAAACAGTCAGACCAAGACCAGGCTTCCCAGGGAACAGTCTGATCTTGGTCTGACTTTCTTCCCATTTAAAATGCATCAACTGGCCTAATGAAATACAGTAAAACCTGTCTTAAGCGGCCACTCAAAAAGAAGACAAAAATTGGTTTTCAAGACCGATTATCGCTTAATGCAGGTCAAAAATATTGCAGGATGCTCCAAGGGGAGCATTCTGCAATACTTTCGACCTTCATTAAGCTACCATTTGTCATTACGATCTTTGCTTTGTCTACTTTTTGAGTGCCCACCTAAGACAGGTTTTACTGTACAGTATTTACATTATACACTGTTATGGGCCAGCACTCTCCCCTTACATATTTACACAATGCAGAATTCACACAGCTTCTAGAATATAATCAATCTCTGACAAATGCATCAGAGAGTCAAGTCGTCTTGTACAGGGTTGGCCTGGGATCGATTCCCAGCCATGGTGTGGGAAATTTTTCATCTATGCTTTACACTTATTGCGGCAATATTTCGTAAAAGGGGGGCTCGTCCTGGATTGGACATTATTTGGCCTTAAAAAGTCTTTCATAAACAATGACTTCTTTGAAGAGAGTAAGTGTTATGGGCCAGCACATTACATATCTACACAATGTAGATTTCTCATAGCTTCTAGAATATAATCAATCTGACAACTCCGTCAGACAGTCAACTCTTTTGCTCAGTAGTTAAAGCATTCAGGTCTTGTGCCGGGGTGGCCCGGGATTGATTCCCAGCCATGGTGTGGGAAATTTTTCATACATATTTTACACTTGCTGTGGCGTCATGTCGTAAGAATACATTTCTGGTTTCCAGCGATGTAATTTCAGTATGAGCACCATATGTGCATAGAGTGTCAACTTGGTAAACTGTTGAGTCCTTATCTCCTTGTTATATCTTGATTTATATGTTCTAGGAGATGACGCATTGATAAGTTAGGGGTCTAGCTTTCATGCAAACCAAATATCTATGTGTCTTGATCCACATCTGAATTAAGGATGAGGTTGGCACCTCGAAACCGGTTTAAGCCCTCCATTAAAATATTTTACTGAACGTTCCAAGGGGGTACTTCTTTTGTGGATCTTTTATGTTTTTTCTGTCTTGCAACATGTGTTTGCTATGCCTTTGTGCGCGTCTGTTTATATGTTTATATGTGCCTTGTGGTCACCTGCTGGGAAAGGGCTGATCAACCTCTTGGCTCTCGTTTGTGGTGTCTAACTGTTAGTTTGTCACTTTCCCATTGGTATCTTGTGGTACTTGATTGTATCAATTCCTTATCTTTGCACCCTTACTTACTTTTATATCTTAGGATTGGGTTACTACCACAGAACCAAAAGAATGTGTTCAGACCTAGGGAGAAACCCACGTTCACCATGCGCGGCTCGATCCAGAGGGGGGACTTGGGGTCCGGACCCCCTCTGAAAAATCACAAAAATAAAGGGTTTCTTTGCAATAATGGTCCAGATCCCCTGAAAAATCAAATAGCTACCGAGCCAGATTTAATGTAGGGCCATCATTGGCCCTCCAGTGAAACTCCATTTAAATGGCGTTTCGGTGGCAGGCGGATGATGGCCAACTTATAGCGGTATTTGGATCCTATATTCCCTCATCACATTTGAACCGCCTTTGACAAATCTTACTGGATCCGCGCATGCGTTCACTGATATGCATCTGCTATAGCTTTAATAGGCACTCTCCCTCAAAATGAGGTTACCTTCCTATACTGCATTAGTTGTGTAGCTGAGATTTTATATCAACCCTTTGTATACCTGGCACTTTAGTAAACAGTGAAGACCCAGATGAAATGCAGCATTATGCTGCATTTCATCAGGGCCTGCACTGTTTGCTAAAATTAAAACAACCTTAGGGACAGAAAATACATGTACATCATTATTCAATAAGCTTTTTTTACTTGTGACCATTTAAAGTACACAAATGGCCAGTCCCATACTAATTGCATCAATATGTACGGGGAAAATCCATCAGAATACAAATGGATAAAGCCATCTATACTGTGTTTTAATATTTTGAATCAAGGTGAGAGTGATGCCACCAAGGCTGTAACACTTAATGTAAGCAACAATACACTGGTAAATGTATACAACGATTTGCTGGTATTTACGTGTATTGCTGGTACTTCATAGACCAGAAGTGGTAGATATTGGTGTTAATACTATATATATAGAAAAACATGCCATATGCCTAAAGGACTATAGAATTCAATCATGTTTAAGTATTCAGTTTATGCATGGGGATTTATGTAAGCATTTAGGAATAGATTTGAGTACCGATCATTCAGATCGGTACTTGAATCCATGCCTAAATGCTTACATAAATCGCCATGTGCATGCCAAATACTTAAAAATGATCAAATTATATAGTCCTTTAGGCATATGGCATGTTTTTATATATAGTATTAACACCAATATCTACCACTTCCGGTCAATAAAGTACTGGCAATACGCGTAAATACCAGCAAATTGACGTATACATTTACCAGTGTGAACAAGATGTCCCGCTATTTGGAATTTATACGCTTATCTTAGGATTGGCTGCATTATCAGACTTACTGCCACAGAACTAAGGGATGTAAGCTCTAATGAGAATCAATACAAGAAATCAATATGGACAATAAACTGAGCCTCAAAACGGCATGATTACATCTTCCAAAGTACGGGATCGATGAAATGTTCCATATGGATAAATAAAGAAGCACTCTGCTGCCTCGTTAAGTAAATGCAAGGTCAGACATTTAAAACGTTTACCATCATCCCTCTAAACAAGACGTTTTTCTTCACTGAAAAATGAAGATATTTCTTATTTTGTTGCGACAAAAATTGTTGTCGGTGCTCATTGGAATCATCTCCTTGGGATACGCCCAATGAGTTTGCATGACATATTGTTTCAAAGAGAAATATGAAACTTCTATAACCCAGGTATATCTATAACCTTCTATAACCGGCCTATTATCTAGGCTATTTACAGGAAGAATTCTGTCTGGCTAAGTGATTTATTATGTTCATGTTTTTGTTAAAGAGCCAATATATTAATCTGATCCCTGCAAAAGCTGCGTCTTCACATGCATAGCACTATTTACGTATGTTATATCATTAATATGTGCAAATAGCTTCCTTATATGTAGAAGAAAACATTTGCAAATATCGAGATCTCCTCTGAAGATTACGGCCAGAAGTTTTTATAGCCCCGCTTTGAAAAAGTGGGGGCTATATTGGTAGCCCCGCTTTGAAAAAGTGGGGGCTATATTGGATTTGGGTTGTCTGTCATTCCGTCATTCTGTCATTCCGTCCCTCATAATTTCGTTTCCAATAAATATTTTCAGAAATACTTTATAGAATTTAACTAAATTTTGCATGTGCATTTATATTGACATGATCTACCTTGGGATTGTTACACATATTATTTCAAACATTTGTACCAGAGTTATGGACCTTGATTAACGCCGAAATTTTGTTTCTGCTCAATATCTTGAGAACTACTTGACATATTTTCACCAAATTTTATATATGCATTGATATTGACAAGATCTAGCTTGGAATTGTTACACGTCATTTTTTGGAAATTGGTACCAGAGTTATGGCCCTTTATTTACGCCAAGATTTTGTTTCCGCTCAATATGATCCTGAGAACCAATAGATAGAATTTCACCAAATTTTATATATGCATTCATCTTGGCAAGATCTAGTTTGGGATTGTTACACATCATTTTTTGAAAATTTGCACCAGAGTTATGGCCCATGATTTACGCCGAAATTTCGTTTCCGATCAATATCTTGAGAACCAACTGACAAATTTTCACCAAATTTTATATATGCCTTTATATTGGCAAGATCTAACTTGGGATTGTTACACATCATTTTTCAGAAATTTATACCAGAGTTATGGCCCTTTATTTACGCCAAAATTTCAGTTGCGCTCAATATCTTGAGAATCAATTGGTAGAATTTCACCAAATTTTATTAATGCATAAGTGTAGATCAAGTATTTTGAGATATTGTAATTACTACTCAATCTGAGAAGCGTGGTGGCTCAGTGGTAGAGTGCTTGATTGAGATTGAGGGGTTGCGGGTTTGAGCCTCGACAGAGGCACTGTGTTGTGTCCTTGAGCAAGACACTTTATCCTCTACTATAACAGGAAGACCCATCCCGACATGATTGAAAAAAATGTTGACTGAGATGTAAAGAGTCAAAACAAAGTACTCGAGATATGCTTACAGGAGCATATGTGTTCTTATTTGATTGAATATGGTATTTCAATCTTCCTATGTTGTCATTCTGGCTTATTTGCTTAAGATTCAGAGTAGATATGGTAATTAAATTCATCTCTCTAAGTGTTAATCCATAATCATGTCTCCGTAATTACCGCCATCAAAGCCAGCAAACCGGTTCTCTATGATGCCAATCATTACCGGCTATACAACCCTTGCGCCAATGAACAGATTTATAAAACAAAACATCCAACCTGAATCCGAAAACCAGCAAACTTATTCAACGTACAGTATTATGATATCTAGAAACATGATAAACAGTGTAGATCCAGATCAGCTGAGGAAGCAAGCTCATCAGGATCAACATTGTTTGTAGCAACAGAATCTAAATCTTAGTGCAAAAAGAATTGAACCTGGCCACATTGATAAATCAATGATAACGTAGCAACAAAGGAAAGAATGACGTAAAAGGAACGAAATAGGCAAAATTTCAATCCATTTATGGCTAAAAATAGACAGAATTATTGGTTACAGATACTTTTATTAAACATTGTTTGTTTTCCCCTTAGAATGCAATTCAAAAGCAACTGAAAAATAGTGCTCAATTAAATGAGTATTGAATCAGCTTTAACCCATAAAGAGCCACCTACAATTTGCAGCAGTTTGCCGCTTTTTCAAAATAACAAATAAGGCATGATATTTCATGAGAATCGTCTGCTGGCAGACGATTCTCATGAAAAATCATACCTTATTTTATTGGAAAATTGGAAAAGATGTCCCCAAATTTGTCATCTGCTGCAGTCATTTTTGGTGCTTTAAGGGTTAATTAAACTTTATCATATATCATATCATAATCGGATTTTTGATTAACATGCAGGTGCAGGGGCATCATCCACGTCAGTGAGCCCTTTCCATGTAACCAGCTAGCTGCACACATAGCAGATCTCACACCTGATCTCCAGGTGCTCCTTTCTTGAGGGTCAACTGTTGTGAGCTTCCACTCCCAGCAGTCTCTCCCGGTCAGTTTCTTCCATGTTAGCTTGTGCCTCCCTGCCCGGCCTGCCATCAATCCGTATATCACATGCTGTTCTGATTGCACCACTAGAACGCTCCACATGCCAAAACCATATTAATTCCCCTTAGAATGCCATTCAAAACCAACTGAAAAATAGTTCTCACTTAAATGAGTATTGAATCAGCTTTAATTTAAGTATGTCTGTAAGGTCCTGTGAAGAAAATATGTTCTAGGAATTGGAACAGTTCTAGAATTGTCCTAAAACATCAAGAATGATTTTTAAACAATTTTCTAGAAAAATCCAGAACATGGCTTAATACATAAATTGTATCTCAGCAAACAGTGCAGACCTGATGAAATGCTGCATTTAACACTTTGTATTAACACTTTGTATAATTAAGTGACTTCTAAATTTTATTTTAAATACTTTGGCAAACAGTGAAGACCCAGATGAAATGCTTCGTAAAGCACAGTTATACAATTTTTGCTAAGACAAAAACAATCTTTAAAGAAAGAAATACTATTTTCATTTGGTTTTTGTTTGGTTTGAGGTTTAACCTCCCAGTCAACATCTATAGTCATGTCGAGACGGTCAGTTCACCTAACCACTGTGACTTTTTCCTTGGCATGCTTGACTAAGTGGTACTTTGTGCACAAACTTTCGCATGTAACTGACAGCAACCCTTCTTGAATCATTGGAAGGGGGAGAATAACCGTAGAAATTTTTTCATTATCAATCTCTATGAAAGTGATCGACCTGGGATCTAACTTACAACCCCTGAACCTGCAGTCGGACTGGCGATGATAAATAGTACAGCAAACAAATTTGGTCAATGATGACATTATCATTGACGAAATTCGTTTGCTGTGCTATTTATCATCGAAAATGGATGCGGCTGGACATTTTATCTTCAAAACCTTAATTTTTTTACCCCAGTGTCATTCCAGGGTTTGTTGAGCATCTAATCAAAGACAATGCATTAAACAAATTTGTGTGGGTAAGACGCTAAGTATACTTAGTTTCTATTGAATTCTGCTACAAAAAAGGTAATATTTTATGGGGAAATATGTTTTTGAGAGATATTTTGATGGTGACGGTAAAAAGAATACAATTTTAGCACCTTATGATGGGGCAGAATTGTTTCAGGGGAACTAAATATACACAGTCTTTTCTCTAAAATGCTGAACAGTTTCCCATTGATGTCTCTTTCAATATGTTCTACAGTAAAGCAAAATGTAGATAAAATTAACTCATTTTTGACTTGTTTACGTTGCGTGCATTTTCAAGGAATACATGGCCACTGGATTTTTATCATGCCGCTGGATTTTTATCACCTTGCATAGTGTGTTAATATATTCTGACAAGAATCTTGCCAAAGCCAGCATCACACCTGTCAGGACTGCTGAAGAGCCATACACAGATTTATTTCAAGGTCACTGAAGCATGAAATATAGGGCATGCAAGATCTTCATGTCACAGTGCTTCCCGTACGAAAATTCTAGACGGAATCCACCAGGAATCCAAGCGGTTTCCAAGCGAAAAGGTCACGGATTTGAGAAAATCCTGGCGTAATACGCCTGGACACGTACTTTTTTCAAAATCCAGGCGTACTTTATGTCTTTAATACAGGCGTACTTTTTTCAAAGTCCGCCAGGAAAAAAAATCCACCCGGATTATTCATGCTTTAACTTTGAGAAATGTGATTCTTTTTTCAGAATCCGCTTGGAAAAAATATCCACCTGGATTATTTATACTTAAAACTTTTTTCAACATGGAATTTTTGGACTTAGAGTTGACCATGACTGGATCCATGGAAAGTAGAGCTTATCTAAAAATCAGACTTTACTGTATGTTTCACACATTTTAGTTACATGTAAGAGGAGACTGCTTCTATTAATATTTAAACTTAAGGCCGATAGTTCAAAAGATAGAATGCAGACAAGGCTTTCTCACAGAGTTATATGACCCTAGTGACCTTGAAAATTAGTTCAATGTCACAAAAATCTAATCATTTCATAAAGTCCTCCTAATGATGTAGCTGTGCCAGTTTAGTCAATCTGGCCAATGTGTCAGAAGGTACAATGCAGACAATGCTTTTTCATAGTAATATGACCCTGGTGACCTTGAAAATTAGATCAAGCTCACCAGATTCTAATTATTTCTTAAGATCCCCTAATGGTGTATTTGTACCAGTTTGATCAAAACCTGGCAATACAGTTGCAAGAAAGAGTGCAGACAAGGCTTTTTCAAAGCCATATATGACATGGTGAGTATTGGTGACCCATATAAAAATTAGGTCAAGGTCACCAAAATCTAATCATTTCTTAAAGTCGTTCCAATGATGTATTAGTGCCAGTTTGGTCAAAATCTTGCCATTGCTGCAGAAGATAGAGCACAGACAATGTTTTCATAGTTATATGACACTAGTGACCTTGAAAATTAGATCAAGGTCACCAAAATCTGATCATATTTAAGATCCTCCCAATGGTGTATCTGTCTCAGTTTGGTCAGAACCTGGCCATGAGTTCAGAAGAAAGGATGCAGCCAAGGTTTTACATAGACATACATGTACATGACCATGTTGACCTTGAAAATTAAGGCAAGGTCGCTAAAATCTGATCATTTCTTAAAGTCTTCCCATTGATCCATGTATCTGTGCCAGTTGGTCAAAATATGGCCATTTGTTCAGAATACAGAATCGAAGTGGAGGTTTTTCATGGTTGCATGACCTTGATAATGACCCTGGTCAGTGGTGACCTCAAAAATCGATCAAGGTCACTTAAATTTCTGCTCCAGCTTATGCCTGACCTTTCATGGCCATAAAAAGATCATTCTTGAGTATAGCACGCATTTGCAGAAATAAGGCTGCCCGTTGGAAGAATTAATGTATCAATGTTCTAGGGCTGGGGCCAGTCTAAATTTGCAAGTAAGGAAAAGATCCAAGATGCGCACAAATCATCCCGTTGTATGATATAGTATCTTTTATATAGTATCCTGTCACTGTTCCGAAAGTAAACAATGCGTTTTTACCATTTTTTTTTTTTTTTCAAAAAGGAATACTTGTTAGCCTCGTTTCGGTTTACTTTTGTTTCATTTCGAATTTCTGTCGGCATGTGCGCTATGAAATTTAAAAGAACAACAAGGAAAGAGGGTGTATCGTCGATATATCGCGATCAGTCTGCACATGCGAAGCCTGGTTAATGCAGCTGTTCATCGATGATCCAGTTGTGTGAGTATTCCTTTTATTTACTTTATTTATATTGAATAAACGGCCTGAATAAACTAGCCTACCGCTGTACGGAATCAGGTCAACGAACAGAAACAGAATCAGTGTATCACTCAAAACGTGATAATCAAACGATGTAATCCCTTTCCTTTGTAGTTTTCCAAATTTAAAACATGTAACCTTCAGAATAATCACACATGTACACGAGAAAGAGTTGCGTAAATTGATTGAAGTTTTGCCGACGTCACGTTTTCGCCTGTGTCAGGCAGTGGAATTAAATTCATGTCTGGGTCGTAATGGTTTTGTCAAGCCTGCTCATGCGATGTTTAGGTACATGACACAAACAGTTCTTCTAACATTATTAAACATAAATCTGTTCTTGCTATTTCCCGTATTATTTAAAAAAAAAACGGTTGGAATTGCCATACGAGTTTACGACAATGGGCGTAGACAGTATGACGAAAGTGCAAGTCATTTTTTTTACTGAAGTTTATTAAAATATTGGCAAATAGGTAGCTCAAAACGGAGAACAGAGACTTTAAAGCAACCAAGTACATTGGTAAACTAAAATACTTAGGGAGGAAACAGGTTATTATGGGGTTCAAAGTAACCCTCTATAAATAAAGTCTTTGTTTTATTTGAAAGCTGGTTTATTATAGGTCCTACTCTATTCCATTAGAAAATATCAAATATTTAATATTAATCGTTTTGTATCCATACTCATATTGTAATGAAAAGAGATTGATACCCAGCACAAGTGTAGACCCTAATCAGTCTTCTCCTGTAGGAGCAATTTGAGCTGGGTCCATACTGTTGGCCTCATTACCTATATTAAATGTAAATAATGATAGACAACTTAAGCAGATGACATTTTGATGCAGTTTTGAGCTGGCACTTTTAGGGTTTTGACACACATAAAATAATTTTTCAGGGCATGATAATGGAAAGTGCTTGGCTGACACCATCCTTCCCAGCCTTAAACAACAGCTTCCAAAAAAGCACAACTGCCACAGAGGCTACAGATGAAGTGATTCTAGAAGTGAAACCATCCTTGTTTGTCTAAACAACGTAAGTACAAAATAATTGTCAAATTATTTTACCCTGTTTGCCTGCATACATCATCATGCACCTAAGGCCAGGCGTAACAACCTACCCCATAGCATGGATGTTGCAAACACGTAGTATGGCACCATCTTTGATTTACACGGTAAGTTTTTCCCTTCGAAAAATTATACATTTAGTTCATCTTCACAGTGGGACTGTGTGGAGAACCCATAATCCACTAGGCAGGCTCAAAGTCAAGGTGACACTTCAATGTCATGGGATTTACCCTTCAATTTTGTGTCTGATCCATACCTTTACTCACCATTACTTGCTGAACCCTTTGAACTTGTTTTGAATAAACTTCACCCAAATGTTCTCTCAGTGTGACAGTGTGCAGAATCCACGACTCAGATACCCAGATTCAAGATCAAGGTCACACTTCAAGGTCATGTAGTAATATACCCTTGAATTTCGTGTCTGCTCCACATATCTCCTGAACCATTTGAATGATTTACATTAAACTTCACTCAAATTTTAGTGAGACAGTGTGCAGAACCCATGACTCAGTTATGCAGACTCAAGGTCATTGTCATATTCTCATGTAATTAAAGCCATTTATAATACTTAAATGTATTCATTCTGTTCATAATGTTAAAATTGTGTACATTTGTTTGCACTTTAACATGAGAAACTAAATTTCATGCTCAGTTGAGTTGAGCACAAACAAGTTTTATATCCAAATGGCAAATTGGAATATGATCTCTGTGATTAAATAATTACCATATCAGTTATGGTTACTTTGTTGCTTGTAATATATGAATTCATGTGTGGATTTAGAAAGTTTTGCCAGAGGTCAGGGTGTCCAACTCTGACCACATCTTTTTAGGGGGGAGAAGATTCAAATACCACTAACAGCGGGCCATTATCTGCCCACCAGTGAAACACCATTTAAATGGCGTTTCTCTGGCTAGCCAATGATGACCCAACATTGAATGCTGGCTTGCCGTAGCTTTGAGAAATTCAGGGGATCCAGACCAGTAATTGCTAAGTAAGAAACCCTATATTTTTTTATATTTTCAGGGGGGTCCGGACCCCCTGCCCCCACCCCCCTCTGGATCAGCACATGGAATTGATTCTCTGTGTGTCTAAGTGAGTTTACAGTTAACATGTATTTGCTTTGTTCATTACAGGCTGTTATGTGGAGAAATGGGATGTTCCAGTGTTAAAGAATAAAGAGTGTATTTTATAAAAGAATATTTTAAAACCATCAAGAGGAAAGACAAAACATTAAGCTTGTGGAAGCTTGAGAAAGATACTGATGTGTCAATATAATTTGTAGATGGCCTGCAATTAAAAATTAAATTGTAACCATTTTCATTATTGTCATTTTTAGTTCATCTGAGTCATAGGCTAAATACATAAAATTATAGTATACCAATGACACTGTTGTCGGTCTGAGCACATTAAGTAAAAAAAAAGTACGCCCGTATTTTATGTAAAAAGTACGCTTGGATTTTTAAAAAAAATCCAGGCGGACTATTCTATAATGACGCCTGGATATTTAAAAGTACGGCCGGATTATCTGAAAATACCTTTAATTTATACGCCAGGAATCAGCTTGGAATCCGCCTGGAATATTTTCAAACCCGCCAGGAATTATTCTCAATTTGCATATTGGCCGGACTAATTTAAATATTTCGTCTGGGAATACGCCTGGAATTCCTTTGATCTGTTACTAAAAATAAAATTCCGCTTGTACTGTATATTAGTAAAAATCCAGACGGGATACAGGCGTAATATGCTACAGAAGTACGTGCCTTTTCCACCTGGAAACCAAGCGGGTATTTTCATACGGGTTGTTTGAAGTGAATGCCAAGGCCATATCACTATGCCAGGGTGAACGCTCACAGTTTTCACTGCTGCAGAGAACACCACCTTGCAGTTTAGATTTGTCAAGGTCACTGGAGCATGAAATGTAGGTCAGAGTCACCAGGTCACAAAATGTGCTGGAAGAGTATGACGCTCGAGGACAATTACTAAGCAAGGTTTGACACTCACAGCTATCACTAGCTGCTGCAGAAAAATTTAACGCACATCACAGTAAATTGCTGACAGATTGAAGACGCATGAACAGTTGGATTTGAACTCCAATGTCACACCCTGCTAGATTAGCAGTTTTGACAAAAATCGGTCACAATACAGTAAAACCTGTCTTAAGCCTCTACTCAAAAATAGACAAAACAAAGATCTTAATGGCAAATGGTAGCTTAATGAAGGTCAAAAGTATTCCAGAATACTCCCTTGGCATTCCATTCTGCAATACTTTTGACCTGCATTAAGCGATACTCGGTCTTGAAAACCGATTTTCCGTCTTCTTTTCGAGTGACCGCTTAACACAGGTTTTACTGTACACACTTTTAAAAAAGTGATCATTCCACATTTCATTTTTTCTTAAGGGAGCGCAGTGGCTCAGTGGTAGAGTGCTTTACTCGAGACCGAAGGGCCGCAGGTTCGAGCCTCACCAGCGCCACTGCTTTGTGGTCCTTGAGCAAGACACATTTATCCTAGCTTATTACTGGTTCAACCCAGGAAGACCCGTCCCTGTTTAACTGAAAGATTGTTGATGGGACGTAAAGAATCAAATCAAACAAAAACAATGTTTTTTCTTACCTAAGACACCATTTCAACACTTTCATACCATTCAAACGTTAAACAGAATCGAGCATAGAAAATATTTCAAAAGAAGAAAATATCACAAACAAGTACACTAACAACACACAAGTTCACCCTGATCAAGGATTTAAGTTTTCTAAAAATATGTAACTTTTATCACGATTTCAACCGTGAACCCTAAAATACCTTCGAACATGGTGTATTGGTTTACTTTTCTTTGGGAAAATACAATAATAATGAAATGTCCAGATAAAATGGAGTATTTCTGAACTATTTTCTTTATTTCTCATTCAAAACATATGTTGTGGGTGCTCAAAAGAACCGTCTCGGCAAGACGGTTCTTTTGAGAATCCAAAACGTACATTTTTATGTAGTGATAAGAAATTTAGTGAAATTTTACGTTCAAAATATTTGCTTATTTGGACATGTGACTATACAAATACACCTACACTCTTCTTTTGATAATCCAAGATTAGCGAACAATGACTAAAAAATCTGGATAATTTCAAAATTCTCCTAAAAACATATATTGATGATCATAAATGCTTTAATGCAATACCAATGAGCACCCACAATATATGTTTAATCGTGAAAAAGAATTTAAAAAATATAACTTCACAAGCCAGAGAACATGAAAATAATATTTATCATATATTCAACCAGCAAAGGCTCATGTGAGCCTGCAACATCCTTGCAAACTCCTCAGAGCCTTAACAGACTGCTCACCCACTCAAAGTATGCAAGTAAATAAAAGTAAATGAAGGCACAGAAAATAATATAAACCTCTTAGATCCACTAGAAAGATGAGCATATACATTTAAAAGCTGAAGTTTGACAAATAAATTTTTAATTTTGAGAGAAATTTATTATCTGGATCTATGATTTATTGATAGGCTTAACCCTCAGCATGCTCAATATTTTATGTACTTCACTCCTCCCCATTTTTTATCCAATTAAATCGCATGATTCCACATTTATTATGTATTTATATATAAAGTGAAAAGCAGTTTAGATCCTGATCTGCTGGTCGCTGATCTAGATCTACATTGGAAGCCAGCTGATCTGAATCTACATTGTTTTCAAAGCAAGATATATATGGATTTAACATGGCTTAAGGGTTTATAACTGAATGACACTCAGTAGGATTTGAGGACATAACTTCTGCCTGGAGCATGTTGAGCTGTTTTATAATTTATGGTGATTATCATAATTTGAATGTATATATAAAGAGATTAATTTTGTGTATTAACTAATATGACAAATTATAAAGAATAAAAATATTAACCTAAGAGTTATAATTAACCCTTTTAATACACCATAGAGATGCGTTTAACATTTTTGCAAACAGAGCAGACCCAGATCAGGCAGCTCTTACAGCTGCCTGATCAGGGTCTACTCTGTTTTCTTGTGGAAATATTATACATGTATATCTGATCCTACACAAGTGGACCTGACAAGTAATTACTTTCAAAGGATAAATAAGACAGAATACACAACCAACAACAGTCGGGATTATCTAAATTTATTATGGGATCGACCGGTTTCGGTCATACAATGACCTTTATCAAGATGACAAGATGATTATAAAATACAGCTGAGGTAGAAAAAAACGGAAAACAAAAGTCACGTGATCTCATTGTTAGAAATGAAAGTGAAAGTAGGAAGTTGTTTATGTATAGTAATGGAGTTTGTGTTGTAGAGATGGGTTGTACTTCACTGTGTGTCTGTGGTAGGGTTAAAAATTCCATATACTCTGATTCCTGTCATTTCTGGAGCAGTCTGTTCTTGTCCTGGTTCGTCTTGTAAGTCTGTTTTGCTTGATGATGCTGAGGTGTCTGTGCTTGAAAGGTATAAGTCGTCGTTCATGAGTTCTGTCGGTGTCGCTGGTGGTGCAGTTCTGTCGGTGAGTGTCTGTACGGCTAGCAGTGCTTGTTCTATAGTAATGGCTCTGTAAGGCTTCTGTGAAGGTTCTGTGGCTGTCTGTGTCTTTTGGTTGGAGGATCTGATAAATAAACGGTATTGAGTCTTATTCAGCGCCTCCGCCGGTGGAGTCCATGGGTCAGGCTTAAAGATGTCCAGTTTCTTGATGAGTTTGGTGTCAACTCTAATGTCCTGTCCTGGGTGTTGTTTCTTCATATGTTTTACTGTTGTCTCTCGGCGGCAGTAGAGTTTTCCGCAGTACCAGCATTCATATTTTATGGCTTCTGGTGCGTGTTTGGCAGTATTATGTCTGGATAAATTTCCTGCAGAGGCAAAGGTCTTGTTACAAGTTGTGCATGTCCGTTGGTTTATTGGATTAAATTTAGTCCTGTTGGCGTTTTTGTTTGGAGTGTGTGGATCCATGCTTCTTCTGTTCTGAGTCTGTAGTTGATGTTGCTTGTTGTTTGAGCGACTATGCAAGCATTGACGTCACGTAACGTGTGGTTTCCTGAGCAGAAGTGGCGCGATACTGGTTTGACGTTGTTCTCCTGTCTGATGTCAGCAATGTGTCCTCTGAATCTTTCATTGAATGTATTACCTGATTGTCCTACATACTGGAGTCCACATTTTAGACAGTTAATTACGTAAATGACATTTTTAGTTTGGCAGGAAAAGCGTCCTTTAATTGTGAACTTTTGTTTCGTTTTCCATGAGGTGATACTGGTTGTTTTTTGCATATAAGGGCAAGTTGCACATGGTTTCTGGCAGGGGTTGGAAACTAATGCAATATGTACTGGGTTGATGTCCGTTTTTACTAGGATTTGTTTCAGATTTGTGGCTCGTTTGTGTACTATCAACATTTGGCTGTCTGCTATTTGTTTAAGGTCTTCTGATAGATGGAGCAACCTGGTGTATTTCTTTAGGATATCGCTGATGGGGGGGTTGCATGGATTGTAGGTGAGGATGAAGGGGATTGTTATTTTCTTGTTGGTTGGATCGGTTTTCGGCAGTAGGAGGCTGTTTCTGTCTATGTTCAGGGCTTTCTGTATGGCATTTCTAACTAGGTGTGTGGGGTATCCTCTGTTCGTAAAGTGTTTGAGCATGTCTGATGCTGCTTTCTCGTAATATTCCGTTCTGCTGCAGATTCTTCTTAATCGTAAAGCTTGACTATAAGGGAGACTTTTCTTCTGGTGTTTGGGATGGAAAGAGCTATAGTGAAGGTATAGATGCGCATCGGTGGGTTTCGTGTACAGAAGGGTGTGGATCTTGCCGGTATTGTCTTTCTTGACTGTCACATCTAGGAAGTTGACCGCTGTATCGCTTATCTCTGAGGTGAATTTGATGGTTTCGTGGAACGAATTGAGGGCCGTTAAAAAGGAGCACAGCTCCTGGTAGGAATGTGGCCATATCATAAATATATCATCAATATATCTCCACCATATTAGCGGTTGTTGTCTCACGGTTGATAGAAAACCATTCTCTAGTTTACCCATAAAGATGATGGCATAACTGGGAGCGCATTTAGTACCCATGGTTGTCCCTGAGATTTGTTCGTAAAATTTGTTGTCAAATTTGAAGGCAGTTTTGGTTAGGATGAAGTGTAGTAAGCGAAGTAATACCCATGTTTTGGGTTCTTGTGTAGTTCTTCTGTCTAGCGCCTCTTTGGATGCTCGTATACCGTCTCTGTGAGGTATGTTGGTATACAGTGAGGTGACATCAATAGTGACTAGAAGTGCGTCTTTATTTATTTTTCCGAGTTTGTTTAGGTTTTGTAGGAAGTGGGTAGTATCTTTAATGTAGGAGTCCGTTTTTTGAGCGAGAGGTTGAAGGAATGTGTCTAGGTACATTGATATTTTTTCTGTAGGGCTGTCACATGCTGAAACTATCGGTCTACCTGGATTATTTTCCTTATGTATTTTGGGTAGAAGATAGAATAGGGGGGTTCTACAATTTCTTGGCATGATAAAGTTTACATGTGCGTCTGGTAGGAGTTTTTTGGTTTTCATGGAAAGTAGAAATTTATGGATTTCCGTGGTATTTTTGTTGGTGTGATCTCTTGGAATTTCCCTGTAGAATTTGGGATCGCTGAGCTGTCTCAATCCTTCTTGGATATAATCTTCCTTGTTCATTAGGACGATGGCGCCTCCTTTGTCGGCGGGTTTGATAACCAAATTGCTGTTGCTGCGTAATGTTTTCAAAGCTGCGAGTTCTGTGTTGGATAGATTCATACATTTTCTTGGTGCAGGGTGGTGTTCTAATAATTACTTTGTTCTATGTACCAACATGAAAGTTTATTTATATAATTATTCATAGTGGGTGGAACCTTTAATAGCATGAATATTCATGAAAGAAAGGGTATTGGATCATAGATCATATGTATGCAGCAATTATGCAATTACTTAAGGCATATTAAAAGTCAAGTGAGTAGTTTGTTTGTTTTGTTGCTTTACATCACAAGTCAACATCTATGGTCATGGTGGGACGGTCAGTTCACCTATTGGGCAAGCTTGAACAGGCGGTTAACCAGTACTTTGTGCACATACTTTCGCTTGTAACTGACAACAACCCTTCTTGAATGATTCAGAGGAAGGGAGGAGAATGACCGTAGATATTATTTCATGATCAATCAAGTGAGTAGAAGCAGGGAACAATGTAATTGAGCTGGTGTCCAGCAAATTTAGGTTCAAGTTGGTGCCCCTTAAGACTCAGATCAGTTTGCATAGTCTGATCAGTCTTCATTCACAGGGCCCTCTATGGGCAGCCAGGGGTCCAACGTTTCTTCAGACTCTGATCAGATTGTACGGATGTGCAGACTGATTTCATTTCTTCGCCATATGTACACACATGTCATTTGTACATAATACTGGATACCGCCTCATATAAGACAAAGCCTGAGGGATGTACATGTAGTTTTGGCATCCTCGATCAGTCACGTCTGTCCATTCTGGGCCCCCCAGGGGTTTTGGGGATCTGGGGAGAATGCTATTTCTTTTCAGGGAGCTGGGGAGCAAACTCATTTTTTTGGGGATCTAGGGAGCCCTGTCAAAAAGTGAAAACTAAATTTATAAAATCTCACCTTAAAGGAAAAGCCTCTATTTTGTTTGATTTTTTTAAAAAATTCTTTGGCTTCTGGGGGGCTGCCCCCCAGACCCCCATTATAAAATGTACTTATTTACAAGACCATTTGTTTTTGAAGAAGAGGAAAATATGTCGAATAATATTTGTTTTTGTCCCGCCAATGAATGTTGGTGGAGCTCATTTGTTTTTGGCTCGTTCGTCCTTCTGTCTGTCCGTCTATTGTCATGGCCACTCTAACTTCGTCATTTTAATTGGATTTCTTCCGAATTTCATACATGGATTGCTTCTGTCAAACTCGCTCTCAAGTTTGAATACAGGTTTTGTTCGACAAACAATAATCAAGATGGCCGGCAAAATGGCCACCGCCTACCGGTATCTGGTGTCATGGCCACACTAACTTAGTCATTTTGTTTATAGGATTTCTTCCAAATTTCATAATGGATTGCTCAAACCCTTGTTAAAATTATTCTGGTCACTCTGATCTTACTAAATTAAGTCATTTTGATTGGATTTCTTCCAAATGTTATATATTGATTGCTTCCATCAAACTCTCCTAACCTATATAGCCACTTGTGATTTTCCAGGGGAGGTCTGGATGCCCCCCCCCCCCCCCCCCCCCTCTGGATCTGCCCATGTCACTTGACATTGCACCGACAAACAAACGTAAAGGATGTTTACTAAATAAGTAAGTACTATTCTATAGAAAGATGAAGCTTTCGTTCCGCAATATGTTACACATTTTACAAAACAGAAAATATAATAGAAACAGTCTTAGATGAGAAATAGTACCTTGCAAAACGTTATGAGCCAGTGAATGTCAAAATGGTTCAGCGAGTTTGTGTTTAATGTCCCACCATGGGCAGTAGCTAAGGTCATCTGGAGTCAGGGACCCCGGGACAGGGGCATGCTAGACTGGAGCCTCAGGGATCACACTTAGAACCCCAGAGTACAACTGGCCAGTGATAATCCATTACACCACAGTCAAAGAGTACCAGTAAAACATAGGTGGTCCTGGTAATGCTGAATTCAAGATGAATACTGTAAATTTGGAATTTTTTGTGTGAGTTTAGTTTTTGCGAAACTTCACATACATATGTGTGAAGTTTCACAAAAATTAAACCCTTGCAAAATGGTGAAATCACTCTTGTCATTTACTGACATAGGTAAATCATGATCGACCTATCCAAAAGTAGTGGCATTTCATAATGCAGGGTCTGCATTGCAGGTGGTTCAGCTAACAGCAATCTTCAAAGATAGAAATCAAATGAAGCCTGTTCAACCTCTAATTTCTAATGGACCATAGGTAACAAGACTTTTGCATCAAAAATGATTAGAAAGTCTATCCATTAAGAAAGGGTTATTCCAAATTGAAGCATGTATACATTATGTTTCGCATGTTTACTTTTTTTCTCAATAGACTCTTATTTCTAAAATGAACAGCTTTTCTATTCATCTACATCAACAATGACGTATATAAATTAATCGAACAGTATGGCATGAAAACCAGTGTTTTCAACCAGTGTTTTCATGAACACCAGTGTTTTCATGAACACCAGTGTTTTCATCAGGCAGGATTGGAAATCAGAATGATGTTTATAAGCCAGCAGCACTTATACAATTCCTGCTTTCCACTATCTTTCATATCAAGACTCAATTAAACAGTTTAAATGACCATTTAAAATAGTAGAAAAGATATGGTCTGGACAAGAAGTTCAGACCAAGGGAGATAATTAAAAAAAAACTTGGTCAGTAAGAGTGATCTTTCTTGTCATGAAACATTTCTCTTTATTCTGCTTCCATCTTTTAAGTTTCATGATATAATTCTCACAGTAGACAAGATATGGTCAAGACTAGGATTTCATATCAAGAGAGATTAATCAAAATCTGAGACCGTAAGAGTGACCTTTCATACTCATGACATATGGTCCCCTTATGACACAACAGCCTGTGAATTTCATGACATAAAATGATAATTCCAGAAAGTACATGATATATGGTCAAGACATGAGTTTTAAGATCAATGGAGATAATCAAAAATCAAGTCAGCAAGAGCGACCTTTCTTGTTTACTGCATCCATCAGTAAAGCCCCTTACGGTAAAAAATGCACTGCCGCGAACAATTTTCGCAAACAGCTAGCAAATACTCTGCGATTATTCTGCGATGTTCGTTTTTCACATGCAAATTAGGTCTGCGGCGAATATTTTGAGTTAACAGCCTGCTAATATTCAGCGAATATGTGGCGAACATGATTCAAGACAGCAAATTAAATATGCAGCAAATACCCTGCAAACATTCTGAGAATATGCGATGAACATGCATTTAAATATGTAAATTAAATATGCAGGGAATATCCAGCGCTCTTTCTGTGAACATTCTAATTAAAAGTAAAAAAAGCTGTTGCGATTATGTGGCGAACAATAATTGCGAATATCCTGCGAACAAGCAGCAATCAATGATTTACAAAAATCAAAGCTTGTTAAACTCAAATAGTCAAAATTTATCCATTTTGCACTGACTTCAGCAAGCAACACCATTCGAGAACAAGCAAAAGGTATCAACTCAAACATTATAGGAACAGAAAAACACACGAGAAGAGATTACATACCGTAAAAAGACTTCTCAACATGTTGTCATTTTTGCATCATGGCAATTATGACAGCCATTTAATTGAAGTTTTAAGGGGAGATAATTTTGAATCTATCTCCCCAGTAAAAAAAATAAGATCTTTAGACTGAGAGCCATATGAGTTGAAGTTCCTTAGATGAACACTCCGCGAATACTAAAAAGTTAAAGTCACTGTAACGAATATACAGCGAACAGTATCCAGAACTAAGTTCTTATTGCGAATACCAGGCAAATAATACCTATAGTGCTTGAAAAAAGTTTAAATTTATGCTGAGAATATGCAGCGATTATATTACAAGCTGCAAACATTCAGCGATCACTTTTTTGTAAGACCAACTTTGTTCGCTGGGTATTCGTGACAAGAAGTGAATATATAGCGAACAATTACTGTAAACAATGCAGTTCGCAGAATATTCGCAGCATATTCATCAGATATTCGCACAAAGACAGCTTTTCCATAAGGGAGTTCATGACATATTTCCAAAAAGTACACAAGATAATTTCAGACTAAGGAAGGTAATTAAAAAAAATTAGGTAAACAGCTCGTTTAAGGAAAAGTAATTATTTCTAGCCAATAAGTAATTCAGAGACTTAGAATTAATGATTAATTAATCTAATGTATAATTTGAATTAACAATTTTTGTGAAAATTACTTAATCGATCAATGAATATGAAAGGGCTACAATTGATCTCACAGCTGAGTCTGCCCATTTATTTATTTGTTATCTGCACCCATTGAAACCAGACTCATTATATCTGAATTATTTATACTGATAAATAAGCGGGGATTCTATAAAAGAAATCATCTTTGATTAATGTTTAAATGGAGTTATTGCACTGATATTGGTAAATATAATAATGTCCCTGAGTTGGGAGCATCGAAGCATCCTTCTATTTCCCGAACGAGGGATAATTTGAATCACTAATTATCCGTGCAATAACCCTTTTATTATATACATTTGCAGCTATAAATACTTTATGCCCTTTGCAGAAGTAAATTGCCTTAAAAAAGCCATCGAGTACTTTTTTTACTGACCGTTGCCAGGTACTCTTCTTTTGTGGATCCTTTTTTGTTATTAATAATTTATGTTTCATATTTGTCTTTGCTATGCTGTCTTGTCGGTTCCTTGCAGCCTTGTGATCACCTGCTGGGAAGAGGACTGACCTCTTGGATCTCTTGTGTGTTGTGTTTTCTCGTGTTTTTGTCACTTACCCATATGGTTTCCCTGGTCAGGTGTGGTACTTGATTGTATCGATTCCAGATCTTTGCCTTCCTCTTTTAGAGTCAAATTCTGTACAATCAGATGACAATTTTTTTGCGCCATTCCATTTGGAAGTGTGTGACATCATCAATAACATTGGCCATCTTTGAATCATCTTAGTTTTAGGAATATGTGTGCTTATTATTTTGAATGCAATATTGGTTTCGTTGCTAATTACCTTTGCAAACTGTTTGGACCCAGTTCAGACCTGACAAAACATCTGTTCTGACCTTAGTCCAAGCCTTTTGACACTTTGATGATACAGTAAAAGTGTGTTAATCAGCCACTCAAAATAGACAAAACAAAGATCTTAATGACAAATGATAGCTCAATGAAGGTCGAAAGTATTGCAGAATGCTCTCCTTGGAGCATTCTGCAATACTTTCGATCTTCATTAAGCGATATTTGGGTTTGAAAAACATCTTTTGGTCTTTTTGAGGGTGGCAGTTTTACACATGTTTTATTGTTTCCTGAAAGAAATTTTCAAACATAATCATTTTGAAAAATATCAGTAGAGACAAAATGGCATGTAAAATTACACAGCATGCCAATAGTTTAAGATATACCAGTATTATATTATTCATTATTCCAGCTCTCTATCTTTACAGGGCAATCTAATTGAGTCTCCGAAGAATTCCGAGGATAACTAGATTTATGTTGAATAAATAAATGATTACCAGCAAGAAAAACTTGATTTTCCTGCTGTTTTCCTGCATTAACGTCTTTGTATGCGGGGCAATTTTTCATGCTTTTGTTGTCCTCTGCTGACTTTTTTCGAAACTACATTTTCAAAAAATTCTTTTAGGTACACTATCAAAGTGTCAAAGGGTTTGGGTCCAGATCAGAACCAATTGTCGGTCTTTATCATTCGCAATGGTTATTAGCTGACGACAAAAGTCGCCACTAGCAGGGAAAGAGTTAAGTTTACAATGATAAATTATTTTCAAATCGGCCTAATTTAGCTTGTTAAGTGTTTAATAAGATTTTTCAGTTTTTTTCTTTCCGTTGCAATGGCAACCAGAATTCTTATGGAATGATGTGTATCTTTGAACAACTTTGAAAGGGGACCATCCAAGGATCATTCCTGTGAAGTTTGGTGAAAATCCACCAGGTTTAGGAGATGTTAAAAAATGTTGACAGATCCAGGATGAACAAAGGGACAACAAACATCATATGATCACAAAAGCTCAGGTGAGCTAAAAATTACCCAGCATGCATGCAAACAGTTAATGAAACATCCCAATTTTAAATCTTACAAACTGGATGAAAGACTCCCTTAGTGAAGAGTTATGGGTTATTTCCATACAAACCATCATTGTTTGCCTTACATTGCCATCTAGATTACTTCGTAAACAAACAAATCAAATAAAAGATCATTCACTCGTTATGACAGATCATGATGTGTCCAGAAGCACTTGATCTTACGAATAACAACAAAAAAATCAATTCGAGGCCAATGTAACAGCTGAAGAGGCATTTAGTGTGACTGTGGGTCTCTGACGTCATTGCCTAAGCAAATATCGGAGCGAAATAGAAATTGTTTGCACTGAGAATTGATTGGCCGGCAAACAACGTTTCTGTCATATGGGCCATCAAGAGAGAGAGAGAAGGACTGTTAAACTTTTTTCATTTTGATACCTACACTGTACAAATAGCGGTACATTGTACAACTAGTAGCTAAATTCCTTGTAAAATAAATAAAGCATGAAATTAATACTTTGGCAAACAGTGAAGACCCTGACGAAATGCCGCATTATGCGCCATTTCATCAGGGTCTGTACTGTTTGCCAATGATAGCAAGAATGAATCAAATCTGACCAATAGGTACTAAGACAGACAGAATGAACGTACGGGCGACACCAAAACTATATCCCTCCGACTTTGTCGGAGGATAAAAAACAATATTCAGGGACAAAAAATGCATCATTTAGAAAGTTCTACCTGCTACCCCTTAAAATACAAAATGGACATATCCATACTTTGTGTATCAATATGTATGGATCCATCATCAGAATGAAAAGGGATAACCCTTTATTCTCCCAAACAGATGGAAGGATAACCCTTTATTCTCACAAACAGATGGATACAATAAGGATCATAGGGTCATCCATTATATATTGTAAGGAGACACAGGTTTTTATATAGAGTTTATTAATCGTTCCATTTGAAATATGGGATATATAAATCCCATATTTTAAATGGAACGATTTAATAAACTGTATATTACATGTACTCTGCTTGAACTGCTTGCTCAAATCAAGAAAATACTATGGTATACGATGTGGTAAAACTAGCGGGATCATGACTTGTCTAATTCTAACACGAGTAGTTATACATCAGCTAGCTTTTCCCCAGAAGTCTGCCATTTTGGAAATCTTCTTCATAGAGTCCACCTCAGAATTTCAAACGCCTGTAACTTTTTTATTAGTGAACGAAAACATAAAGTGTGGGTAGTCATTTTCTTAGTTAGATCGTAACGAACATTTTGGTACTAAATTCACTGTGATTTTCTAGAATTTTTCGCTTTTGTTCCCCGATCCTCCAGTTTCAGTGTTGGAAGACAGAAATGTTATGCAACGTCATCGCATGTGCAAATGACGTCATTTGTTAATCGGTGTGCCGGCAGAAGCGTTATGCTTGAAGTTGTTTGAAAATTGTAAATAATAAAACGAAAATGAATTGACATGACTTTCATCTCATCGATGCCTTGGATCATCTGTGGTCAGGAAAAAGGAGTTCTGGCTAAAGGGATTTATTTCCCTAGAGGAAATAAATCTTTCTAGGCAAAAACAAAATTACCGATTTTATTTGCTTGATAAATCATGGTATTTTCCCGCCAAACATGTAATATATAGTTTTTATGAGGTACATATATGAATCAGAATGACAGTTTTTGCATAACGCTATTATAGGCATTGCTGTCATCAAACACAACGTCATACAATGGTTCTATATACCATCATCATGAGAAGCAATTGGAGTGTGATAATAGTGAGTGACAAAGGCATGATTCTTCTTTTATTTGACCTTTATAGCTAAACTGGCAATCATGTGAGAACATTCTGATGCCTACGTATATTATAAAATTACCATTAAAACGAAAATGGCAAAAATACTTACAGATATCGGCAAAAATGTTGTCCCTCGAAAGGATATCAATGACAGGGATGGTAACAGTCCAATATTCTCAATCAGGAAAATCTTTCAGCTCAATCCTGAACTTGGCCGAAAATGTTCAGAAATCACCAATAAAATGTTTAAAAGAACAAAACATCCATAGAAAGCAATCAGTTTATGCTTATCTTATAGTAAATATCTGATTAAAAGATCATGATAGGTTCTGAAAACAAATAACAGCCATAATAAATTTGATCTTATAGTCAATCAGCAAATCCTGATTAATTCTGAACTTTATCACCCCTGCAAAGAATGCTTGCAACGCTTGCACCCTTGATATCTCTTGGGTAAGATTCAAACCTGCAACAAATTGGTCATGAGCCCAGCACTCTACCAACTGACTACAGTGCTCAAAACAGCAATGCTAACCATTGTCAAGCTGAACCTAGATATCTCCTCTTAAGAAAACAGTGTAGCTCCTGATCTGACAACGCCATCTGATCAGGATCTGCACGGCTATCCATGTTGCCTCAGAATCATGTTAATTCGAAGTTCTAGGGACAAGAGGTTATATTTCGAAGTATCAAAATTTCTGAATTTTAAGGAGGCAGACATAAAAATATATAATCAGGGCTCGAAAATAGCACTCGTAGGCTCGTATTTACGAGTGCATCAGGCTGAGGGGCAAGTGAAAATTTTGATATATCTAGTGACCAAATAGATCTTCACAGAAAGAAATACAATATTTTTTGAAAATTATAATCTGTGACCCCTCGATATATACTGACTTAACTGAATCAAACTTATGGATGGGGCTAAAAGCTAAATCTTTTGCACCTTGATACATAGTGTTTATGTAGAAAAGCTTTTGTCATAATCATTTCTAAGTATTTACAAGACATAATCAGATTTGTTGGTTAGTAATTCTCGGTAATACTTTGTGTTAATGCCACTCCTGACATAAGGCTAGTAGTCATTATTGGAAATATATCTCTAGGCCTGTAAGCATTTCAAAAACATCAGAGGGCTTGTCTTCTTTTATCAAAAGTCAATACGATGTAGTTTAAAAATATTATATTCCCGGGCAGTCTCTTCAATACCATTCAGTTTGATTCACCATCAGGCCAAATGTTCTGTCAGATGGAAGTCATGGAGAGCTCAATGTCTTGACTTAAAGTTATTCAACGGTGCTAACTCAAACAGGAAGCAAAGAGGAACAACCATTCTTTCATGTGAGACACAGTCTTGACCTGATATATAACGTCCCCCTACCAAACATTATCATTTGCATCAAAGTAGTAAACAAAGTTTTCGTTTTTAGATATTTAAAAAAGAGATAACTCAAACAAGAAGCAAAGGGACAGCCACCATAATTGTACAGAACACACCCTCTTGTCCTGAACTATGTCCCTACCAAATAATACCAAAATATCTAAATGGGTATTAAAAGTTATGATGTGCACAAGTTTTGCCTTTAAAACTCAGTCAAGGGAGATAACTAAACAAGAAGCAAGAGGGAGAGAGAGAGCATGACACACTGTATTGACCTGATATACAGTAAAATCCGTCTAAAACGGCCACTCTAAAAAAAAAAAAAAATTTGGTTTTCAAGTCCAATAATCACTTAAAGCAGGTCATAAGTAATGCAGAATGCTCCCCTCTTGAAGAATTCTGCAATACTTTTGACCTTCATTAAGCTACCATTTGTCATTAAGATCTTTGTTTTGTCTATTTTTGAGTGGCTTTACTGTACTTTTATTGTTATACTACTAACTCCCCGTATGTTGAATTTTAATATTTATGTCTTTTGATCAACTAGTTTTAGATGTCTCTTTTAAATAATAGTACATTCTACAATACCTCAAAAGGTAGATAAAATTAACTCCATTTTGACTTGTCTATGTCGTATGCATTTTCACAGAATGAGCGTTGGATTTTTATCAGTCATTGGACTTTTATCGCCTTGCATTGTGTGCTCTTAAATCAGCTGTTGTGTCAGTACTAACCCTTTTCTTTATGAATATTCATTCTAAGCTCCACCCACTATGAATAATTATATGAATAAATTTTAACATTTGTACATAGAACAAAGAAATTACTTGTTAGGTCCACTAGTGTAGGATCATATCTAATCATATTTCCACAAGTAACAGAGGAGACCCTGATCAGGCAGCTCTGATCTGGGTCTGCTCTGTTTGCAAAAGTGTAAAAAGGCGTCTTCACTGAAAAACAAACTGTTTGCTTTAGACAGGTGCTGAAAGCTGCTTGCTTATAAGCATTTCAAGAGCTATTATTGGTAATTAATGAAATGCAAATTAATCCAATGAAAGTTCACCAAAATTTAGTGGTCCTTAAGCCTCTTCTCGATCAAGGTATGAAAAATACCTGAAAAGAATATTTGTATGTTTAAATTTCATTTATCATAATGATGTTGTAGCTAGGAGTGAACATGTAATAGCGATATGAATAAACATATTAGTGTATTACTTATTTAGTAACATTACCACATGAAGTGCGTATAAACAATATCACATATATATGGCAAACTCTTGAGGTTGTCACACTATAAATGTGATTCCAAAGTAATTTTTAAGTCATATATGATACGAGCCGTGACATGAGATTTCCAACAATGTGGTAATTGCAACCAGCAAAGGCTCAGACCAGCATGCGCATTCGTGTAGACTGATCAGAGCCTTTGCTTTTCTATTAAATATTCCATGACTGTTAAGCTACTGACCAAACATTATTTGGAATTTCTAAGCTTAAAAGAAGGCTGCACAGGCTCATCTATGTCTACACTTGTCAAAATACCACATTGTTGGAAATAACATGTCACAGCTCAATTACTATATAGAATCTTACAGGAGTGCTCATGTATTATTGAATTTGTAAACTTAAAATTGTGAGAAAAAGCAATAAAATGCTCGACAAAGCTTCACATTTGATCTCTTTTCCTCAACTTATAATACATGAGCATTCATGCAAGATCCTCTGGAAAAAAAGGGGAAAAAGTTAAAATCTATGTTACAGAACATTGACCCATGAAATATTCTCGACAAAGAGTCTAGATCTAGATCAGTTGACTTCTTATACCATACAGCCAGTTGATCTGAACCCAAATTGTTTAAATAGCAAGGACATATGCCTGGTCTAGCTGTAAATATGGATAAAAGACATGAGACATGCATGGATCCAGATTTTTTTTTGTCTCAACTTTTTTTTATACAATGCTTTTACACGCTAGAGAACCTCTGTACTCGAAAAGCGCAGTCATCGCGTGGTGGTCACAGTCGACGAGTGGAAAAAATGTGCACCTTGCTGTTGAAAAAGGTAATAAATTTCTTAATATTTCACTTCTGAGAGTATTTTTTGCTGATTATTGTCAGTAATATATACAGCTTTGTATCTGCGTAACAATACGTGTGTGGGCTAAGCGGTAGTCAATACAGCGCCTTATTTATACAAAGAAGGTGATTTTTCTCCAAAAAAAGGATGTAAGATTTTTTTTGTTTATATTCTGAAATTTATGCTTACTTAAGATAAAACGCTAAACACCAGGGCCTTAATGTGCAAAAGTTTGAAATCTGTGGGCAGAGCATTTTCAAAGTTATTGAAGTATTTAATACTGTACGCACAGTTCTCTATATCGGGTGTTCTGGCCCAATGATCAGGTGCTCCTGTACTCAGTCGTCTGGATTAGATAAAAGAGAACTGTACGCATATGTCGCGGGTTGTCCATGCTATATTTGAGCTAGCACATGTGTTTTGGGATACATGTTGCATTTTTGACCATCGAAAACCCTGGCAAGCCTGTGCAGACTCGCATTAGCCTTTGCTACGAATATACACAAAGTATGGATGAAGATAAAGACTCGAAACAAAATTTGGACATCTAGTCCAACTAGATGAGTCGAAAGTCTTTAACTGACCAACGCAATGACACATTAGCAAGTGGCATGCCCCCATTAACAAATTCAGACGTGTTCAATCTTCCAATCAAATCAATGGCCAGTGGATTTAACTCGTTGCATGCTGGGATATTTTCTATGCTTTTTGTCATCTGCTGATTTTACCTGATCTGGGTTCAAACTGTTTTACTAAGGTTATCAGCAGGCGGCACTAGCATATAAAGAGTGTGGTCAGGCGCCCTTGTCAACTAGCTCCCCGGGCAGTCCAAAATCACTTTCATGGTATTGACCAATTCGCGCAGGTTCGACACGGGGGTGACAAGTCAATAGATCTTTACAATTCCAGTATCTCACTTCTGGATCACGGAACAAACCTTAGATAGTATTTTTCACATTTTGGTAAATTTGTTGGCATTCCATTGCTAATTTACAGCCACAAAGCGATCACGGCCCACAAGGGGGGGGGGGTACTCTGATACTGTTTGATTCATGTGTAGGCTCGGGTATTTTTTTGGTTTAAATTTTTGAATTACATTATTTGGGGGGGGGTTCGAAATATTAATATTTTTGGGGGAATGAAAATTTGTGGATATTTTTGGGGGCCACGACAAAATTGGACTAGATTTAGGTGTCTCTTCTATGTATTTTAGGGTCTTTTCTTATGGTAAATATACAGAATGAGAATATTTTTGCGCAGCAAAAATTTCAAATATTTTTTTGGGTGCTTGATATTCACGATATTTTCTGGCGGCAAACGGTAGGTGCTGGACCCAATCCTACGTATGAAGAAAAAGCGAGAGTACCCCCCCCCCCCCACACACACACACACACACACCTACACACAATCACTCACCCTGGGTCACAGTCTATAATGAGAAGTTGCTAGCTAGGTGATCTGTCATGGCAGATTGAGTTATTTCTGGCGATTTTATAGGGGATGCTTCTTGTTAATCATACTTGTATTGAATCTGAACATATGTTGATCTATGCTCTACCATGTCTACGGGAGCTCGGCTTATTCTACATTCTGGAGCTCCCGTAGTAAAATTATGAGGTTTTCAACCTACCCACACCATGGTCAATATTCACACGCAGAACCGATTTCATCCCCATAATGTTACATGGCATTGTATCAGCGGATTAACAACGCTAATATCTCCCCAAATTTTCCGGAGGATATAATAAACAAGAATATTTAACAATTAACTTTAAAACACATTACATATTTTCCTTTTTCTGTATAAATGGGTTAGCACACGAGATCTTGTCGTGAAGTTATATTTTAATGCATGCATGTATACATGTAGCTCTCTAATGAAAATAGGCCTGTATTTTGGATAAAATTGCATCTGCATACCTGCTTTGAGTATGCGAGCAGCGAATGCTCGCATACACAGGATCGCATATATAAACCTCGGCTGTTCGTCCAAAATCTCCTGTGCTGTCCTTGTTTTTGTAATTAGCCTGCGAATATCCAGTAAGCACGTAAAATCGGGCCACTATCGGCCCGCAAGCAAAACGCTATCCGAACGGCGTTTCGCTGGCGGGCCGATAGTGGCCCAGCATTGGATACTCGCTGGGCATATCATCTGCCGAGGTCGACCGTTAAATAGTTTTGCTGTCCATAGAGCGACAAACAGTATTGACCTAGATCAGACTGAGCCTACACTGTTTGCAAAAAATATTTCTAAAATGTTCCAACAGAAGACAAAACAGACACGTTTTATTGTGATTAGCGTTTTTTCGGCCTTAGAGATTTTGTTTATTTTCAAAATGTAATGCTTTTCTCTGAAAAGTGCGCAGACCCTGATGAAAAGTCGTATTATGCTTGCGGCAATTCATCGCGGCTAGGAGAAACAGGATTGCTTTAGCTTGCTGTAGACTGCAAAAGTGGTCGTAAGTTACGTCATATACCCAACTTCCAAATATAGCAACGTTTTTGTCTCAACTCTTTGCATGCTGAGTAACGTTTTTTTTGTCCTGAACATTTAAATCTTACGGACCTTTCTCCTTCTGGTCCTGCCAGACGTTTTGCTGAGCCTGATCTGGGTCTAAACTTTTTGTTTGATCAATCTCAGACATTTTCATTTAAAATGCTTCCAGAAACACACTATAAACGTTTTGTATGCTGATTTTTTTTTTTTTCCGCATACTAACCAGATTACAGCTATATGGAGCCAACATCCCATCACGGCCCAATATCGGCCCGCCAGCGAAACGCCAGTTGCCTGATTTCTAATATAATAGGTGCTTACTGGGTACAGGCTCGAACAGTTTGGATCCAGATCAGGCTCCAAGTTTTGTACAAAATAGTAAGCGAGTATGATCAGAAAATACCAAAATCACAAACCGAAGACAAACCCATGGCACCGCGAGGAAGAGCCACACGACCATCACGATACACCAGAAAGACAAACTAGATGGTTGCAAAACTAGAATGGACATAAAGCTTGGTCCCAAAGCCCCCGATGTTCTGATACCAAAATCGACTTTTCCCCGCTAGTGTCAAATAGAACTTTTGATCCAGATCGGGTTGACATTTCAAGCTTTCGTCCGACCATCCGTTTATTCGCAGATCGGCCATCTATTGGCCTCTTTTTTGTTCTATATGGCTAAATATGACATCCACATAATGGAGTCCCTCCCAGGGGTTTTGGGAACCAGGGGAAATGACATTTATTCCAGGGGAACAGGGAAAAAAGGTCACATTTTGAGTGGAACAGGGTACAAAGGCAAAATTGGGGAACATGGAACATAAGAAAACAATTTTCGATTCTTTGGGAACAGTGAAACAAGCCTGTTTATTTCAGGGGAACAAGGGATCGGTTATCCCCCTAGGAGGATCTCATAAGCGTTCCAATTTTCAAACCATCCACCAGTTTGTTCGTCTGTTCATCCGTCTGTCAACATGTCATATTAAATTGTGTCTCTGAAGCACTGACAGCTGTGAACGTCAAAACATGCATAATAATTGTCCTTTACATACCCTTCGAACACACACTGTAATTTGTGACCCCATACCATGATCAACACCACATTTGCGGTAGAGTATGCAGCAGAGATATTTAAATGTCATTGTTGTCTTGGGCATACTCCTCAAGCACGCACTATGCCATAAATCGCATGTTTCATTGATTTTTATGATTCTTTAAGCGCATATTTTTTTTATGAAATCCGTAATATTTCAACCTTGCTCTACGTATCACTCGCCAGTGACCCTGGTTATTTTATGCACTAAAATGCATGTCTTGCCCAGCAGTGATAAATTAAGTAACAAACCTTGCAATTGTTATAAGAGTGTGTGGCACAGCTTGTTTTATGTATTGGCATTGCTTTGAAATTGTTGCCGAGACGGGTTGGCATCGCTGGAGACAAATAAACAGCAGTTCAATCGCTTTGGCTTTGTTAAAACCGCTCGTGTTCCCAACGACTGCGTCCAGATACAGCTTGACGAATGCGTACAAATCAAATATTTAAGCACTCGACATATGGGACAGTCCGCTTGACTACTCAAAATTTGCGTACAGAAGAAAAATGGCTTGCATCTTCGCAAATAATAAACAGAAACATTTCAAACTTTCTTGTCCTCCACTTATACGTATTCTTCATTATTTGATGACATAATACGATAATTGATTACTTTAATAGCACATTTATAAGCCATTGAACACATTTCAGGCACATAAAATCCAATTGACTAGCCAGAAACTGACTGGTACTCTGCTGGTTTTAAAATTTAAAGGTTCTTATTGGGCCAGAATGGACTACAATACCTAAGCAATAATTCCAAATGAAAACAACATCGTGAAAATTAAAAGCTGTAATTTACTGGCTCATAGAATGGATCACAGTAGACCAAAATAGTATATTTTGTGCACCCGTCGACTGCGAACACCACGCGATGACTGCGCTGTTCGAGTACAGAGGTTCTCTAGCGTGTTTTATTTCAAAGAAAAAGCAAAAAATATAATTTTCAAAGGTGATTTTCCAAAGGTGGGTGGGGTTCTGGATCCCTTGTCCCCCACCCCTGGACCTACGCATGAAAGAACTGTAATTTGTTTAGCAGGACAAAATAGGGTACAACACTCTCCCCCCTTTTTCCTCTAACATGTTAGCTTAATGTATGTACCAATACTTAAACAACACAGAGAGAACCATTGATCTCCCCTCATTATGACGTATGAAAATAGACAAAAGACCTACCTTTACACAAAAATAGAAAAAAATAAAATCCAAGAAGGATTAATATAAGCTTTAATACAGCGGAGGAGGTCTCTAATATCCTATAATGGTCACATTTTCGCTGTAAAATCTGACATTTTCTATCCAGATTCTTAACCACAGTAACTAGATGCCGATCAATACTGTTGCATTCTGGGTAAATCTATTTATTGACGTATATGGTACTGAAACCAGAAAAGCATTAATACAGGCTCCAGGCAGCATTCCACTAGACAAACCTGATATAAAGGCTGAACATCAATATCTCACATCATAGGTCCAGATAAACACATTTTAAACCCATTTAAGCCGAATGGGATTTCCCACAATTATCAATTGAACCAGTCTATTTCCATTTTAAGGGTTGTTGGGTGGTATTTTTCATTTTTATTCAAATTTTAACAGAACTTTCTGTAAGCAAACAGTGAAGACCCTGATCAGATGCCGCATTCTGCAGCGTCTGATCTGGGTCTGCACTGTTTGCTTATGTCTTACAAAAAGGACACTAGGCTTATATGGGTTAAGCTTTTTTTTTAACAATATTGCTAATATTTTAAAAATTTTATCCATCAGTTTACTATGTAACAACTAGTTTGTTTGAGAAATAAGAAAATTAATTTTTGATTACGCACTCTGATCTAGGGGACTGTCACATAGAGGTTCCCAAATATAGTACTGAAGCACAAAAAGGCCTTTAAGGCACTTAATACAATTTTCATATAATATATGATTCTCCCAGGGGCGGGATATTTTATATAGTGCAAGGCATATACCAGGGCTTTACAGAGTGAAAAGTCCATACTCCTGATATTCCCCGACCCCAGCGTGTGACTGGTGCATAAGATCTAAGGTACAAGCCTTTTTATTGTATTGAATCAATCGGTTAATTTGATATATAATTTGACATCAGGTATTGAGGTTGTAAAACCTTTTTAATGCTAAACTCAACTGAGCATGAAATTTATCCTGCTCATAAATGTTTTAAAATGCCAACAATCATTGGCATTTTAACATTTATAAGCAGGATAAATGCAAAATCTGGAAGAATTAAAGAAAGAAAAATCATCATTTTTAGCATGCAGTTGAAATTCCATGCTCAGTTGAGTTGAGCATGAAAAAAGCTTTATAACCTCGGGCCACAATAACTTCAACTTACCAAATTAATTTATAAGTGCACATTATTATTTTTTTAATTGTGAATGCTACATGAATTTCTGAGAGAATGTCAGGCCCCATGGTTATAAAACTTTTTTCATGCTCAAATCAACTGAGCACGAATTTTCAACTGCTCATAAAAACTAAAATACTGACATATGAAGATGTTTTATTTATCATGCTAATAAATGTTAAAATGCCAACAATTGTTGGCATTTTAACATTTATGAGCAGGAAAAATTTTGTGCTCAGCTCAGCTGAGCATGGAAAAAGTTTTATAACCTCCAGGCCTGGTCTGATCTGGCTCACCATCTTAACTGTTTGACACTCTGAAGGTATTCCTGAAAAAATTGTTCTTAAAAGTTAATTTTGAAAATAATCAGCTGACAAAAAAACAAGAAAAAATATCACTGGGTCAAGGCTAAAAATGAGGCAGTGAAATTGTAAAAAATCCCTAATATGGCATAAGAAATGAAATTGCTTTATAAAAATAGAAAGAAATCTAAATTAAGATGCTCCCAACACCAGCAGGAATCAATTTTGTAAAGTACCGCAATTAAATTGATTTTCTCAGCAAAATAATTAGTATTTTGCATGTATTCCCCTATGAAGGCAGATTTCAGAAGTCTTTCAACAGACTTTCGACTAAGTGCTGCATGTCACAAATCAATCCTTAGGGTTTACAACCAGGTAAGACTCAAACCAGCCTGCTCAGCTACAGAGACTAAGATTTTTTTTAATTTGATGAAGTAAGCAACACTATTACAATGTACACATTCAGGCACAAAACAACACATTTTATAAGGCACTGATCTGACTGCATATCTGGGCTGTCTGATCGTACAGGACTGTAACTCTTTGCATGCTGGGTAATTTTGCATGCTTTTTTGATGTCCGACTTACTCAAAATTAACTTTTTTCGAAAATTATTTCAGGAATACCATCTGAATGTCAAACAGTGTGGATCCAGATCAGGCACAAGGTAAAGAGCTATTTATGCCAACTCATGAGCATTGGCGTAGCTCCTATTATACAGTTACACAAGTGTATATTAAAAATAGTAACATTCAAGGGAGGTCACCTAATGTGGCAAAAGTGATCTTCCATATCATAAGGAACTGCTCTTAAAGGAAAGAATTCGCTCCCTCTGGGAGCAAATTCATTCCTTTAATAGATTAGTTCCCATTTCGAAAAGGGACACATTTGAAGAGAATCACTGCTTGATCCAGTAGTCTCCCTTTGATGTGCATAACTTTTTTGGAGTTCTGGCCATGCCAATGATGAGGTTCTGATGACTGGGGTGATCAGAAAAGACTCAGACAAACCTGAACATTCATGTAGTCCAATGCCAGCTCGCATTCAAAAAAGTATGAGAGAGGTTCAGACCAAAAATTAGATTCCCTTTAAAATACTAAATGGATTTTCCCATACAGATTGATAAAAAAGGATGGGACTGTCCATATTTTAAGGAGTTGGAATTCCCAAATTATGTTTTTTAAACCCCTGAAGATTGTTTTGATGCTAACAAGCAGTGCAGACCCAGACGAAATGACATGTTTTGCGACATTTCATCTGGGTCTTTACTTTTTGCAAAAGAACATGTTTAGGAGTTGTCAATACATGTATGCATAAGGTTAAAGTATGATTAATGAATTATGCTTATTTACCATTAGGGTTAGGGTAATGTTACCAAGCAATTTCATGGGCTGGCTCATTGTTTAGTTTTGACCTTACCTAATTTGCACTTGAATGTACCACCTCCCAGACATCACCTGATTAGGCTGTTCTTGCATCTACTTTGGCATTCCTACTGGCTCTATTTCCATTTTCGAAGCTTGAATATCATTCTGAGTTAATCTGTAATGAACAAAAGACTTGTGACTTTTATTAATTACTGTTGTTTTCTGCATGTCAGATAACGTTTGAGTACATGGTTATACTGAAAGTCAAGGTCTTTTATTTAATGCTACATATTATAGTTCATAGATTAACTTTGGGCTTCTTCAGAATCTATATGTTTGAGAAGGTCTGAATTATCATATGTCACTTCTAGGAGTGATATAACACCATGTATTAAAACGGATAAACTACTAGAAAATTTAAGATTTTGGCAACATTATGAAATGATGCCCATTACTACACTTTATGATGAGACATTTAGTGCTTTGGAACACCAAAAATTACATGATTTCACAGTAATATAAGAGTCATTTGATAAATGGAAGCTGAGATTTGTGGTCATAGTAAGAAAGGGTGCAAAAATCAGGAATCGATACAATCAAGTGCCACACCTGACCCAGGATACCAATGGGAAAGTGACAAACTCACATATAGACACCACAAACAAGAGCCAAGAGGTCAGCCCTTTCCCAGCAGGTGACTGGGAACCGGACAAAACATCCCGCGACAATACATCCCATGCCATTTTTTGACACCCTGGAAAGATTTGCCACCCCAGACAAAACATCCCATGCTGTTTTTGTCATCCCGGACATAACATCCCATGCTGTTTTTATCACCCCGGACATAACATCCAATGCCATTTTTGCCACACGCGACAAAACATCCCACACTCAGACTGCTCCTTCAGGGTAGGCTCAGTCTCATTTGGGACCATCATCTACTATTACATGTACTAGCAGTGAATGCCCTAGTAAGACTTTCCAGATCTTATATTGATTGAAATGCAGTGTCACAGTGTAAATAAAATTCATTAAAAGATAATTATATCAACTAAATTTGAGTTTTAAGAAGCCAGTTACACCTTAAAAGCCATCATTTTACAGTTTGGGTCAAACAAACTATTATAATTGGGAAACATATGTCTAATTAGTCTAATTATATATCTAACTTTGATTTCAAATCATTTCAATATGTATGGTTCATTAAGAATATTAATGATAGTGACAATTAACTAAATGGGATGTTTTATGCACATTTATAGGCTTTAAACAGAATGTGGGATGTTTTGTCCGGGGTTGCAGAAATGACATGGGATGTTTTGTCCGGGGCGCAAAAATGGCATGGGATGTTTTGTCCGGGGTGACAAAAACTGCATGGGATGTTTTGTCCGGGATGGCAAATCGATGCGGGATGTTTTGTCCGGGGTGGCAAAAAATGGCATGGGATGTTTTGTCCCAGGATGTTTTGTCCTACATTCCAGTTGACCATAAGGCACATATAAAGAGACGCGCACAAAGGCATAGTAAACGCAAGACAGAAAAAACATAAAAGATCCACAAAAGAAGTACCTCCTTGGAACGGTCAGTAAAATATTTTACTGGAGGGCTTAAACCGGTATTACGGCGCTCCAACCTCACCATTATTCCATTACTAAACTTGTATGTGTTGCCCTTGGTCCTTATTTCCTGTTGTTGTATGTTCCCCCTATTTCCTGTTGTTGTATGTTCCCCCTATTTCCTGTTGTTGTATGTTCCCCCTATTTCCTGTTGTTGTATGTTCCCCCTATTTCCTGTTGTTGTATGTTCCACCTATTTCCTGTTGTTGTATGTTCCCCCTATTTCCTGTTGTTGTATGTTCCCCCTATTTCCTGTTGTTGTTTTTTAAGTTTACTTTGCTTTATTATCTGTTTTTATTTGTTTTTCCTCGCTCTTCCTTGTATAAATATATTTTTCTTAAATTTGTTTATTTCCTGTTTTTGCTTGTTTTTTCTTTGCTTTATTTCGACTGTGTTTTCTTGGATTTTTTCAATCATGCCCTTAATGCACAAATCATGATAGAAGCAGACAACACATAATGATATCTTTCTCATCATTATTTTTTTTGGGGGGGGGGAATTAGTCTTCACATTACATATAGGCCTCGACGTGAGAAAACCTGTCTTCGGAGGTTTGCGAACAACACAGGTGCAGACCAGCCTTCGCATCAGCGCAATCTGATCAGCGCCTTTGTTATTCGCATTTTGGGAAGTACCTTTTCTAAGCTTGCTAAAAACTAATTTCAATTATCTAGCGAGTCTCTGTAGCTGATGAGACTGGTTTGAGTCTCGCTTTGTCGGAAATCCTGAAGACAGTTTTTTTCGCGACGAGGCCCAAATGCTATCATATAATTCTTCTGAAATAAAACATTTTATATGGTTTGATTAAGAAAGCAGTGAAATTCAAAAATTTCATCTGCAGAAATTTTAGGAGCTTTAATTGGCTTTAGGATTATTCCACAGCTTTCAAGATAATTTTAGAAACAAAGGACTTTTCTAGGCCTGTACGTGTCGACCTTGTTTCTGCTAATGGCATCCATTGAGTCTTCTAGCTGGTGTCTGAATTAATTTAACTCAAATTCCATAAAAAAAAAATTGCAGAAAACAGTCCTTGTTTCTTCAACAAACCAAAGTTCATGTAATGATTTATAATAAAATACATGTGAATGGTCTATTGGCAGACAATTGACATGATATGTCAAGTAGGGAAAATAAAGAAAAATGTCTATAGGAAAAACAATCATCTAAGCTAAACTTTCGTTTATCAGGTCTTTACTTTTCATTTTACCTGTGTGTCTGAAATTAATATACCAGAAGCTCGTTGTTGCATGATGACCTTGCACATTATTTCAAATCCCAACCCTTTTGATCCCTCCCCTGAAGGCCCCTCGGGTGGGAGGGGGCACACAATTTCAAATCCCCAGCCTTTTGATCCCTCCCCAAGGCCCCTCGGGTGGGAGGGGGAGGGCCAAACATAAATATGCTTTTGGCCAAGCCCCACTTGCAATAAGCAAGTCATTAAAAAAATTTGGTTGGATTCAGTGGAGATAGCAAAATGGACAGAGTTCATTGATCACATTATCCCAGAGCGTGGGGATAATGAGGCCCTTATTTTACCTGGGTCTGCACTGTTTGGTTACACACAACTTTACTTAAAGTAACCTTTATTTACATTGACCATTATGAATGACTCCTGCAATCCTTTAGATAAATACAGAGCTAACTTTATGGATTTATTTGTGGGACCAACAGCACCTGCCAGGCTCTTAAACATGTCTCTAGATAAGTTATTGTGTCCCCAACCAACAACTCAGATTGCATGGGGCTAGGGCCACATCTAATAAACTGTCAAGAATGAAACTTCTGAGTGAAGGAACAAACCTGCAACTCTTCTGCAATTAACAAATGCTTCACCATTAACTTGATTGTGACAGTGAGTCACCATATTCACCATATTACACGCAGAACATGTAAAACAGCAACCCAGATTGACTTTGTGTTATTTCAAAAAAGTCTAAGCAAGCTTGAAAATTACGGATGTGTGAGGCTTGCAGAGTGATGACAAATGGTGATCCCGAGGGACGGATTTTTCTATCCTACCCTCACACGAATAATATATTCTTTTTCTTGCTCACCACTGTTTTTTTTACTTTCAAATAAACTTCCAGAAGTCCTTGAATAAGCTAAGATGCAATTTCACATGATGATGTCACTTTAACATGACAATGACGTCACTTGACGACCATGTGCGTGAGTTCCAATACAACCAATGTATGTAGCCCTCACGTGACAGCCTGGGTAAGAAAGCATGGGTTAGATAAGATTTTCTATCCCAGGGTAAAATCTCAGATATCCTTATCCGTTGTGCAAGAAAATTGATATGCGAATCAAAAAAGCACACCCAATCAAAAAATGTGGAAGCTCAGAGATCCTCTGTAGTGGCTTCCAGAAAGTCTTCAAGACACATGTTTCTGCTATGGAAATTGAAGAAGATACCCCTTCTAAAACTAAGGCTATCTGGGCTAAACTCAAGAAAGGCTTGTATTGCTGATTATTCAACAGAGGAGGTATGTGGCACAACTTAGCCCACCAATGTGGTGACTTTAAATTTGTAGTGGAAAAAGGATGAAAATAATATCATCCCAGCCAACCCCCAAGTTTTAAGACATTGGATAGCTGGCAAATCCCGCATACCAGCATCATATATGAGACTGCAAAGCGCACCTCCAGATTTGTAGTGCACCATGTACAGGGGTAACAACCTACATCATAGCATGGATGTTGCAACAACATAGTATGGCGCCATCTTTGAATTACACGGTAAAGTTTTCCCTTCGTAAAATTATACAAATAAGTGTCTGTCAAAAATAAGCAGTTCAGGCGTTGCCTAACATCCCACTTGAACAGAACATATAAGGTCACGCCCAGAAATGCTGTTGCCTTTGTAATCATTCACCCACAAGTATCAAAGCCGGAGACAAGAGGATAATTTTAGCAGTCATCCGCTTCGATATTTGTGGGTTAATTTTCTTACTGACCGTTACAAAACAGTGTTTTTATGGATCTTTTTTGTTATGCGATACTGCGATAATTTCTTGTTTATTTTGTCCCTTTCTCATTCAGTGTCCTGGGTCAGGTGTGGTACTTGAATGTATTGATTCCTGATCTTTACCTTTTTCCTTACTTCATGGACCTAGAGAAGGCATTTAACCATGTCCCTCAGAAGGTTACCTGGTGGGGTGCTGAAAAAGCTCAATGTTTAGAAATTTTTGTCAGGCCTGGACTGCTGTAAAGTTCATTTGAGTTCCCATGCAATGTCTTTCATACATGAGTAGGCAACAACAGCATCTGATGCAATGACTGAAAACACTGGGTTCATAAGAAATGCAGCAGGCTCCAATGACTGATGCCTACCCCTGCGAAATTTTGCTCTACAAATTGGAGGTGTTCTAGAACTGTTCTAGAACATTTAGAACTGTTCTAGAACTGTTCTAAACAGGTAAATATGTTTGTTCTAGAACTCATGTTCTACAACTGTTCTAGAACATTGTTATAGAACAAATCAAACGCATTCTAGAACTGATTTCCATTCTATAAGCGTTCTTGAAATATTCTAGAACATTTTTAGAACAAATCAAGAACCAGTTAGTTCTACAAATGTTCTAATAATATTCTAGAACATTTTTAGAACTTTTCAAGAACAAAATAAGTTGACAGAAACTTCTAAAAAATGATTCAAATTAAGTTCTAGAACATTTGTCTTACTTTTTAGAACTAGTTAATTCTACAAATATACTAATAAATTCTAGAACATTTTTGGAACTTCTCAAGAGCAGAAAGCATCAGGTAGCTCAGTGGTTGGGCACTTGCCTCTGGTTCTAGAGGTCCCAGGTTCAATCCCTGCTTGTGGTGAGGAAACTTTCTGTGTCCCAACACGCTTTCTCTAGTGTCATTTGCAGGGATGACACTAGATAAGTGCATGGTCCTTTGGATCGGGACGTTAACTGGATGTCCCCTTTGAAGGGAAGGTCACCCCTTGTGCAGGTTAAAGAACCCTACGGTAATATAGATATGGTTAATTACCTGTAGGCTTTCATCCTGCAACCTGGAATGTACAAAGTACACTTGCCGATAATACTCGCAAGCGAGGGTCTGGCAGTATATAGAGAAAGAAAGAAAAAAAAAAGGGCAAAACAAGTAAAAGAAAAATCGAATTAAGTTCTAGAACTCATTTAGTACTTTTATAGAACCAGCAAGTTCTAGAAATGTTCTAAAAAGTTCTAGAACATTTTTAGAACATTCAAAGAAGAAACATTTCATAACCAGATGGATGATGGGAAAAACATGGCTGCAAGAATTGGAGGGAAAAAGTGGATGCTCTTCAAAAACATTTGTTTTGGAATTTCTAAATGGCAAACATGATAGTAGTTTTGCCTGAGACAGTGAGTAGACCTGAGAAACAGTTTCTCTAAGGTTTTAAATGTTGATTAATGGTGGGGTTGTTGTTTGTAAGTTTTTTTTACAAATGCAAGACAATGTTTTGAAATGGGTGGGGTAATACAGGGTGGCATGTTACCACAATGAGAAGATGATCATGACTTAATTACTATAAACAGAGGTCGAGCAGTTAACATCCAATAAGTTTTCCAAAAACTACAATGTTACAGTTTTGCAATAAATGTTATATATTTTTCAATTCACTGATAATTCGGGAGAAATATTTTACTGAAATTTACTGAACCAGCAAGTTCTACAAAAGTTAAAAAATGTTCTAGAACATTTTTAGAACAGTTCTAGAACAAGCATGTCATTATCATTAATTTAACCAGATTGATGTTGGGAAAAACATGGCTGCCATAATTGGAGGGATTATGAAGGCTGAGCCCAAAAAGCACTTGTGGCAGTTTCTAGATGGCAAATTGACAGTATTATAGTCTTGGACAGTGAGTAGGCTTGAGACACAATTTCTTAAGTTTTAATGTTAATTGTTGCTGTAGTTGATGTTTTTCCATGGTCAAATGCATGACAATGTTTTGAAATGGGTGGGGTAACAGGGTGGCAATAACTAACAACATTTAGGCCAACTTAGGGCCCCTATAATAATTCTCCTCCAGTTGATGTTTATTTATTTATTTTGTGATTACTTACTGGGGTTTTAAACCAATGTCAACAGTTTTCCAGATATATAAAGGTAGCATTCGATGGAATCTTATTTCCAAACCCTATATGGGACATTTTTGGGGAGGTGTTCAACAACTGTTTTAAAATAAGTTCAGTTGTATTAGAACACTTGCAGAACAAACCACTAGAACATTCCTGAAATTGTTCTTAAACTATTCTAAAATGCTCTAAATAAATTCAGGGGCATTAATAGAGTGTTTTATGACATGATTTTTGAAGAGTTGTTCTACAGTTTTTCCAGAAAATTTCTAAAGGTTTGTTCTGGATCAGTTCTAGAAGAAGCCAAGGTTTATTCTAGAATAGTTCTAGAACAAACTATTAGAACATTTCCGGAATTGTTCTGGAACCATTCTAAAAATGTTCTAGAATGATTCAGACATTTATAGAACGTTAAATGAGACATTTTTAGGGGTGTTCTACAATTGTTCCAGAAAAATTCTAAAGGTTTGTTCTAGATCAGTTCTAGAACAAACCAGGGTTAATTCTAGAACAGTTCTAGAACAAACCATTAGAACATTTCTGGAATAGTTCTGGAACCATTCTACAGATGTTCTAGAACTATTCCTAGACATTTATAGAACGTTAAATGGGACATTTTTTTAGGGTTGTTCTACAATTGTTCCAGAAAAATTCTAAAGGTTTGTTCTAGATCAGTTCTAGAACAAACCCAGGTTAATTCTAGAACAGTTCTAGAACAAACCACTAGAACGTTTCTGGAATAGTTCTGGAACCATTCTACAGATGTTCTAGAACTATTCCAAGACATTTATAGAACGTTAAATGGGACATTTTATGAGGAGTGTTCTACAATTGTTCCATAAAAGTTCTAAAGATTTGTTCTGGAACTGTTCTAGAATTAACCTGATTTGTTCTAAAACTGTTCTAGGAAAAACTTTTAGAATTTTCTGGATCTTTTCTAGAACAAATCTTTTGACCTTGGCTAGAACATTTGTAGAACCAAAAATTGTCCCATTTAACGTTCTACATCTGTCCCTTAAACGTTCTAGAACATATCTAGAACAGTTCTAGAACATAGTTCTAGAAAATTCTAGAACTCTTCTAGAATGGTTCTAGACCATTTCGCAGGGGTAAGGCTTAATTAAATCATGATTATAGATGCCAACGGTGACAGCAATTTGCCGTGTGGGGTTCTGACAGGTCAGACCCGATAAGCTGCAGGTGGTAGCTTGGGTGGTTTTTTAATTTCAGCTGCCTGAGGCCATGAGCTTAGCTAGCAGTCATCTGCATTGAAAAAGTTCAGGGAGAGTGACTGCTGGTTCTCACATACTGCTATTTCTCTTAATAGACCAAGGCCATGTGTACAGCTCTTGCTGTGCAGTGGGACATTCCATGCCAGTGAAACTTGCTGTTAAGTTGTTAAACCAAGCCGAACCTTCTGCACTTGCGGCACAATGATAGGGCCATGATCAGACAGATCTGCAATATCAAAACAGAGGATGTGGCCACTGTAAGGTCATGAGCTACTGGCATTCAAGCTCGAGCTTTAAAGGATCTTGATCTCATTTTGACAGAGAGAAGGCTTTGCATGTAGGTAGGGCTCTAGCTGTGAATTCAGTTTTTATTTTTGTTTGAGTTGATGCTTTACGTCCCAGTCAACAATTTCTCAGTCATGTTGGGAGGTTTACTGGATTGAACCACTACTAAGCAGAAGATAAAGTGTCTTGTTTATGGACACAAAACAGTGACTCCGTTGAGTCTTGAACCAGCAACCCCTCAATCTCAAGACTAGCGCTCTACCAATAAGCAACTGAACTCCTTGAAGTGCAGTCATAACCCAATGTCATATGCACGGGGCCTGACGGCATGGAAGAAATTGACAAAGAATCATTGCTGTGAGTGAACACTCAAAAAAGACCCCCCCCCTCCCCCAAAGAAAACAGCTCCTTGAGATCAAGTGAGATCTGCTAGAACTGTGTGCACCGATGTGGATGATATCCTTGCGTAGGTGATGATGATCAGAAGGGACTCACCAGAGCATTCACTGCATACATATATGCAAAATGCCAAGAAGATGAAGGCTCGCAGAAATTCAGATGGTGTGTTGAGAATTAATTATAAATCAGTTTTGTAGATTCTAAGATCCTTTCCTCATTTAACCATATCAGTGCCAATTACAGATCAATTAACCATTAAAGCGCTGCCTAAACTCTGTAGCAGACACCAGTTTAACTCTTTTCCCAATGGTGCCACAACTTTTATTATCTATTGACAACAGACTGGCCCTAGACCAGGCCCACAAAAGAGTAGGCCTGATCTCGATCCAAACTGTTCAACACTCAAATTTGATTCCTGAAATATTTTTTGGAAAAAAATCTGCAGACTATAAAATTTTAAAAAATTACCCAGCATGCAAAGCTTTAAAGACAAGAATAAAATTAATAAAACAAGCTGTAAAAACTAATTTCTTTTTTTCTATATATGGAACAACTGTTAACCCTTAAATGTCAATTCACAAATGCAGCTGAAGTTTGCGGCAACATATTGCATGACATTTTATGTGATTCATCTGCTGGCACCTGGAAATCAAGCCTTGTTTGATTTCTTAAAGCAGCAACGAAAATTGAAAATGTGCAGTAGTCTGCAGCAAATTTTGGTAGTGCTTTAAGGATTAGCTCTAAGATATTCCGTGTTATCAGAAGCCATCTAATACAAGTTACTGGGAGGAAAATAGACAAATCAATACAAGCAATCCATCAAAACTACCACCTTAAGAAAGTTTGGCTACCTAAGTCTATACTTATTTTCTATACATGTAGCCCAGTGGGCATCAAAATTATTTGAGCCGCAACATGAGATTTCCAACAATGTGGTATGTGCGACCAGCAAAGGCTCAGACCAGCCTGTGCATATGCGCAGACTGATCAGAGCCTTTGCTAGTCGCTTAAATATTCTACTGTTAAGCTACTGACCGAACATCATTCGGAGTTTCTAAGCTTAAAAGGAGGCTGCACAGGCTCATCTGAGTCTACACTTGTCAAAATGTCACATTGTTGGAAATCATATGCCGCAGCTCATTTTGTTGTGATAGGGTTTTAGGTCACTTTCAACAACTTTTCAATCATATCACAACCATCAGCTATTAATTGTATAGCATTCCTCTATCAGTGGTAAACCAGTACAATGTGTTTAGTTCATGGGCGGATCCAGAGGGGGGGACAGGGGGTCTGGACCCCCCCTGAAAAATCACACAAATTTAGGGTTTCCCGGATCGCAAAGCTACCAAGACAGCATTCAATGAAGGGCCATTATCAGGACGCCAAGGAAATGCCATTTCAATGGCGTTTCACTGGCGGGCCGATGATTACCCACTTTTAGTGGCATTTCGATCCTCTCTTCATCCCATCAACTAAAAAAAAAAAAAAAAAAAAAAACGTTGTCAGTGCTGGACCACTCTGACAAAACTTTCTGGATCCGTGCATGCAGTTTATTCATACATTTGTCAGTAACTGACAACTGCCTTACTTGAATCGTTATCATGGACCCATAATCAATAGATCAATTATCATGGACCCATAATCAATAGATCACTTGTGTATTAATCCTATATTCTGGATAGGATTAATACACAAGTGATCTATCGATTCACGTCAGCTCAAGTGGTGTGTATAAGTGTATATAAGTTAATGTTGTACTTAGCAATTGTAAACAAAATTTTACCTCACTGTCACTCTTGGTTTGCACGACAGTACATACTCATACATGAAGACATGCATACACATATGTACAGACTACCTTTCAATAAAGAGCTCACTTGGTATGCAGGCTGATTAGTCTTCATATTCTGCTGCAGGTGCCATTCTGTTACATTTTTAATGTATTGTGAAAGAGTTGCCATTTCTCTGAGAATCGGGTGTCAAACTGACTGGTGCAGAGAACTTATTACTCAAGACAGAAAACGTTCACACGTCCATATGAAGAAGATTTATTTGACTCATTAACTTTTCTTGAAAATTTTATGATCCTCTGAATATTTTGGTGTGCTTTAGTTTACAAAAGAAGGTACAAGGTTTCTTACATTTTCTCTGCATTTTGCTATATCTTCCAAAATTACTCCAAATATGTATTAATGAGCCAGTGCATGAGATTTCCAACAATGTGGTAAGTGCGACCAGCAAAGCCTCAGATCAGCCTGCACATACAGGCAGGTATGCACAGTCTGATCAGAGCCTTTGCTAGTCGCTTGAGTATTTTATGATTGTTTAGCTACTGATCTGAACACCATTTGGAGTTTCTAAGCTTAAAAGGAGGCTGCACAGGCTCGTCTGAGTCTACACTTGTCAAAATGCCACATTGTTGGAAATCACATGTCACAACTCATACTCGTATTTTATTTGCCTCCTTAAACACATTATGTTATACCATTTTTAGAAGGTAATGTAAACCCAGATCAGCTTGCTCCATCAGAAGCCAGCTGATCAAGATCCACATTGTTTTTCATCCCCACAATAAATCCATATTAAAATTAAATCAGAGGAAAACTATGTCCCCCAACCACAATTTGAGTCGGTAAGCATGCTTACTGCTCTTTATTGTGTCACAATGATCTACAGGAACTAGTCACAAACTTTTAGAAAAAAAAATGTAGATGTGTATCTCTAAAAATATAAGTATATACACTGACCCAAAATGAAAACTTTACACTTTATTTATTTGAATAACTGTTTTGTTAGTATACATGTCGTTGTAAGATTTACGCATGCTTATCGAGACTTCGTCGCAGATAACGATTATGCAATTTTTATTGAGATCGCAGGTCTATTCAAGCGTCAACGTCTGAAAAACGTGATCCTTACCTTGCACGTGCCGAGGAACAGGCGGTTCACTAACGGCTTTAAAACCGACAAGAAAACATTTGCAGCTGAGTACTGGTAATAAAAAACAATTTATTGTTACAAAACGCTTCCATTTAGTGACGGTACGTCTTTCAAAAGATCAAAGAAACCACGTTTTTGGCGTGCTCAAGGCGGGGTCTACGGTAGATGATATCGCGCATCATTTTGGCTGCTCTAGACAGACTATTAATTATCTTATGAACCTGTAGAACAAACCTGGGCATGTCAGAGTTTGTGCAAGACCTGGTCGCGCACGTGTGACGACGTTACGTCCTTATCGCGTTAACGCGTTAGCTCATCCACGTAATCGTTTTAAATGGCAACCATTATTGCCCGTCTTTACGGGGTTCATGCACAAAAGATAATTAGTCATTTCGTGCCAAATAACGGACCTGGAATTTTCCAACGTGACAATACAAGGACTCACACAACACGTAAACAACCACACAATTTCATGCTAAAATAACGTCAACCTCTTGCCTTGGCCTGCTTCATCCACGGTCAAGGACCCCATATAACTCGTATAGGATGAATTGGGCCCGATGGTCCAGTCAAATCATCAAATGGATGCGCTAAATGACTCCAATATGCACCTCTGTTAGCATTACATACGTATCCCTAACGTGCTCATACAACGTTACGTAAATTCAATGAGGTGACGTACTCTGCTAAGCATTCGTAAAACTGTAGGTCACACTGGTTACTGATGATCTTTTTAACATCACTTAAAGCACACAGTCAGTAATTTCTTGTTTCCAAAATCTGTGTGACTGGAATAATTGTTTTTAGAAATTTTCATTTTGACCCCTCTGAACTGAATTATTCATAAAAATTATGCAATTTTTGATTTTCATCCAATATTTTTTTCAGAGACATCGATAAGACATTGAAAATTCGATGGCTGAAAAAATTAACCCCAAAACTTAATTTATCATCAAAATATATACTTTTGAATACTATGTAAAGTTTTCATTTTGGGTCAGTGTATATAGGCCTATTTTTTTTATTCTAAGGGGTTTGTAACTAGTTCCTGTGCAATGATCCATCAATTATTATTAAGGGAGAGCATGCACAAACACAATTTTGGCCAAACTTTGAAATTACAAAGTGCTGTGGTTACCATGAAGTTAAGGTCAAGGTCATTAAAATCTAATTAACTCTTTTCTGCCTCCAAACAATGTATCTATGCAAGTTTGATGCAGAAAACCCCACTGGTTCAGAAGACTGAGCTCAGAAAAGGCTGAATTTACAGTGTTTTTTTAAAAGATGTTGACCTTGAAATTAGGTGATCTTGAAAGTTATGTCAAGGTCACCAAAATCATACCAACTCTACATTTTGCCACAATGATACAATACATTAAGTTGAGCTAGAATACATAGTTCAATTTAAGAGATATACAGAACCCCTATTTTGGTCAAAATTTGACATTTCAAAGTGCTGGTGTGACCTTAAAAATAAGGTCAGGGTCACCAAAATCTAATTAACTCTTAACCCTCTACTAACAATATATCTATGCAAGTTCGGTTAAAATTGAACCACCGATTTCGGAAGATAGCCTGTGGAAATGGCTGATTTATACTGTCTTTATAGGAAGGTGACCTTGAAATTTATGTCAATGTCACCAAAACCTAATAAACTCTTCCCACCATTCCAACAATGTATCTATGCAAGTCTTGTCAAAATCCTCCGCTGGGACAAATATTGTGCAGGGGAACCCTATTTCGGACATTTCAGAGTGCAGGTGTGATCTTGAAAATTAGGTCAAGGTCATCAAAACCTTATATACTCTTCCCCTTCTCCAGACAATAATTTATGCAAGTTTGGTCAAAATCCATCCACTGGTTCAGAGGATAACGCACTGAAACCATATTTTGGACACTTCAAAGTGGGGGGTGTGACCTTTAAAATCAGATCAAGGTCATCAAAATCTAAACAATTCTTCCCCTCCTCCCAACAAGTTTGGTCAAAATACGTCCACTAGTTCAGAAGATAACGCATGGAAACCATATTTTGGACATTTAAAAGTGCCCCTGTGACTTTGAAAATAAGGTCAAGGTCACCAAATTATAATCAACTCTTCCCCTCTTCCAAACAACGTATCTATGCAAGTTTGGTCAAAATCCATCAACTGGTTCAGAAGGGTAATGCACAGAAATGAAAGCGGACGCCGACAATTTTGGACATTTCAAAGTGCACCTGTGACCTTGAAAGTAAAGTTAAGATCACCCAAATCTAATTACCTCTACCCCTCTTCCCAACAATGTATCTAAGAAAGATTGGTCAAAGTCCATCAACTGGTTCAGAAGATAATGCACCGATGCACAAAAAAGCGGACGTCGACGAGATCTGCACCAAAAACAATATACCCCCCCCACCCTTCGGGTTGGTGGGACATAATAATGCAATTGTCCTACTTGAATGTCTGGAAATCAGAAGATGGTAATTAAATTATAAGACCATCATTGTTTGATGTCACCCTACTGATATTTTTCCAGATGGCTAGATAGGTATATAATTTTACTGATTTGTTTTTTTTTGTTTGTTTTTTTATTCTTTACGTCTCAGTCAACAGCTATGGTCATGTCCAGACGGTCAGTTCACCTAACCACATTTTTTTCTGGGCAAGCTTGACCAAACAGTTAACCAGTACTTTGTGCAAATATTTTCGCTTGTAACTAACAATAACCCTTCTAGAATCAACAGATGGAGGAGAATGACTCTAGAAATTATTTCATGATCAATCTCCAAGAAACTTGTGACCCCTGATCGCTACAGACTGAGCTACGTGGCCCGGTTTACTGATTTGTTATATAGACATTAAAATTAAAGAAAACAAGAGGGCACTAGGTCACTCGTTCGCTCACCTATGTATGACTGTTTATAAAGGTACAGAGTTCTCACTAGGATTTTGAAAATTGGAGTAAAAATTCTGTTTGCCAGAAAGAATTGGAGTTTTAACATACTTTTCTATTGGCACTTTTGAAAAAGTTGGAGTCAGAATCAAAAAGTTGGAGTAAAATAATCCAAATTTGGAGTTAGTGAGAACTCTGAAGGTATAGGAAAGCATAGCTCCACTCATGCTTTCCCTAACAAGCCTAAACATTTGACCCATTGGACAGGCCACTTTTGGCCCCAGTGGTAAAACTTGCTTGAACTCATCTGAAATTGGGGAATAAACCGTTTGTATACTGGAAACCCCTCAAAGGGTAGTTTGGTAATCTGCATTTCATCAGGGTCTGCACTGTTTACTATGATAAATGCAACTTTCAGAGACTGAAGTACAAATTTATTCCGAAAGTCTTCTGGTGACCCCTGAATACATATAATGGGCAATCCCATCATTATTGTAACTATCTGTATTGGAATATCCATCCTCCTAGAATCAAGGGAAAGAATTCTTCAAACAAGACAGGTACATTTGTAAGATTTGTCTCCCTTACAAAGAAATATTAAGTAGGAGATTTTGTTTAAGGACATTTTTCATCTAGATCTCAGGCAGCCCATTTGATCGGTGGAGTGAACCATATGTGAAATTTTGGTAGAATTACTTCTCCGATTTTTCTCAGATTCATGATATTCTGAGCCAGAATTATCCCTGCATATTAATTTATTTCCTTATTTTTCTGTAAACCCAGCATTATTCTAGGCAAGCTGGGTAATTTTGTATGCTTTTGTCCTCCGCAGATTTTCTTCAAAATTAATTATATCAAAAGAAAATTAAGGAATACCATTAAAGTGTCAATCAGTTTGCATCCAGATCAGGCCAGATATGTTGTCTGGTCTGATCAGGTTTCAAACTATATGCAGTGGTTGTCAGCAGATGACACTAGCAAGCACAGAGTTAAAGGAAGTTCATTAAAAACTGTAGGTCTCAATGGGCTGAATCAAGTGTATGGAAGCAAAGACTCAGATAAGTAAGATTTACGTGTAAAAACTTGCAATTATTTTCATACTCCTTGGCCAAAACATATGTTGCTGGTACTCAAAAGAACCGTCTCAATGAGATGTTTTTTCAAGCACCCACAGCATATCTTTCAAATGAGAAATAAGAAAGTCAACGCAGAATTATAAAAATCATGGGATAGCACATATTCAAACTTCGGAAAGCCAAACAAGGAAAATTACCAGTAATTGCTTGTCTCTCAAAGAACCACTTGTCTGTTATTTGGTCATACAAGATTTCTGTGGAAGAAAAAAACAAAGTTTTAATGATTTATACTGGCAATATCCAGTGTTAGGAATCAATAGTACAACAAAACTGGCATCAGCGTAAAATAGATTCAGAGATCAGCATCATTTTGGGATGTTTGTTTCAGGGATTTTCCTACCCTTTTAAGCTTGGGGCCAGGGGCTCTAAATATGGGAAATGTCATACTGGACAAACTTGTGTTTCTACTGTAAAAAATATTTTAACAGATTTATATGGCTTTTTATAAGTGTTTGACCTGTTAAATCAAGCACCAGGATAAAGCAAATAGGTTATACCTTTGCTAAATCTGCTCTCATAGGGAAGGTCCTTGCTGAATGAGGTTTCACAGGACATTACAAAAGGGCCCTAGGGCTCTGGTTCGCTCACCTGAGTCCTTGTGAAAATGAAATCATGTCTATCACAAAATATAAATCAAATTCCTCCCACAGCTAAGTCCAGTTTGGGTATCACTCACTGTCAGATCATAACCAAAGCCTATCAACTATGTAGTATGTACAGCTAATGTGCTAAATTAAAATTGAACCACCGGTTTCGGAAGATAGTGTGTGGAAATGGCTGATTTATACAGTCTTTATAGGATGGTGAACTTGAAAATTATGTCAAGGTCACCAAAATCTAATCAACCCTTCCCCTTCTCCTAACATTGTATCTATGCAAGTTTGGTCAAAATCCATCCATTGATTCAGAAGATAATGCACAGAACCCTATTTTGGACATTTCAAAGTGCTGGTGTGATATTGAAAATTAGGACAAGGTCACCAAATCTAATCAACTTGTTCCCTCCTCCCAACAATAAATCTATGCAAGTTTGTTCAAAATTAATCAATGAGTTTATAAGATAATGCAAGGAAACCATATTTTGGAGATTTCAAAGTGCCGTAGTGACCTTTAAAATTAGGTCAAGGTCATCAAAATTTGAATTACTCTTCCCGGCTTCCAAAAAAAATGTTTCTATGCAAGTTTAATCAAAATCCATCTGCTGGTTCAGAAGATAACACATGGAAACCCTATTTTGTACATTTCAAAGTGCCGTAGTGACCTTGAAAATTAGGTCAAGCTCACCAAAATATGATATACTTTTCCCCTACTCCCAAAAATGTATTTGGTCGAAATTCGTTCACTGGTTCAGAAAATAACACAAGGAAGCCCTATTTCCTACATTTCAAAGTGTCAATGTGACCTTGAAAATTAGGCCTACCCTACCTAAATTTTTCAGACCCATTACCAGAAACGAAACACACTTATTTTTTATTTGGCCTCAAGAATATCTACATCAATGTGTGAATGTAAAATCTGTAAATTTGCTGTTGTTGGTCTGATTTCCATGAGATTTTCGCCAATAGTTATAGCTAAGTTAATGAGAATGTTATTCATCTATTTTGGAAGTTTTTGCTCATCTTAAGCAGAGTTCTCACAAGGTTTTTTTTTTTAAAAAAAAAATAAGAGTAAAATTGCTGTCTACTGGAAAAGTTTGGAGTTTTGCCATACTTTTCTATTGGGACTTTTGAAAAAGTCAGAATCAAAAAGTTTCCAAGAGTAAAACACAGCTTCAGAAAAATAGTCTAAGTTCTCATAGCTGTCATTTTGTCAAAAGATATTTTTTCTGAACCAAACTCCTTCATGCATAAGTTCAATTTGTCTTTATTGTATAGGCAGTGTATCAAATTGCTCCATCAAAAGCTGTGGTAGGAGTTGATTGGCCCATGAAGGCACTATCCATGCATATACAAAAGTCATATAAGGGGAAAATTGTCTAAGTTCTCATACATGTCATTTTGTCAAAAAAAAAATTTCAACCAGACTCCTTCATGCATATGTTCAATGTGTCTTTTTTGTATAGGCAAAGTATCAAATTGCTCCATCAAAAGCTGTGGTAGGAGCTGATCGGCCCATGAAGACACCATCTATGCATATACAAAAGCCATATAAGGGGAAGTTGTCTAAGTTCTCATAGCTGTCATTTTGTCAATTTTTTTTTCAACCAGACTCCTTCATGCATATGTTCAATGTGTCTTAATTGTAAAGGCAAAGTATCGAATTGCTCCATCAAAAACTGTGGTAGGAGCTGATCGGCCAATGAAGATACTATCTATATATGCATATACAAAAGCCATATAAGGGAAAAATTGTCTAAGTTCTCACAGCTGTCATTTTGTCAAATTTTTTTTTTTTCAACCAGACTCCTTCATGCATATGTTCGATGTGTCTTTATTATTTAGGCTGGCAAAGTATCAAATTGCTCCATCAAAAGCTGTGGTAGGAGTTGATCGGCCCATGAAGGCACCATCTATGCATATACAAAAGCCTTAATAGGGACGAAATTGTCTAAGTTCTCATAGCTGTCATTTTTCAGAAAAAAACTTTTTTTTCAACCAGACTCCTTCATGCATATGTTCAATGTGTCTTAATTGTATAGGCAAAGTATCAAATTGTTCCATCAAAAGCTGTGGTAGGAGTTGATCGGTCCATGAAGGCACCATCAATTCACATACAAAAGCCCTATTAGGGAAATTGTCTAAGTACTCACAGCTGTCATTTTGTCAAAAATTATTTTTTCTGAACCAAACTCCTTCATGCATATGTTCAATGTGTCTACATTGTATCTAAAGGCAAAGTATCAAATTGTTCTAACAAAAACTGTGGTAGAAGTTGATAGGCCGAAGGCACTATCTATGCATATTAGGGAAAAATTGTCTAAGTTCTCACAGCTGTCATTTTGTCCCAAAAAAATTCTGAACCAAACTCCTTCATGCATATGTTCAATATGTCTACATTGTAAGGGCAAAGTATCAAATTGTTCCATTAAAAGCTGTGGTAGAAGTTGATCGGCCCATGAAAGCACTATCTAGGCATATACAAAAGCCTTATTTGGGAAAAATTGTCTAAGGCTTAAATGAAATATGATGCCGTAACCTATACAGAACACGCCAAGAGGAAGACTGTCATCGCTATGGATGTCGTTTATGCTCTGAAGAGACAAGGCCGAACCCTCTACGGATTCGGTAATTGTTCCATCAAAAGCTGTGGTAGGAGTTGATCGGCCCGTGCATGCATTGTAATAGCATAAGCATAAACCCCTATATAAAAAGCCATTTAGAACTACAAGGGCAAAAACTCTTAATAGAATTGGCCCCTAGCCCTTAATTTTTGCTTAAAGTATTTGTCTTGTATATATGAACATGTTTGCAAAGTTTGGTGAAATTCCAGCAATGACTCTTCAAGATATTAAGGAAACAAAATGTTACGGACGCACGCACACACAGACAACATGAAAACAGTATCCCCTCCACAAACAAAGTTTGGGGGGGGGAGGGGGGGTATAATAATCCATATTTGGAGTCAATGAGAACTCTGTTAAGATTGGGAAGGGGTCTCTAGTCCTTGGAAAATCCCTGCTAAATATCGACATAGGCAGATAAATCAGCATTTTTTTTTTTAAGCAGGAAAATCCTAAAATTTGCATTTTGAAAACAAATTCATATATATTTTCTTCAGACAGTTCTTTTGTTCAAAAAGGAACCTGTGAGATACAAATAAAGGTTCTTTTGAAAGAAAATATTGTAGAAATACTGCATTTTATTCTGAAACACAGAAAATGAACCAGAGAAGATTTTAACCTAATACGGGTATAGTAGCCATTTTTGTCATTTAACAGTTAAACTGGGACCCTAAAATCATAGTATGGTTAATGTTCTAAAATTTTGCATACTTTTCATGTTCAGTTCTCAAGTAAATGTTAGTTATCTTGGCTGAAATTCACAAAAAATGCTTGTCAGAATAGAAAACAGGAAATACCTGATCAGGCAGTAGAAGCAGTCTGATCTGGGTCTGTGCTGTTTGTCTAAAGGCTTTTTTGTCAGGAAACTAGTGTTTGAATTTTTAGAACATTTAGTTGATTTACCGTCACCTTCAACTTCAATCTGAAACAAGAAAAAGCATAACATGTTATTACATGTTATATAAAGGCGTTGCTACATGTTATTTAAATTTATTTGTTATTTCTTCATGCTGTTTAGATACAAACTCGGAATTCACAAAAATGTTCCTCATGATACACCTCTACCAAATTGCTCAATTGAAAACAAATGGTCATTATATATTCAAACAACTCTCTGAATCTGTGGCCAAATTAATGTCACAGAAAATGTTCCTCAAAACTCCCTAGATACCAAAATTGAACAAACCGATATGGACTGTTGAACCGTATAGCCAGCCACCAGTACTAAAACATAATAAATCTTCAAACAGCTTATTCTGAACCACTGACCCATAACAAAAATAATATCACACAAACGTTCCCAAAAATGTTGTTCTTTCAAAATTGCACAAGCTCCATGGAAAAAATTGCCCCATCCAATGAATCTTATGAATGCTATATCTTTCCCTTACTCGTCAAAAATAACCCAGTTGTCACAGTGATGTTTGATCTGTAGCAAGGGTTTATAAAAAAAAAAAAGACAGGCTTTACCTAACCCTAGTGACTCTCGGTCCGGAGCTTTGTCAGTTGGTCCGGGTGTGGTTAATCACTGAAGTGTTCGTGATGTATTCTACGGAATAGCACTAAATTGTTTATGCTCTACTGAAAATACTGACCACCCGCGATAGAAAATCTTTAAATAACATCCGCTGAATCTCCTATACTCAAATAATTTCAAAGTAATGTTCCTCATAATGCCCTCTACCAAAATTGCACCAACAGTTATAAGCAGTTTACATATAGCACCGCCCTAATGGACCAGCTACATAGAGTTCAAATATATAATTATACAATGGAAATTGCGCCTGATTCGCTAGTGCCTGTTCAAAGCTGGGTGTCAGATGAATAATCTCAAAACCATTAAATCCGTTTTAAGAGAAAAAAAAATGGTACATCATGCGAAATCCCAGCTTCTGTACCTACAAATAAGCATGCTCAAAGTAGATTGTACATTTGCACAGGAAAGAAAATGCTTAAGGCAGAATAACATGTACATGTAAGCAATATACAACCTTTGAATAACATATCTTCATCGCTTGTGAAAATAATGATAGACTGACGGACTTTAAAAACGCTACACTAGGATAGCAGCGTTAATGTTTGTCTAAAAAGAAAACAAATCAAACAATTTGATTGCATATTAAAGAGTATGCATTTGTGTATAACACATGAAAAAATTGTCCACTTCAAAGTAATTAAAAGCATTGAAAATGTAAAATATTTAAGATACGGGTCAACTGTTTCATCTGACAAAGTTAAACCCGAGAAACATCAAAAAACATCCGAGATGCATATCAATAGTAGGGGAGATAGATTTAAAAAGATAATTTGCAAAAAAAAAAAAGTGGCGCCGACGGGTCTCGAACCAGCAAAATTCGACTTCAAAGTCAGCGACTCTACTGACTGCGCCAGGCTAGGTGTTTTAATTTCTAGAAGCTAAAGTAAGAGTTAATGTTTATTTAGTTTACCGCACATGACCGATGAAACCGAAAAATGTCCCCTACCGGAAGATAATGCCCTCATTTGAGCTATTTAATTGTTTGATTCCGATTTTAATTCAACTTTTAATAGTGCAAGCCTATGCATTCCTTACGATGATAGATCAGTAATTAAAAGCCACTTTAGATCACTTTAAAAGCCGATAGATGAAAGTCGTGGAACCGCCGAATGTAGGTCATCGGTCTAAGTCACTGGTACCGATAAAAACAGTGAATAAAGACAGAATATGGAAATAATGTGCTCAAACATCTCACCTCTGCAAAAAGCAATTAAAATCTACAGTGTTCTAATCTAATACAACTTCTCATTTACAAAAATAAAACAATATCATGAATATAGCCTAGATTCGTACATGGCAAAACCCCTCCCTTTCCATTGTCTTGCGCAGGCGCGATACTAAAGAATCAGTATATGATAAAATGCTTCCAGTCGATGACAATGCTCACTTTCGCGTTGACCGAACATCCCATTATTTGAAGGGGGGTTAGGATATCCTTACGTTATTTCACAATTGTTTTAAGAACTTGAAAGATTGCCAAAAAGCATTAAACCGCTGAAACAGAACAAAGCTAATTAACTTCTTATCTTTAATTAACCTTAGAAAGAAAACTTTTTTCAAATAGCCTCGATAGATAAAACAAACCAACGCTCAACACCCACTTGGAACATTCCAATTGAATTTTGAATACAAATATAGGCATTATGAATATCAATACTTAGAAGTATAGAATTGAATATATACTTATTGAATAATCAACGCCTAGAAAAAGAGGTTTGAATATTTAGTGAAATTGGCTGAACCTTGACCTTTGGTATTTATAGTCATCATCTATAATTAGGTTATGCATATCTATTACCAGTACATATAATGACTTGAACTTCAATAAATTGCAGTTTCCCAAAATCACATTTTCGAAAAGGGGGACGTGCATTAAGGGGCTATTTTGGCCCCCTTTAGAGCCAAAAACTGAAAGTTGCTTTTCACCAATTTCATCTTATTGGTAGTGAAGAAGAATGGCCCAAGTGTAAAATTCTGACATTTATTTTACTTTTACTGGTTGCTATGGTAACCAAAATGGCTGACAAAATAGGCTTAAAATAGAGAAATTGCCATTTTTAGGCCAAATTTGAGGATTTTGGAGACCAATGTTTTAAGAATCAGATATCAGCACAAGCAAATACCAAAAAAACCTTTTAATATATTGTTTGCCGTGATCATTCTCATCATCTGTTAAAATATGTTTTTGGTATTTGCTTGTGCTCTATATTAATTCCTCTGTTGCATGTCTCCAATTTGCTCCAAAATGGTTATTTTCCTATTTTCAGCCTATTTTGGCAGCCATTTTTGTTACCATAGCAACCATAAAAGTCAAATCAATACCAGACCTTTGCACTTTGGCTATTGTTCTAATAAAATATTAAGAAGAAACTTGTTAAGAGCAACTTTTATTTTTTGACCTCATAGGGGTCCAAAATAGCCTCTTAATGCACGTACCCCTTTCCCCATATATTGCATTACTAATCAAAGGAGTTCTAGCGATAAGGCGTATATTTTCCCTAGTTGACATGATTACAAAACCTTAATTTTCAAATTGCCCTAATATTTTTAAAATTGGACTGTTTCGGTAGTAAAATATGCATAGAAAGCATCAAAATATGTTTCAAAGCGATCCATCATTTACAAAGCCGTGAAAACTTGCGCCTTCTACTCCCACCCCTCATTTTACGTCATTAGACTGGGTGCCGTTTATACGATAGTTTTAGTAAATCCTTTGCAGGTTTTCAAAAAGAAAAAGTGCTAAAATATTAAGGATATAAGTGCCCTTCCTCTCCAAAACTTTGTGGTATTCCTTCTGCGCATGCGTACGAAATATACTTAAAATTGTGACGTTTGTCATTGAAAAGATGAAACTGGCGTCTTTCAGTCTGTTTTTAGATGCTTTCCCCCCCTAGACCCAAGATACCCTTTGGACAATTAAATGTCGCTATACAAATATATAACATTTGTAAATGGCGTCTTGGGTCTAGGGGGGGAAAGGGGTTGTATAAGCGAAAGAAGACATTAAATATCTGACAAAAATAGAACACTTTGCAAGATGGTTGTTTTTATTGTACATCAACTGTATAAATAGTTTTACTATACATATCGTGGTTCCCTGTTTAACGGTCTAGTTCCCATATATGTTACTGAATAACAAGCACAGTTGATGATCGAAATAAATTATCATTCAATAAGAAGTAGAGTTATTACATGCATGAAGGAAACCCCGTTTTAAATATACAAATTGGGGGCAATGGTGCATCGACGGCTCGTCTATATATATTTGTTGAATGTGCCTAGTTTCTCCAGTGGTTATTTCAACAAAATAAAACGAACGTCTCGTTTAGGGAGAGTGCTCGCCTTATCGCTAGAAATTCTTTAACCTTGCCATAAAGTAGGTCAAAGTCAACCTAGATTTCATCATTTAAACGCACTTGTTAGGACACACATTACCAATGCTACAAGGCCCAGGGTCACTGGCCTTTGAGTTCCTTAGGATAAAAGTTTTGAAGGGATATATGTTCATTTTATGAGTATAGTGGCCACCTTGGTCATGTGATCTGAACCATTTGAACATTTCCATACCATTATGTTTTGCCTACTTTGAGAGAAAATTGAAGGCTGATGCCACAGCCTTTCGTATACTATTAGCTCACCCATGAGCACAGGCATGCCTTTACATTAAGAGTGGACAAAGAAAAAATATTTTTTCTTATTTCTCAACCAAAACATAGATGTTGTGGGTACTCAAAAGAACCATCTCAATGAGCACCCAAAACATATGTTTAAAATGATAGGTAAGAAAACATTAACAAATTTATGCTGAAATTGTTTGTTTTTCTAAACCTGTGAGCACAGGTGAGCTAATAAAATGATGGTTCCAAACCGGACAGCATATGAGATCATTATGGTACTTATCACACATCCATAAAATCATATTAAACATGTATACACCTAGCTACCAGGCCTAATGTTTGGTATGAAGCCCCATCTACTTCCATACTTATATTATGCGAGAGGCAAAGGCTCTGGCGGGACTAGAGGATACACAGCCCACTCATCTGAGCCTTCCCTGCTCGCTGATGCAATATCTTGTGTGCTGACCCAAATGTTGGAGAGGAGGGAAAATTTATATGGATCTAACATCTTTCTTAATATGAATGACACAAAGAAAAAGAAAACTTGTTTCTCTGATGATTCAAGGGACAAAACTCAAGCTATCTACTTTCTAGTTAGAATCATCATAGGTTCCCTTATTAAACCCTTGTCCAGCTGAAAGAGCTGCTTATAAGAAATCTACAAATAAAGTGGAAACACTTCTCTATTAGTCCATGGAAGGACAGTCTATCTGTCTACCTGGCTTATAGTAGTATCAGTAGCAATGTGTGGAAACTAGCAAGCAAGGACATCTTTATAATCTTTTTGCATGCTTGGAAATTTTGCATGCTTTTTGTCACCTACCTGTTTTTTTTGCTATCATGAGGTACTCGACATGGTGAGCTGTGAATGGATTTTCCCAGACCCACTGGGCCCTCCCTAGGACTGGATAAGGTAAAGCCATTTTATTATAATCCCCTTATCCTGTAGTGGAATAAATCACCACTCAATGGCATTTTACACACCTACAGCTAGCACAGATAGTCACAAACACAACTTTTTTTCCACGGACTATTAGAAATTGGAATCCCAAGGGATCTGTAATTTCATCTGCTGAAACTGATGATAGTGTCACCAAGTTAACTTCTCTGGTGAGAGCTAGGGTCTAACTCCCAATAATAAATAATGAATAACAAGAGTAAGCTATCTTGATTTTGGGTAGGAGTAGCGGGACAAACTCTCTATGCCCTGCTGATCCAGGAATTTTGGAAAAGGAGCTCAGATCTAGGCCTATAAAGGTGGAGGGGGGGGGGGGGGGGGGGTGATTTACTGGGGTTTTTTACCTCATTTATCCCCATGAAAATGAATTGATCGGGTCTGAAAGGGAGATTAAAGCAAAATCCCTGAGCCCCCCCAGTGTTCTTGTGCACCCAATTTGTGTAAGCAAGTAGTCACTCAACAAATTTGGCCCAGAGGTTTATGAGGAAATAGCATTAACTTGGCAAATTGACAGACAGACACTTTTGACCCCTCCACTTGGTCCATCTACATCTACATCTAATCGTTGAGTAACTTCTGTCACACATTTGACCATTACGTTACTTCTGCGGGAAAGAATAGAAAAAGCAATGAAAAAATAGGAAAGCAAGGAAAAATAGTTATAGGAAAGAAAGAAATTTAGAGAAAGTTTCCAGGCTGCTCTCGCCCCTTCAAGTTGAACCAATCTGGCTACCGTAGCGGCCCCTGGGTATGATCGCCCAACCGGCATAGCTCCAACCATCATTAGGGTTTACTCACAGCCTGACCCTGTTATGCTTAATGTAAGAGTGGACAACTCTCGCTTGAAGGATACCAAGTCGGGAGCCTCAGCTATAGAAGCTGGCAATGAGTTCCAGAAAGGGATGGTGCGAGGGAAGAAACTATACTTGTAGGCATCAGTTCTTGATGATATTTGTCTTAGTTTCATCGTGTGGCTTGATCTGGTGCGTGCAGAAGCTTGAGTAACATATGGTGAAGTTGGTATGTCTACAAATGCCGTTCATGATCTTGTAAAGCAGGGTAAGCTGTATCGTTGTCCTTCTGCTTTCAAGGGATTCTCAGTTTAATTCTTCCAACATATCTGTGACGCTGCTCATACTTCTATATCTGTTGGTAACATATCAAGCGGAGCGACGCTGGACCATTTCAATCTTCCTCTTCCCTTGGTCTGTGTATGGACTCCATACTGAGGAGCAGTATTCTATGTTGGGCCGGATGAGGGTGAAGTAAGCTTAGGCTTTAGTATACCTGTTACTGACTCTGAGATTTCTTTGCAGGAAGCCAATCATGAGGCCCCCCAGGGGAGGTCTGTGCTCCCTTGATCCCTGAAAATAATGCATTGATCTCCCCAGATTCCTGAAAATAATTGCCTCTGCTCCCTAAAAGTATTTTGCCTTTGCTCCCCAAATCCCTAAAAATAGACCAGCATCTCCCCAGATCCCCAAAAATATAAGTCATTTCTCCCTAAAATGTATTTTTCTTTTCGTAGGATTAAAATCACATACTTAAAAACTATGAAGCTAGACAAGAGCGCATGACTTAATGATAACTTAATATTTTGCCTTTTACATGTAATGACAGGACTTAGTCATAATTATTTCAATGAAATGCATGATATATGGCTCAAAGTATGAGGCCATTCCTTAAAATGCTGTTGCTGTACCTGGTAGAGTGGGCATGGCGGAATGCTCTCTAGATTTGATTTTTTTTTAATTAGAGACAGACCATTTGTTTTTCTGGTAAGAGGGCAGGGGCTGATTTTTTCCAACAGCTTAAACTAGATATTTTATAGACAAAGTGAAAGTATTTTTTTGTAATAAAATTTTCTACAATTGCTATTAGCCCTATACACTTGTTTAGCTTCATTTTCATTAAATAATCTGATCAGCAGTCTTAAGTTTCCTTATAAAAATGAGCTTATTATCTAAAAAGAGGATTACATAGCAGGTGCATAGGTAGCACTGTAACAATCCGCAGCCAGACTCATGCTAGGGGGGTCCGGGTGCATGCTCCCCCGGAAAATTTTGATAAAAATGGTGCGATCTGGTGCAATCTGGGCGTTCCAAAGTATGCTATTACCAAGCTAAAAATCAACAATCTTAAGGTTAATAAATGAACAACAACAAAAGTTAATTGCCATATATATTTTCCTGAGGTCAATCTAGATGTACATGTTATACGAAAAAAAGTACATTTAGGATTTAGAAGGGGGGTCTGGGGGGGCTATCCCCTCCAGGAGCAGAAGAAATTTTAACAAAATGGAGGCTTTTCCTTTATTTTTTTTTTTTGCTTTTTGGCGGGAGCCGGACATTTTCCCCCCCGGACATCTGCCCCCCTATGAAAAATGGCATGTGTGGACATCTGCCCCCCAAGCATTTGACAGGGGAGGATAATTGCCCCCTCAACAAATGCATAATGGCGGATATTTGCCCCCTCTAAGAAAACAATGGGAGGACATTTGCCCCCTCCCCCCCCCTTTCTCACCCTGATACCCTAAAACAGGGTGAACTGTTAACCTCCATTTAGCTGACATGGCTGAAGAATTGTTGACTGGGAAGTAAAGCCTCAAACAAACAAAGTAACCAAAAATGAAAATGCACTCCTGTTGTGCTTTCACTCAAGGTACATGTAAACAAGTGCATTGAATACTACAAAACATGAAGAATGCTTTGTATTGTCTCATAGGCTACTAATCTTTGCTTTTGGTGAGCACATACTCAGAAAGGTAATATAATCCAGTGTAGGACAAAAGCCCACTAGGACAAAAGCCCACTGGACAAAAGCCCACTAGGGGAGGGGAGGGGAGGGTTACTCTCATTTTTTCATCTTACATAGGCTCGGACCAACCATCTACCGTTCACCCAAAACAAATATCATGAATTTCAAGAACCCAAAATAAATATTTGAACTTTTAGCAACCCAAGAATTATCTTCCATTCTGTACCTTGACATTCAGAAAAGACCCTAAAATGCATAGAAATGACCTCTAAATATAGTCCAATTTTGTGATAATCCCCCAAAAAATATCCACAAAATCTTCAGACCCCAAAAAATATTCAGTTTTCTGGAAAAAAAATGAATATGATAATATAAGAGTACCCCCTCCCTTCCCCCTTCCCCCTAGTGGGCTTTTGTCCCAGTGGGCTTTTGTCCGTTCCCCAATATAATCTACATAACTGTACTTTGATCAACCTGCGTTATAACTGTATATTTCTTATCATTGCTCATGACACTGAGGGCAAATATCTTAAGATTTAAGAATCTATATTTTAAATATTTTAATACATGGCTTTTAAAAAGATGCAGTTTTAAATTATATGTAATTTGCTATTGACAAGTGGAATGTCAATGCAGTAACACTGGAAGTATGCTTTAAGAAGTCTTATTTTGTTTTAAGTGTTCTGAGTTGATTTACTACAATAACTCTAAAATATTTTATATTTTTATTGCTATTGTGCTCATTTGATTCCAATCTTTTATCAAAATTGTTACTTTGGCTAATGAATTTTAACAGTTTGCTTATCAAATATTGTATTGTAACTATTGTATATAGTAAATCTTAAGTAGCGCTAATAAAACAAAGTAATTATGATAGTGTCATTAATTATGAATAGTTGTCAGTGTACATTTAGTTTAATCAGCTAATTGCAGATCAAGCTTGAAATGTTCATTGACTGTGTGTTGATGAATGGGAGGGGGGCAAATGACCATGCTATGCACTTTGATTAGGGGGCAAATATCCTACACCTTTTTTCAGTTGGGGGGCACATGTCCTCCTATGTCAATTGCTTGGGGGCAGATGTCCTCATATGCCTTTTTTCATAGGGAGGTACATGTCCGGGGGGGAAAATGTCCTACACTCCTTTTTGGCAGGGCTCCGTAGATCCGCAAAACTATGAGCTTGCTCCCCAGCTCCCCTAAAATAATAACCAGTGGCCCCTAGATCCCTGAAAATAAATAGCCATTCTCCCCAGATCCCCGAAACCCGGTCCGTTACGGTCGGGTATGAAAGCCATGACCGCGCCGCGCCAGGAGGCGCGGCCGCGCCGAAAATTGCCGCGCCAGAAATATATTTTTCCCTTCTCGAAGCACAAAGAGGTATAATTCCAATTTTTTTTCGCTATATCAACTGCAAATAGTATTATTAACAATTGCCAATAAAAAAAATATTAGTTTTCCCGAAATTATGATTTTATAAGCAATTTGACATGTGCCAGGGGTATGAAAGACCCTGCCGCGCTGTGCCGTGCCACTTGCATTAGGTAGTATTTCCCAGTTATCTGAAAATTACCTGACCCGAGTATCATGTTTTTTTAAGAAGAAATGAGGAAAAACGAATAATGGTTCTTATTTTTCTTTTCCTGCTTTGGGAAATAATGTTTTCATTAATACAAAACGGCAAAACAGATCCCAAAACACTCAATAGGCCCCTTTTATGTTGAACGGTCTATATTGATTTGACACCTGTGATTACACTTTGTTTTCATTTGACACACTGCAATATAATTTAATTACTATTAGAATGATTTAATATAACAGAAGCTTTGTGAGATGCATTCAAAATATAAGTACATGTATAAGTTTATAAGTTTCTAACTCTGAATGGATGGGACTAAAACTTACCTGTGGGGCAATAAGTCATCAAAGAAAAATGATTTACCAAAGACCATATCCCAGTTACAGCGTTTTCTTTATTTATCCTCGACCCACTAGCGAAACGTCATTCGACTGTCGTTTCGCGGCGGGCCGATGGTGGCCCTCTTATATGTTTAATGGGATAGTATCATAAAATCATTTTTGTTTGATGTCCAGCTCCTGCCACTTGGAGGCTACCCCATTTAGGAACCACACGTGAGTTAGGAGTACAATATGAGCTCAATGTGAGATTTCTAAAAAATATGACATTCCGACCATGGTTTATTCAAATAAGTCTGTGCAGACTCTTGTTGCGTTGAGATGCTCGTATTTTTGCCTTTAGAGATTGGTCAGGCAACGTACAAAGGACCTGGCCCCTAGGTTCTAAAAGTTTTTGCATACTCACCTCAGCATGAAATTTATCCTGGTCATAAATGTTAAAATGCCAGCAATTGTTGGCATTTTAACATTTATCAGCATGATAAATATAACATCTGTGAGACCCAAAGCAATAAACTTCTTCATTTATCCATAGTTTAGTTTTTATGAGTGGTTAAAATATCGTGCTCAGCTTAGTTGAGCATGAAAAAAGTTATACACCCCCCCCGGGCCCGCTCAAAGTTTATATGTATATGTGTATGCACAGTCTTATCTGAGCCTTTACCGATCGCACATGGCAATTTTTTGGAAGTCTAACATCTCGTCTTGGTTATATATGTTGTGTATTATATTTGGGCCTCGACACTAGAAAGAGGATTATCTCTGGTTGAGGCCCATATAATACATAAAGTGTATTTGACTTAAGACACGCACAATGACATAAATGCTTCTATATGAAAGATGTAGATGAGCAGATTAGCTGGCTTCAGATCATCAAGATCAAAACTGCCAAATAGTGGATACTTTAATAATTTCAAACATGCGATTATAAGTTAAAATATACCATTTGCGCGTATTAAGTCGAATACGGTAAAAACAATTACAAAAAACCCTCATCACGTGCCCATCCTTCATATCCAGCATATTTTAGTAGATTTTTTTACAACTTATATATCATTATAAAAAGGAAACATAGAACATGAAAAAATAAAAGCTTAATAGGAACCCTCCCTACATTGGGATGCGCTAATTGGTAGCGACTCGGGTCCATATTAAACCTTAACAATAACATGTAGGTACGAAAAATGAAAAAGTACAATATAGCTACTAATCCAATTTTCATTGTAGGTTTTATAGGATTTTGAGTAACAAAAATTAATGTCGCGCTTATTGAAGTTCACAAACTTCTTTTTAGTAATTCTTTCATCAAAAGTGATTAAAGAAGTCGTTATAATCTGTTAATCGCACTAATTGATAAGATTAAAGGCATGCGTACACCTTTAATTAGTTTGTTTGGTTCTATATATTCTTGATCAAAGTCAGGAATATACAGGTTTCTTAATTAATCATTTAATGATGACCCTTCCATTATAGTCTGATGCAAGGGGACCGTGAACAAGTTAAACTGACCGGTTAATTGTCCAGCTGTAACAACCCATGAAAAAAGGGCCTATCGAGTATGTGCGTTATTATTATTATTATTGTTATTATTATATTCCATTATATCGCATTGTATGCCCAAAACACCCACTTAGAATCACCCTTCCCCACATTTCTAGAATAAAAAAACCCAGGACATATATTCCAGTTATCGACTGTTAAAAAACTAACAGTAAACTGCCATTATCTAAAGTGGCACGGCACGGCGCGGCAGGGTCTTTCATACCCCTGGCACATGTCAAATTGCTTATAAAATCATAATTTCGGGAAAACTAATATTTTTTTATTGGCAATTGTTAATAATACTATTTGCAGTTGATATAGCGAAAAAAATTTGGAATTATACCTCTTTGTGCTTCGAGAAGGGAAAAATATATTTCTGGCGCGGCAATTTTCGGCGCGGCCGCGCCTCCTGGCGCGGCGCGGTCATGGCTTTCATACCCGACCCCGAAACCCCTGGGGGCCCCAATCATACTGTTGCCTTTCATACTGGTCCTGACCAGTGTTTGTCAGTCAACACCTTAGGTTGGATTCGGTCAAGTGGTTTAGGAAGAGATAGCATAACTGACAAACTGACAGACGAATAGCGTAACCAAAACATTTATGGTGTCTTTCAAAAACAATTTTCCAGCCTGTGTCGCGAAAACTAAAGACACACTAAACATTCGCGAATTAACTATACTTACTTACATTGTAAGGTGTTTATCTTATCTAACTCTTCAAAATAAACCTATGATGGATACAATCTTTAGTCCATAAATACTTTTTTTCTTGACAAATGGTGACAAAGGCAACACAAACTTTCAAATTAATGCAACATTTCTCTACAGACGCTCTGGTAGGGCGGATTGATTCATCGAACATCAGTTAAGCCGGTATGTGCAGTCGGTGCATTATCATATGTTGCTCACAACTCCCCATGCTCGCCACTCCCCATGATGCTACCCCAGTTTTATTGAAATAATAATTAACTCGAACGATGTTCAACGGATCAGGGACCCTATATACCAACTCTATATGTGTAGAAATACCTTGAACAGATCTATAGCAATAAGGTTTTCATTCAAAAATAGTAAGTGAGTATGATCAGGAAATACCACAATTACAAACCGCAGACAACCCCATGGCACCGCGAGAAAGAGCCGCTCAACCATCACGATACACCAGGAAGACAAATTAAGCAAAGCAACCAGCTCTCTCTTCCCCATCAAGATGATTGCAATACTAGAATGGACATAAAGTAACGTTCAACAAAACATAGAACAATTACAGATCCCCACAATGGGAGTAACAATAAACAAAAAGTCAACAACAACAGAACCACCGCCTTAGAATGGACGGACAGCAGCCTAAGCCACCGGGGGGGCTTAAATGCATCTTACTGGTACCAAATCTTCGCCCTAGATTCTGCTGTTGTTGAAGTACAAGAAATGTTCAGCTCGCATGGAGGCCATCTAACTAATGCCATGTATCATCATGAAGAAACACTCTAATCAAATTAACACTCTATGATGAAACAAAGAAAAGGGCTCATGACTCACAGATAGTCAGAGCTAAAGAAAACCCCAAGTTTAGCCACGGTGGGTCCAGCTACAGATAAGCATCAGGCACCAACCCACCGATTAAAGCTTTACATCAGAGCCGTCACAGAGTCTGAGGCCTGACCCACCATCGTGCAATTAAAGAGGAAACCATAGCTATAAACCGTGATTGGGTTTAAAACTAGGCATGCAGACTGTCACATGATATCCAAGTTATATCCAACCCTTATATAATGTTTTACTATCTTTTTGAAATGATCACTAAAATTAGGTTTTCCAACCATTCGTTTGAATTTATAAACTAAATCAGCATAAACACTCGCAATACATTGTTAACTCAGAAACTTCTTAAACAAGGCCATCGGTATCATAAACTTCGCAAAACCTTTTCTAAATTTTATAGACGATACTATGATTTGATATCTACATTCCAAATTGGACTTAAATCTCTCTTGCGCCAAGGACTTTCGGAACCTAAATTCTACGGTGACTTGGTGTATAAATTGAAGAAGATTGTTGGCTCAAATAATTTTTCAGCGCAGTTCATTAAAATAATTTCCCATTATAAAAAGATTGTCTATACCATTAATGTATTGCAACAGACTGCCTGCTTGGTGGTCAACCCGATCATGTTTGGCAACTTTACTTTCCTCTTTAATTGCACACTGGTGGGTCGGACTTCAGACTCTATGACGGTTCCGACTTTTATTTAAAGACTTATCTATTGATGAGATGGTAAGGGCCTGATGCTTTGGCTGATGTCGGGCCCACCGGGGTTTACCTGTTGGATTTCTTTTGCTCCCTTAATCAGTTTTATTCACTGTTGAGTCCTTATCTTTGCTTTATCATCTTTTTATGTCTTGATTTATATGTTCTAGGAGATGATGCATTGATAAGTTAGGGGTCTTTCATGCAAACCAAACATCTATGTGTCTTGAACCACATCTGAACTAAGGGTGAGTTTGGCACGCCGTGAAACCGGTTTAAGCCCTCCAGTAAAATATTTTACTGACGGTTCCAAGGCAGTGCTTCTTTTGTGGATCATATATGTTATTTCTGTCTTGTTTTTGTTATGCTTTTGTGCGCGTCTCTTTATTGATGCCCTGTGGTCCCCTGCTGGGAAAGGGCTGACCTTTTGGCTCTCGTTTGTGATATCTAATTGTGAAGTTGTCACTTTCCCATTGGGATCCTGGGTAAGGTGTGGTGCTTGATTGTATCGATTCCTGATCTTTGTCATCTTTCTTACTTTCATATCTAGATTTCAAATTTATCAAAAGCATAAGAGATTAAGTGAATATGAACAGCACCAGGAGGAAGAGCCACATATCACTAATGTCCATGCAGTGACAAGACATCAGGACGACAGTTAAATTAAAGCAACTAGCCCTGTTTTCCTCATCAAGAAAAGGACACTATGTAAGTACTGTATAGCATCTCACAATATTCGACATCTTCTGCACTATCTGAATAACCACAGACGGGGTTATCCCCTATCCTTCTAAGCATTGTTAAGGGCCCAGTTGCTTGTTAATTCACCAGGTGGGGAGCTGTGCTGTGGGGGACGTAAGGGCCCTGGTTCCGCCACGGATGACAGAGTGGCCTCTATCTGCATAAGCCAAAGACAGCTGGTACCACTATAGATACGATCATCTTTATTTGACACCGGATAGATTAGCTATTATAGCTAGTTCCTGACAAACATTTTATAGAGCTAATTTTCAATAAATATAAACAGGCTGTAAAAGAAAAAAAAACATGCTAGATAAAACATTAGTACAAAGATTCTTGCTGTTAAAATACTTTCGGCTGAAAAATGTGTTTAAATATTGAGCACACCATACAAGTATCACTGAGTAGTATCACAAAAATGATCACAGGCGGATATTTATAAAAAGTATCACACTGTCATCACAGGAAAGACCATACATTCAGAAGGTTAAGATGATCAGGCTAAGATTTGATACAATTGTTTATAATTGTATTGTATTATGTGGGGCTATCTAAATACTCCTGTAAGTCTTTGTTATCCTTATGGAATATTATTATTAGGTAATATTTATCCTTGTTATTCTGTATGCTACTTCTAACTGTCTATACTCTCTTTGTTTTTTTTTAATCTTTTTCTGGCGCTACCCTTATTACTTTACTTTCCTTATTACTTCGATAGAAATGTAAGATAAGGGCATACAAAAAGTCTAAGCCTACTGGAAGCCCTGCTAGGTGGTCAAGATATGCAAACTTGAAAACATCTGCACAACGTGAGATAAAAATAACTTCATGAAAGATATGGTGACTCCAGACCAGAAGCTTTTAGAGCTATGTGTTAGCCAAAAAGAAAGACTCCATCAGAGTAACCCCTTTAAGGAATGATGATGGATTTATACACAGCAACAGTCAGATGAAAGCTGAAATTCTCAAAACCCAATTTCAGTCAATATACACAAGGGAAGATCTCTCTTCTATGTCTGACAAAGGGCCAAGTCCATACCCATCAATGGACGAGATCTTGTTCAACACAAGAGGAGTACACAAACAACTCTCACAATTGAATACATGTAAAGCTACTGTGTCGGATAACATTTTTACGACAATTTTAAGGCTGGCTGCTGGGGAAATAGCACAGTACTAGCCAGACTATACCAATACTCCAATGACCAGGGTACAGTTCAACAAGACTGGGGAGACGCACACTTTGTCCCTGTCTTCAAGAACCATCCTTCCAATTACCGTCCAGTCTTCTTGATCTCTAAAACCAAAGAACACATATCCTCAGCTCCATCATGAGATTTTTCTATAATCACAAGATACTTCATGATTGCCAGCGTGGATTCAGGTCTAAAAGATCATGTGAAACCTAACTAATCAGGACGTCCGCAAAGTGAAGGGCAGAATTCTCATTGACGTGATCCAGCTGGACTTTGCAAAATTAGCAAAGTACCACTACAAACTGCAATACTACAGAGTCAGGGGTATCACAGCCCAATGGATCCAGTCATTTCTCAGTAACAGGAACCAGAAGGTGTTGCTTGAAGGAGAGATGTCATTAGAGAAAGATATTTTATCTGGCGTCCCTCAAGGTACTGTATTAGGACCACTTCTGTTCCCGACATACATAAATACCCCCCCCCACCTCCCAGACTGTGTCGCCTCATCCGACACCAAGTTGTCTGTTTGCTGATGATAGTCTTCTTTTCCGCAAAATCAACTCCCAACAAGATGTGGATTGCCTACAAGAAGACCTGATAGCTCTTGATATATGGGAAAGAGACATGCAGATGGCATTCCATCTGGAAAAGTGCACTTTGACCAGAATACATGCCACAAAGAACCGTCTGATCAACACCACATACACCCTGTGCCGCTAAGTGCTACAAACCACAGAGAACAGTAAATACCTAGGAGTCACACTGGTTGATGACCTTACAAGACAGAAAGTGGACACAACAACTAGAAAACCGAACAGAATCCAGGGCTTTATCCACCACTACCTGGGTGACTGTAGTAAGCAAGTGAAAGACACTGCATACATGTCAATGGCCAGGTGTACCCTAGAGTACTCGTCAATTGTACAGGATCCAAAGCCTCAACGTTCGCGACTTAAACTAGAGCAGGTCCAGAGGCTGCCAGGTTTGTACAATGAATATACAGACTGGACCCCAGGTTGTGTGACCAAGATGGTGCAGGATTTTGGCTGGAACCCACATGAACAAACATTCTTTCCTTCCCCGCACTATCAGTGATCAGAACCGCCTACAGACACACGTGAGTGACTGCACCACCATAGAGGCATTGCGGACTATCCCTCTTGACACACTACTAAATGACGAGACCATGTAAATAGTTTTAACCTGCACACACAACTCTTTTTTGGGGGCTGCACAGATTTTACACAGGGTTTTCGACATTATAATCTGAATTTTAACCGTTCACCTTGATGATGATGATGATGATGATGATGATGATGATGATGATGATGATGATGATGATGAAAACAAGGACTAAACATAGAGCCCCCACAAACAATGAGAGCAACAATAAACGATGAATTAACAACAACAACAGGGACAGCAGCCTAAGCCACTGGGAGTGGGGGGGAACTAAAATGCAGTTTACCAGCACCAAACCTTCACCCTAGATTCTGCTGTTGTTAAATCACGACACCAGAACACAACAAATACACTCACCACCACAACAAAAGGGCATACAAAGTAATGCAACCATCTCCTTACATTAATAAGATGATCACAAGACCAACACCATGCATATTACGGGCGCCAAATATTTTCCATTCACTTATAAAGCACTATGAAAAAGTTTATGTGAGGAATGGCAGAATAGAAAAAGTAAATCAATAAGCTTTTGGTTCCCAATTGGGCTGGACAAGAAAACTGCCAAAACTCGTTGGGATTTTCAAATATTTTTAATCCGCTTTTTTAATTCAGTGGAGTCATAGAGTCAGGACTTAAGTTGACACCCTCTGCATGAGGTGCACAATAATAATTATTCTAACACTCCTCGCCTATAGAGCCAATGCTAAAAAAACGTAATATATTAAAGAGGCTAAGTCTGCAACTATAAACATTTTTCGAAAAAAAATATTTTCTTTTCAAATCATTTGTTAAAGTAGAATTAAGTTATGTTTTCACAATAAATCTGTTCTCTAAAGCTAAAACTGCACGGAAAAATGAATTATCATATAAAATAGGTGTGTGTTTTCTATTGTTGGTAATTATTTGCGTCCCTCCAATAATTATAGACAGTTAATTTTTAACATAAATGCTGTTGTTTTGATACTGATAATTTGTTAAGATTGACGAAATTGGTAAAATGTATACCGGAAGTTTAGCTTTTTGCTGTGTTCTTGAAAAATAGAAACATTATTTCTTAAATTAAAAGATCAAAAGTTACAGACTATGCAGTTTTAAACAATAATTCACAGTTTTGAAAGCGCGATGAAAGCGCGTGTTAGCTGATGTCATTTGTTAATGGAAAATTTCGTCATTTATGGCGTTAGACGGTGTAACGTCGTTTTTACGCTTGAAAGCCGCTACAATTAAGGATTGAAATGCAGATTTTTAGCTAGCACTGTATGATGCAAAACATTAGGCTTTTTAATGTCTGTGAAGCCCGAAGGGCTTCTCGGAGACATTAAAACGCTAATGTTTTGCATCATCCAGTGCAAGCTAAAAATCTGAATTTCAATCCTTATATTTACATTTTATATTATTAATCAAACATACTTAATAATCTTCCACCCAAATTCGCTGGTAATCCTTGAAAAACGAAATATTTTAATGGTAACAGAGGTGTTGGAACAGCCAGCGAACGAAAGTCCTGTACATAACGTCGTGGCGATACGTGAATGACGTCACGCAAATGTTGATAAACAAAGAATGCTATTGGTTGACGTTGACGTTACTCCACCTAGAGGCGCGACCTAGACCACGTGACTGCTCAATGTTTTGCATCGAGAAATGCAAGCAGCTAGGGATTATGGTTTCATCTAAGGCAGCTACATTGAGAATGTAAATATATGCATGTAAACGTATGCGACGTAGTCTAACTATTGCAGGAGTCCTTCAATGCAATGGCGGAAAGCTTGAAGAAGCTGAAATATAGTACGTGAGTATGATCAGGAAATACAACAATCACAAACCGCAGACAACCCCATGGTACCGCGAGGAAGAGCCACTCAACCATCACGAGACATCAGGAAGACAAATTAAGCAAAGCAACCAGCTCTCTCTTCCCCATCAAGATGATTGCAATACTAGAATGGACATAAAGTAACGTACAACAAAATATAGAACAATTACAGACTCCCACAATGGGAGTAACAATAAACAAAAAGTCAACAACAACAGAACCACCGCCTTAGAATGGACAGCAACCTAAGCCACCAGTGGGCTTAAATGCATTTTACTGATACCAAATCTTCATCCTAGATTCTGCTGTTGTTGAAGTACAAGAAATGTTCAGCTCGCATGGAGGCCTTCTAACTTATGCCATGTATCATCATGGAGAAACACAACTCAAATTAACACACCATGATGAAACAAAGAAAAGGGCTCACGACTCACAGCTGAAAAAAACCTCAAGATGAGCCACGGTGGGTCCAGCTACAGATATGCTTCAGGCACCAACCCACCGATTAAATCTTTACGTCAGAGCCGTCATAGAATCTGAGGCCTGACCCACCGTCCTGCAATTAAAGAGGAAACCATAGGTATAAACCGTAATTAGGATTAAAACCAGGCATGCATACTGGCGCATGATATCTAAGTTATATCCAACCCTTATATAACGTTTCACATTTTTTTGAATTGATCACTAAAATTTCAAATTCAGTATGTGTTTTCGTCGTTTATTGCGTGTTAGAATCGAAATAGATCACCTCCAGTGCTTGAATTGTTGAGTAATAGTTCACTGTTTGTCGGTCAGTTGTCCGAAGATAAATCACTCGCGCTACGCGCTCGTGATTTGATATTTTTTGCAACTGACCTCCTTACAGTGAATTTTTGCTCAACAATTCACTGCTGGAGCTTATCTATTTCTTAATTATATTATTTAGCAGTGTTCTATACCTCCAATGCCTACCAGGTGCACTAATATGTCAACTTTAGTTCAAACTTTACTTATTCAATTTGAGTTGTATTTTTCACAACTGTTTGGAGGCAGATATTCTTTCTTGATAGCCATCACAGAAATTGCTGTTTTTGTGCATCATGACAGGATACAAGGAAACAAGGGTGCATGTGGCAGACCTTGTTCTAGCGGACAACATGTATAAGGTAGATAAAATGTGGCCAATGTGTGCTGTTTTTATGAAGATTCGAACATTCATAAACTGTAGTGTTTGCAAATTATTAGTTTTACTTTGACTGTAGCCGTATTTACATAAAGCTGTATGAAATGTTGCATACTGATTCGACCTCAATGCCCCCCTTATCTTGTGATCAAGATGTCCCTAAACTTATTGAATAAGGTCTATGTTACAGAAACCAAAAGTATGACACTTAAATTGGCAGCATAGAGTCTAGTATAGATAGCGTGATTGAATGTCAAGTAAAAAAGTCACTCATACGAGGGACGTTTTTTATGTTCGTAGAGAGGTAGATTTAATGAAAACGGCGAAAGTAAATGCATACATCATGCATATATTTGGAACGATTGAGCTTTTATCTATACATGCAACCTAGAATTATTTCAAAATCTATTACTTCAATGCCTTCTAAGAGGCAAAGACATACCTATATATCGCACACTGGAAATATGGTAGAAATATGACATTTATGGACTTAGTCTCTGCCAGAACGTTAGTAGCAATTGCATGAAAATGGGTCCATAGCCATACACAGCTTCTGAAAATTTGGCTGCAGATCAAGGACACCACGTGCTACAATATTATATAAACATTATAGCAAATACGCAGCCATATTTGGATATGGAAGATTTGTTTTGAACCTCAGCAAATTGAACAGTAGGCATATCAACTTTTATTGTAAAAAGTTGACACAAGTGGGTGTTGGATACGGACTTTTGAATATGGCTTTATATGTTAACTGTAAAGTAGTATTATAATTTTTATTGTTTATATGGTAGATGGAAGTGTTAAGATAATTTTCATCCCAAAACAAAGTTAATACTTTTTTTTATTAGAAATGAACTGCAAAATAAGTAGCCTAGAGGGGTGCTAAAACCCCTTATTTTGTACATAAATGACGTCATGGAGCGATACTATATTTAGAAAATACATAAAAACTGTTTTTGAGCCTCTAAACAGGTGTTGAAATTACTGCAATAAGAAAATTATGCAGATCCGATTGTTATTGTGTTTTCTACACGGGGTTGATTTACCCCACCCACTTTTTATAAAATGGGGGTATGCCGATATCGGAAGTTGCCAGTTACACGCTTAAATCGATACATCAATATAACAGCTGACGAATGATTGAGTATATCATGTGCTATGCAAAACCAGAAGAAATTTTAAAATTTGTTCATAATCGTAATTTTAACAGATATAATAACTAGCACTTGACTAAGATTATTTTGGTTTATTGATGGGTGTTTTAAAATTGTTATAGAAGAGCAAACAACATGCTTATAGTTTTGCTGCACTTGTCTACGATTAGCGTTTGAATAATTAATTTTGATGGTGCAAAAGAAAAATCGGCTTGAAAAATGCTTTATATCACCATAGCGAATTGAACTTAACAGCGTCTAATTGCTGGGTGGTTAAAATGGCATGGATTTCGACCAGTGTCCTTTTCTATGCCTATTCAAAGTTATATATCTTGACCGAACTAAGCGCTAATGATGTAAAATTTATATCAGTTGATAGACAAAAGGTAGACCTTTTAAAATATATATACTTATGGTACCGTAAATTCTATATTTGTAGAGATACAGCCCGATTCTACGAACATAAAAAATGACGATCGTAGCTTTCAAGAAGGAAAATAAAATGTAACATTAATTTGTATAATACACCTAAGCCATCTAGTGAGAATGAGAATGAAAAGATAAAGATTTTGGAGCAAGTGAATATATAATCAGAGCAATAAAATATGATGAAGTCGATTTTGAATCTTTCTATAGGCTTGGGAGGCCGGCAGTTGAAAAAAAAACGAGGTTTAAAAAGTGTGTCCAGACTCTCTACCAGACATGACAAAGAAGAGCGAAAAAAGGCAGGGATCTGAGAACTGAACTGAAAAGGATAGAACGATGATATGAAAATAATGAAAAATGGTAAGTGAGTATGATCATGAATACTTCAATCACAAACTGCAGACAAACCCGTGGCACCGCAAGGAAGAGCCACACAACAATCACGAGACACCAGAAAGGCAAACAAAGCAAAGCAACCAGCTCTCTCTCTTCCCCATCAAGATGATTATAAAAGCAGAATGGACACAAAATAACGCACAAAAAACAATGAACAATTACAGAATCCCACAATGAGAGCAACAATCAACAACGAATCAACAACAACAGATTTTACTGATATCTAATCGTCGCCCTAGATTCTGATGTTGTTAAAGCAAAAACGTGTTTAGCTCGCATGGAGGCTTCCTAACTATTGCAATGTATCATCATAGAGGAACAATCTAAGCAAATTAACACACTATGATGAAACAAATAAAAGTGCTCACGACTCACAGATAGTCAGAGCTAAAGAAAATCTAATATATCTTGACCCCGTGTCGGCGAGGTTAACATCACCATTTGTTCAGACAAACATTCAGTCCCTCAAGGCACTCCCTGTAAAATGTTGGATGGCCAGAGTTTTGTAACGTGTTGAGGTTTCCACATTTTAAAGTCCCAGATAAGCCATAACCAGTAGGGTTCAACCGGACTTATAGGTTTTCACAGTTGGAGTAAAGTTCTGATTTTAATTCTAATGTGAATTTAGTGTTCATCCGAATCTCCCCTTTTGTTCAGTCCTATCGTGCCTGTCCACTGTGTAGCTAGTTCAGGGTGGAATTTATTCATTATCATGAGTTTCTGTGGTAATCCAGGTTTATGTGCCTATAACATTGTCGGGATATCAGAACCTATATTTTATGGTGATTTAGTCTATAAATTCTAACGAATTGTTGGAAAACCTAATTTTAGTGAACAATTCAAAAAGATAGTAAAACGTTATATAAGGGTTGGATATAATTTGGATACAGGCCTCAGACTCTATGACGGCTCTGACGTAAAGCTTTAATCGGTGGGTTGGTGCCTGATACTTATCTGTAGTTGGACCCACCGTAGCTCAACTTGAGGTTTTCTTTAGCTCTGACTATCTGTGAGTCATGAGGCCTTTTCTTTGTTTCATCATGGAGTGTTAATTTGATTAGAGTGTTTTCCATGATGATACATTGCATTAGTTAGATGGCCTCCATGCGAGCTGAACATTTCTTGTACATCAACAACAGCAGAATCTAGGGTGAATATTATGTACCAGTAAAATGCATTTAAGCCCCCCCGGTTGGAGATTATTTGATAGACTTTGTTTTGAAAGCATGGATGTCTGTGTCAGATTAAATCTGCACCGCAAATAAATCCGAGAAGAAAAAAAGCAAAACAAAGAAAGCACAAAAACAAAAAAGTAACGCACTATTTGGGGGGGGGGGGGTGGTCTCTTTACCGTAGCGGTTTATCACGGCGAATAGATGTATGCCAGTATTCATTTTAAACAGCTAGAGTGGTTATATCATATCGCAAAGCTGCAGCTAAAGGGGGTATAAAGCTAAAATTGGACAGTCATGTTTTATTTTTGAGTATCCTCCCCTAAAATGCGGAATGATGCATTCAGATAACCAACTTCCAACGACACTCTTTAATTTACAAATTAAATCAGCATAGACCACTGACCGTCCCGCAACAGAAGATCTTTTTAACCAACTCTGTATTTGACAGCCAACTCTAAGTGTCTGTGGTAGAATTTAGAATTTATTATATCAAGTAACTTAACTGTCAAAAATTCGCTTCATTTGTTGAAGTCACTAACATTTGACCATATTCTCACAAAACGATTAAGCTGCGCAATATGTATACCACAAGGGGAGCGACGAACGTGATATCACCGGCAAGAAATGGAAAATTCACTATTGCAAAATTAAACCCGTCTCATTTATCTTAAAAAATTAACTGAAACTATGTCAATTGTTATGGACAAAATGGGGCTTCACTGCCATAAGAATGTACGTTATCTATCTGAAATTTAATGAGATATACGGTCTTTCATGCAAGCCAAACATCTATGTGTGTTTATCCTCATCTCAACTATGCGTAAAACCGCTTTAAGCCCTCCAGTAAAATATTTTTACTGACCGTTCCAATGCGGAACTTCTTTTGTGGATCACTTGTGTTTTTGTGTCTTGTGTTTCTCATGCTTTCGCGTCTGTTCATTGCTGCCTTGTGGTCACCTGCTGGGAAAGGGCTGACCTCTTGGCTCTTGTTGGTGATGTTTATTGAATTTTTATTACTTTCCCATGTGGTATTCTGAGTCAGATGTGACTGTATCGTTTCCTGATCTTTGCCATCTTTCTTACTTTTACTATTTGTTCAAAATAATAATAACCAATATTCAGAAAGTCATCTAGATATATTTAAGTTGAGTTGATGCTTGTCAGAAAGAGAAAACATGAATCCTTTTTCATTAGAAAACTTAAACAAATCTGCAACAAGTGGAACACAATCAGTACCTATTCGAATACCTACAATTTGTATATACTATTTATTGCCTCATCTTACAAATATGCTATTCAAAAGATAGTGGAGAGCATTACAATCTTTCTGACATGACCACAAATGATATCTTTTAGGTTAACCGGAAGTGAAAAGCGCATTTCTCATTACATGCCAAATAAAGAGAGTTACCTCTATTAAAGATTTGTCCAATGGAATCAGTAAGGATTTCTTTGATTAGATCATGAGTCAATAATGGTAAAGAGAGTAATGACTACTTGTCAAAATCGAGATGATCTTGGCACAAACTACTCCCTCGGAACTAATCAAGACCTACGCTCATTCACATCTAACAACCGTTTTAGTACCCTTGATTCAATCCAATCCATGTTTTCTGAGAAGCAGAACTCTAAAATTGGTTATACACATCAAAGGGAGACTACTTAAACGAACTTTGGCTAATCTTAAAAAGGCTAAGTATGCAACTATGAACATTTTTCGATTTTTTTTCTTTTTAAATCATTTGTAAAAGCAGAATTAAGTTAAGTTTTCACAATAAATCTGTTCACTATAGCTAAAAACTGCATGGAAACCTGAATTATCCTATAAAAACAGGTGTTTTTTTCTCACGTTGGTAATTATTTGCGTCCCTCCATTAATTATAGACAGTCAAGTTTTAACACAAATGCTGTTGTTTTGATACTGATAATTTGTAAAGATTTACGAAATTGGTAAATGTATACCTGAATTTTAGTTTTTTACTGCGTTCTTGAAAAATAGAAACATTATTTCAAAAATTAAAAGATCAAAAGTTACAGACTATGCAGCTTTAAGGGAACAGAATTTGCTTCCTTTAAGATTCGAGGACAAAACTATTTCCTTTAAGATCAGTTATTTGTGATGGTGAGGGGAACGTAGATGACCTCTCTAGAATATCACAGTATCAATTATGCATGCACTTGCGTGATGGGTGCCACCCTTATGAAAGCTTCAAGCCGTTGTGGTAGAAAATTGGGAGTCCTATTCAACACTTGCTATATATAACTTGCGTGAGGAGTCTAATTTCGCGAGTAGCCCAATTCGTGATTTTTTAGAAGAAACCTGAATTAGTGGTTATACAGTCCCCCTTTCACTCATGAACTCCCCAGTCAGGTGTAGCATTAAAAAAGGAGCAGGTAAAGAAATGATAATCTATCGACATGACAGCTCCAGACTTTTGTAAAAAACACAGTGGAACTCCCCGATGTTACCGCAAAGATTGTCATATTGTTGTTCCTTAACGATATACTGGGTAAAGCATTGTTTGAGTAAATACCATATGCATATGTAATTATCAGTTTGCACACGCGTCTTTATGCGATGAAATACTTTTCTATATCTTTCCAGCATTCGTATTTCTTTGAAATAACGCCCAAGTAGCGTTTCGACGATGTTATTTACCCTCTAGAATTAACGGATCGACATTTCACGTAAATACTATATACCACAAGCTCATGAATTTCCTAAAGTTAGGCAATGTAGCCTACCCCCTCCCCATATGTCAGTTGTGTTTATTTATAGCTTTTAAATTACAGGAAGCTATTGTGGCTATGAAGCAAACATATCTATTAAAGAAGGGACGCAACAAAATTAATGCTGAATAAAATATTTTATCTGTATTTAGCAGTATTTCTTATTAAGAAGTTATATGAGATATTTTCTAGAACTATCCAGAGTTGAAATTGTAGCTTGTGGTATAACGTATGTTTATTATCTGCTCTTCTGGGAAAGAAAAATGCCTTAAATATTTTTATTTTGATATCACGATCTGTTAGGTAAGGCTATCAGTATCAGCAGTGTTTGGCAGTGTATAATTAACTATTAGGTAAGGCTATCACTGCCGATTCTTTCTCAGAATAGCAGATAATACCTTTTCTCCTGGTCAAAAATATTTAAATGCCAATTTGGCTGGACCCACCGTGGCTCAACTTGAGGTTTTCTTTAGCTCTGACTATCTGTGAGTCATGAGCCCTTTTCTTTGTTTCGTCATGGGGTGTTAATTTGATTAGAGTGTTTTCCATGATGATACATTGCATTAGTTAGATGGCCTCCATGCGAGCTGAACATTTCTTGTACTTCAACAGCAGCAGAATCTAGGGCGAAGATTTTTTGGTACCAGTAAAATGCATTTAACCCCCCCCCCCCCTTGGCTTAGGCTGCTGTCCGTTCTAAGGCGGTGGTTCTGTTGTTGTTGACTTTTTGTTTATTGTTACTCCCATTGTGGGAGTCTGTAATTGTTCTATGTTTTGTTGTCCGTTACTTTATGTCCATTCTAGTATTGCATTCATCTTGATGGGGAAGAGAGAGCTGATTGCTTTGCTTAATTTGTCTTCCTGGTGTCTCCTGATGGTTGAGTGGCTCTTCCTCGCAGTGCCACGGGGTTGTCTGTAGTTTGTGATTGTGGTATTTCCTGATTATACTCACTTACTATTTTTTATGACCAGGACAAATTCCATGCTCATGAGAGTTGAACATAAAAAGGTGTTACAACCTCGGGACAAGGTAAACGTCAGGACCATCAAAGTTAGGAAGACAGCAAGGATCTGGAGTAACACACCTGTCTCAGGATACCAATGGGAAAGAAAAAAACACACAATAAACATCACAAACAAGAGCCAAGAGGTCAGCCCTTTCCATTCAGGTGACCACAAGTCAGCAATGAACAGACGCGAACGCATGACAAACACAGGACATAAATAACACAAATGATTCACAAAAGACGTATCGCCATGGAAGGTCAGTAAAAATATTTTACTTGAGGGCTTAAACCGGTTTCACGGCGTGACAACCTCACCCTTAGTTCATATTTGGATCAAGACCCATAGATGTTTAGTTTGCACGAAAGACCCCTAACTTATCCATGCACCATCTCCTAGAACATATAAATCAAGATATAAAAAGAAGATAAAGCAAATACAAGGACTCAACAGTACATAAAACTGAATACCGGAGCAAAAGAAATCCAACAAGTAAACCCCGATGGGCATGACAACAGCTAAAGTATCAGGCCCCTACTATCTCATCAATAGATAAGTCTTCAAGTCGGAACCTAGCTTGCAGTCTGTTGCAACGCATTAATATTAAAGCCAATCTTTTTTATAATGGGAAATTATTTTGATAAACTGCGCTGAATAATTATGACAGCCAATAATCTTCTTCAATATATACACACCAAGTCACCATAGAAATCAGGTTCCGAAAGTCCTTCGCGCAAGAGAGACTTGGAATTTAGATATCAAATCATAGTAGTGTCTATAAAATCTATAAACCCAACTTTATAAGAGAGAACCCTAGGGTTGCATATAAATGTCGATTTGACCTGAAATCATGGCTTTACCTGATGGGGCCCCCAGGGGTTTTGGGGATCTGGGGAGAATAACTATTTATTTTCAGGGAGCTGGGGAACACGGGTAATTATTTCAGGGGATCTAGGGAACAAGCTCAAATTTTTGGGGATCTAGGGAGCCCTGCAAAAAAAATAAAGGATAGCCTCCATTTTGTTTGATTTTTTAAAAATCTCTTCTGCTTCTGGGGGGCTTGTCCCCCAGACCCCCTTCTAAATGCTGTTTTTATTCGGTTTCGTACAAACATGCTCATCTATGTTTATCTATGAGAACATTGTGCCAAAATAGGTTTGTTGTCCATTTATAATCTTTAAAATTGTTGATTTTTAGGTTGGTAATAACATACTTTGGGAAGCCCAGATAGCTCCATTTTGCATTTTTTTTCTGGGGGAGCATGCCCACGACCCCCTACCAACAGTGTAGCTACACATTAATACAGGGCTACCTACCCACATGCTATGTAATTATCTCTTGAGGCAATTAGCCCTTTTTTATAGAAATTTTTGAAGATTGCTTATAGGATATATACTTAATTAATGTTTAAGCATATAGTCGCTATTAGCAAATGTAAAAATGACTTTTCATGGTTAAAAAATAAATGCTTTCACTAAAATCTCTAAAATATCTAGTTTAAGCTGTTGGAAAAAATCAGCCCCTGCCCCCCCCCCCCCCCCCCCCCCCCCCAAAAAAAAAAAAAGAAAACTAGACGGTCTGTCTCTAATTTTAAAAAATCTAATCGAATGAGCATTCCTCCAAGTCTACTCTACCAGGTACAGCAACAACATTTTAAGGATGACCTCATACTTTGAGCCATATATCATGTATTTCATTGAAATAATCATATGTCATGGATTCCATGGCTATTATATGTCATGTATTCCATGGTTAAGACCTGTCATTACATGTATAAGACAAAAAATTCAGTGATCATTAAGTCATGCGCTATTATATAGCTTCAAAGTTTTTAAGTATGTGATTTTAATCCTACGGAAAGAAAATACATTTAAGGGAGAATTGGCTTATATTTTTGGGGATTTGGGGAGAAGCTGAACTATTTTTAGGAATTTGTGGAGCAAAGTCAAATAATTTTAGGGAGAAGGGGAAATTATTTTCAGGGAGTTGGGGAGATTAATGTATTATTTTCAGGGATCTAGGGAGCACATACCCCCCTGGGGGGGGGGGGGCCTCCCAGATTATGTTCATTTGTTTATCAATGGATATTACTATTTCCTATCTGCTAAGCATACTATTTGGGTACTCATTCGAAGCATTTTCACGTGAAGAGTTTAATAGGTTTTTACATTTTTTTTATTCAAATCGATTTGTGCATGATATATACAGCTTCAGACAATATGATAAGGATAAAAACGGAAGCATGTAGCTTATATAGTTCTTCTGCGACTATTGTAGCATAGTGTGGGTTACTGTAGAAACAAATGAAAAATGATAACAATAATAATTTAACCCTTTACCCACTGATGGATTCTTCCTTCTGACTATAGCAGACGACAAATGAACTCAGTAAAAAAGCGCCCAGTTATCATCTCAAATTGGCGTAGTGGACCAGACTACAGGTGGTGCAAACCCGAGGTTTTAGATCAAACCCGACTGCACATACATTGTCATCTTTCTTGAAAGATTGCAATGAAAAATGCTCATATATAACAGTTCTTTTTTCTTTTGTGTGCTTTTTTGAGAGTGCTTTTTAGATTTATTGCATGCATTTTGCAATCGTTTTTGGAAGCTATTTTTCTTTGAATGTGTGAATTACATTCTCGGGTTTGTCAAATAGGTGTTTAAATGATTAATGGGACATGAGAGCGAGTCCTGGAATTGCTAGTAGATTCATGGAGTTTAGTTTAATCAATTTAAGTCGAAGGGAATTTCATCGGACTAGTTTTATGGGTTGTTGGTGGTATTTAGACTTATAAAGTCTGATGAGATATGAATATTCTGTAAGGAAATAGTGGAGACTCTGATCAGACGCCACCTTTCGTGGCGTCTGATTTGGGTCTGACTATTTGCCTATGTCCCACAAAAGGACGCTATGCTTATATGGGTTAAACATGTTTATTGTCAGTAATATAACATCGATCATGAGAATGTACAAACTGTTTTGGACCTGTGCTCTACAGTAATGCATTATTAAACGAATCCCCTTTTTATAATTTCAAAACTCTATAACCGTCAAAGAATTTAGAGGCAAAACAGGCTATTTTCCCCACAGCCACAAAAATACAATGAATAGCCTGTATAATGGTCGTGATGGCAACCAAATATTAGTTTTTGGTTCGTAACAAAAAGAAAAAAGCATGTAATTTGGATCGACAATTAGACCGAGCCATACGCACATCGGGCGCATGCGTCACTGGCACGTGCGCGGTTATTATCTCTCGAGAGGCTGACAAGAGGGTTTGAAAAGACACGCGACAATCATGGTATTATTTAGGAAACGCTGTAGCTATTGTCATGTAAAACATATGAGAAAATATGAGAAAGGAACTGCTACACAAACAATAAAGGCCATAGAATTATTGCTTCTCAGTTAAATGTTATATGGCAACATATTTCAAGGCAGGGGCGGATCCAGGATTTCTGGAAAGGGGGTTCATGTGTAAAAGGTGTGGGGGTTCGCTTTGCTGATTTTATCTCACTTTATCTCATTTTTCTTAAATATTCCATGAGAATGGAATAATCTGAGACCAAATTATTTCATTTTCATAGGATATTTAAAAAACGGGGGGGGGGGGGGGGGGGGGGGGGTCAAGCGACCCCTGAACCCCCTCTGGATCTGCCAATGCAAGGCAATGGGTAAATCTCGAGCTTGCATGGCTTGGAACAGTAGGGAAAATATGGAAAGGAAAACATATACACACACTATTCCTCTCGAATCCAATCCATTTCTTTTCCATGTTTTCTGTTATGTTTCTTTAACAAAACATGTGCACTTTCTTTTATGTTAGGCCAGATGAGAAGTGAGCTAATGCATTAAAACGTGCGCCAATCTAAGACTCAGATCAGCCTGGGCATCCGCACAGTCTAATAAATGTCTTCATTGCCCACATGGAGAAACCATAAGCCATTATCTAACACATTTGCACAGAATATAGACTTCGACCTGAATGCGTCGATGTCCAGTCTGTCTGAGTCTTCGCTGGGCGTACACTTGCGCGGATCCAGAGGGGGGGGGGCGAAGCACGGACCTGGACCCCCCCCCCCCCCCCCCCCCCTGGAAATTAACATGTAAGCTTTCCTTAAAAACTCTGATACGGACCCCTCAAGGAAGCAATTGGATCCAAGCAATTGTGGGTCCAATTGCTTCTCGAGGCCCGTTGATGACTAAAAAACATTTTCAAGACTCCCCTCCCCCTTACGGAATTTTCTGGATCCGCACATGCGTACAGTTCATATGGTTGGCTCCAATATGTGTGATTCTCTTTCTTTCTCTTTCTCTCTTTCTCTCTCTTTCTCTCTCTCTCTCGCAACTTAATACGATGAAATAACGAACCAATATGAGCCAGATTAAAAATCAGTCGGTATCTGATTCGATCTTGTACGTCAAAAGTTTTTTTTCTAAGATAATTATACTCTTACGTTAGTTACTACACGTATCTCAGATTCAAGAATGACACCGAGTTGTCAGCTTCTGTTGAAACCATGTCCTGCCCGAGAAAATTTTAGTTTGATAGATATAGCCATAGGCGCTGATTGCGCTGTTAAAATCCAACTTCGACAAAACCAAATGACACAATTGTATTCACCAGACGGAAGCCCCCAGTGTACATGTAGGGGGGGGGGTCGATTGGATGCATCTGAAGAGTGGGTAGCCACCAATGTTCAGGCAGTTGTAATAAACATTAATCATTGTGCTTGCATGAGAGTGTATGCATGGACGAAGACACATGTGCACACGCGGGGAAATAAACATACATGTACACGGAATAAGACTGGGTGCAGTCAGTGCACATAAATGAATCGTAAATGCAATAGAATATGACTGCGTGTATGTTGTGCACAAAAAGGGGAAAAAGCACAAAGGGAATATGAATATGAACACCTGAAGGAATGCCAACGGGAACTTCTAAGCCAAAAAGGGAACATCATTAGGTGCATCTGAAGGCGCACAAGCTGGGAATTAAATTAAAATCAATATTGGGTGCACCAGCGAGGTAACAGGTCACCAATGTATCGGCAGGGTGCACATAGATTTTACAGCGTTTCGGGAAATGGTTGAACCCGGAAAGTTGGTGCTTGATTATCTCCGAGACTGTGCAGGATTTGAATTGGCAGGGGCTTTATCAAATGAACTTATTTAGGTGCACCTGAAGGAAGCAAACCACCAGCACACAAGCTGGGAATAATAACAATAGCAAAAATAAAGAACAAAATTGAGGGCACCAACGAGCAGTGCAGTATTTCGGGAAATAGTTGAACCCAGTTGATGGTCGGTGTTCGATTTGATTATCTCCGAGATGTGCAGGATTTGAATTATTACTTTGAAAATTCATCTTAACCGCATCGCTTATCACTATGTGAGAAATCGAATGGCCATAATGGTCACACAGTCTGTGTACTAATTTGACTGGCATTGAAACGGCTCATAGCATAATTCACTCTTTGCATACAACATTGTTATTTTTATTTTAATACTTATTTTATTTATTTATTTATTTGTTTGTTTGTTTTTCAAAATATGCTTTTTCAAAACATTCTTTCAGGAATACCACCAGTTGGATCCATACCAGACCGACCGCGGCAGTTTTATCGGACTCGGGCCTGGTAAATGTATGCCGGTCCAAACTGTTTGCAAAGGTTATATTTATGAAACACAACAAAGCATACTACCAGCTTTGAAGGGTCTAATCGGGGAGGGTGTTTGCGTGTTTGGTTGAGGACGAGGGTACAGAAACATGTATCTTACATGCATAGCTATGCTTGGTGTTTATTGTTTTAAATGTTCCTCCTTTTGTTTTCTTTGAGGTTTTTCGATCGAGTTACAGTGGAAAAAAGATTAAAATTGATATGTTCAAAACACACTGTTCATAATGGTGTATTAATGACAATAAAAACTTCCCCGCCATCCTGCGATCAACAGCCACTAAGTGCAAACTTATCAAGTGCATGGAAAAACAATTAAAACTGTTGGTTCTGCCTTTAACACCGTTCTTAATTAGTTTCAAGACAGAATATCGTGCAGCAATAAATGAATAGATGCACTGCCTACTACTACTACTACTACTACTACTACTACTACTACTACTGCTACTACTACTGCTGCTGCTGCTGCTGCTGCTGCTTATACTACTAGATATAGATAGTTCACTATAGTTTCAGGACTCTTGCCAGACAAATACATGTAGCTCCCTGTCGCAAAATTTCTATCGCTAGCCAATAGTGGAAGTGGTACTAATATATTGCAGTACTGTCGTGCCAAACAAGATTGACAGTAACGTATTTTTTTTTTAGAATTGCTAAGTAAAACCGAACGTGTACACTTCACTTGAGCTAACGCGAACCGATAGATCACTTGTGTATTAATCCTATCCTGAGGATAGGATAAATACACAAGTGATCTATCGATTTTAAGTCCCTGATAACTTTGTAAACAAAACATGAAGTCACTGTCACTCTTGGCTGGCAGGACAGTAGTAGTAGGTCAAATAGTGGACTAGTACAAATAAGGATTGACTAACGACTAAGACTAAAGTTTATGACTAAGGAATGGTGGCGGATTCAACTTATACTTAACAACATTTTAAACACAACAAATTTGCTACATCTCCAGCTTCTACTCGTGTAAATAAGTTCCCAAACATCCGTATCATTACTTCCAGTGTATTTCTTAAATAATTTTCGTGTTTATTTGTAATTTTGTTAGAAACACGCACTAATGGAAACTAGGTCCGCCTCGCTTAGAAAATTATTCATGCGCATACAATGACGTATATTCACTGTTATGGATAGTTGTACTCGTCTAAAGTTACAAACACGTCCAAAGTAGAACAAGAAAGTAAGAGACAATCATTACAACAGAATCTGTGGTCTAGTGGTTAGAGCAACTGACTCATATACGTGTGGTCGATGGTTCGATTCCTACCTAACAGATATTTTTTCTCAAGTTTATTTTTTCGGTTTGTTTTTGGAGCTTTACGTCCACGCGAACAAATTTTCAGTAATGTTTGGACGATTTCCTGTTTTCATAGCTTGAACCAGTAGTGAGCAGTAGATAACCTGTATTGCTGAAGGACACAATATTGACTGCGCCGGCGGTGAGTCTCGGACTAGCATCCCTTCGATTCCCAGTCTAACGCTCAAGTGGTTTATATATATTTCTTTCTTTTTTAACTGGGACTGTAGATTGTGCCGATGTATTTCCACTAAATTGTGTTTTATAATATCACATAATACATGTAACATTTTATAGATTTAGAAACACTTTGGGATGTCGAAAAGACCTGTTTTTACAACACACTGATGGGACCGCTGGCACAATCTTCACTATGCTTGACCCGCGAATCCAGACACCCCGTTTTGGTGGAAGATCGTTTTAAAAATGAGCCAAGATCTGACAGAAGGTACCTTCCGGCAACTGAAGTCAATAGTGAGATAATTCCAAAGAAAGAAAGACCTAGCTATTGTGAACAATTACAGAAAATTTAAAGAGATTATCTTTACAAACAACAAAGATATGAGAGTTTGAACTCGTATAGATGATGCGTTTTACACATGACGTCACTTAACGTTGTTAATGACGTTCTGACGTCAACACCATTGTGTCAACATATGACGCTAAAACAAAGACGCTAGGAGCAATATTTCAAGAATGCTCCATGTTTCTGTAAATCTGATGTGTATGCAATTGCATAGACTGCACAAATAGCCCACATACGCTCATCCTGTGTTTACAAAAGCGTTTGAAATGAGGTACCCTGTTTTTAAAGTAATGTATATCCATATGCACAGCTGTTGCCATTGCAACATACATTATACGTATCATTTAATTTTACCAGAACTATTTTCGCCTTTGATTGTATTAGATGTTAGAAGCAATTTGACTCTATTGTAAGAACATGCAAAATCTTGAAAATTTAGACGTTTTTGAAATTTTGATAACACAAAATCTGCTAAAATGCCCAAAGGACCGTTTTGTCAGATCCGCGCCCATAGATTCTACGGTCATCCTTTCCCCTTAGCTGCCTCAATTAGAGCAGCTATATGTTATTTGCGAAAGAGTGGGAACTCGATAATAATTAACTACTTAGGTGGTTACCTGGAACAGTGTAGATATGTTAACCAATTTATGCCTACTGGACTCTTCCATCCATTTAAACTGACGGACCGGGTGTAACGGCAGTGATATTTATCTTTTTACAGAAATTGTACCTGTATCATTTAGGCAAACAATGTAGACCCTTTTCAGACATTGTTTCATTCACCATCTGCCTTGTGTCTACGTTGGATCTGCACTGTTTGTCAAATTACTTTTTTGGGTGCTAGGCGTTATTTTGGCTAACTGACTGTTTTCAAATGTCGAAATGTTGTTTTTGACTGCGCTGATGGTTTACGCATCAGTCAACAATCTTTCAGTCATATCTGGACGTTTCATGAATTTCTGGGTTGAACAAGTTCTAAGCAGAACATATAGAGTGTCTTCCTAAAGGACACCAAACATTGGCCCTTGGTGAGTCTCGAACGAGTGGCCCTTCAGACACTAGGTTGCTTTGGTTTTATCGGCGATCTGCAGTAAAAACTATTCAAGTTACGAGAAGTCCCTAGGGAAATATATACCACCACCTGACTCGGCCAAAACACAGAGGCTAGTGTATTTGGGCTTCAACCCTCAAAGGTATCCGCAATTACATCTTCAGCCAAAACCCCAAATCAAGCTGAAACCGTCCAAACAAGGACTCGGACGGCAACACCGATATGGGCGGGACCCACACTAGCCCTGACATGCACCCTCTTTGATAAATGATTGCCAGTCAATAGAAATGAGGTCAAAAAAACTTGTTTCTGTATTTCCTGCAGCTCTGAGATCCCAAAACACCAACTTTGGCTGTACAAGAGCTCACATGCCCAACTCACAACAGTCTTCTTTGCACCTTCACACCTTACATAACTGCGTCTGTCAGACGGGGAGTAAAAACAGTCTCTGCACACCCGCAACCTGGGCCCAAATAGTGCCTTGTATACATCAGCCCTGGTCTCCGCTTAAAAGAAGGAAAACCAGTGCACGCACAAACACCAACACACATGCCCATACTAGTTTATATGCCAGACGGAGTGATGTGGTTGTAAATGATTTTTTTATATATATTTGGTATTGAGATGCACACAAACACGCGCGTGTGTGCAGACTTAGACTGACCATAGCAATCGCCTAGAGTTATCGAAATATCGGTTATAGAAGTTGAATCTTTGCCTTCCTTTCATCTACGGTTATCCGGCTTCTTGGGTTTGTCAGATGCTACTTTAAGCAATGACACTGGCTGCATATGGCCTAAGCTGTTGACGGGACACACGCACACGCACCGGCGCGAGGTCACCTACCTCTGGAAAGATATCCCTAAACATTTCATAAAAATGCAGCCTCACTCTGTTGTCGTGTAGCTGTCAGTGGTCGGCGTTTACCTCGCGGTGGCATGGGTTTGCTTGTGGTCTATGATTGTACGATTTCCTGGTCATACTCGTTTTCTTTACCAAACACATATGACATTTCGAACACTACTTGCTTTCACATTTACTTTTGTAGGAATAGCTCTTCACTCACTTAATTGGTTTGAGTGTAGGCAGTGTTAATAAAACGACCAAATTAGTTGCATACATTATTAACCCTTTATCTACTATTGGCTCCTAAATCCGTTTTTTTGGCAAACAGTGCAGATCCAGATGCGGCATTTGATCAGAGTCTACACTGTTTGCTAAGAGAACAAAAAACGATCGTCAGTGAAAGAATAGATTTCTTTCGAAATAGAACTTGTGGCCCCTCAATATATACAGGTAATGGCCATCGTTTATTGTATTAAATTACGCTAATAATATCTAACTTCTGAATAATTTGCTATGTAATCATTAAGTATGGTATTTCATATATGAAACTCTCTGCTGTCACCATTGAAGAAAAGTAACCGTGATGGTCGCGTTGTGTGCTGGGTTGCCACACACAGTAGAGCTGAACTTCTGTCAAAGTTCTTCTACTTTGATAAACACATCGGTCAACTGAACGGTTTTTGTTTTGCTTTAAGAAAAATGCATTTTTCCATTGCCCAAACCAAACTTTTTCGATCGTTAAAATGCGTTCTACGATCATGATTTTACGACCGAAGCCCCGTTGTTTTTGAACGGCATATTTTCCTCCAGAAGAAGGTAGATAGACCATAGTCTGTACTGCAGCACGTTTTACATTACCCGTTACCACATGCATACGAGTCATGTTTGCTAGCCACTATACTATATAAATGTTGTAGCACGTAGCTGTCGTTTTTATGTTTAAATTCATTTTCACCTTCGATACAATTATTTACACAGTGTACACTATTATACACAGTGAGTTTGGTTTTTAGTCATTAGTCTATAGTCGTTAGTTTCATCCTTATTTGTACTAGTCTAGTATGTCGCTATTGTCGTTGATAGTAGTAGCATTGTATTGTAGCGGATACGTTTCAGTAGTAGTAGTAGTAGTAGTAGTAGTAGTAGTGGTTTTTGTTTGATTTGATTCTTTACGTCCCATCAACAATCTTTCAGTTAAACAGGGACAGGTCTTCCTGGGTTGAACCAGTGTTAAGCTAGGATAAATGTGTCTTGCTCAAGGACCACAACGTGAGGCTCGACCCGCGGCCTCTCGGTCTCGTGCTTAGCACCCTACCACTGAGCCACTGCGCTCCCTAGTATTAGTAGTAGTAGTGGTAGTAGTAGTAGTAGTAGTAGTAGTAGTAGTAGTAGTAGTTGCAGCTGCAGCAGCAGCAGCAGTAGTAGTTTTTGTTTGTTTGATTTGATTCTTTACGTCCCATCAATTTCAGTTAAACAGGGACGGGTCTTCCTGGGTTGAACCAGTACTAAGCTAGGATAAATGCGTCTTGCCCAAGGACCACAACGCAGTGACGCTGGTGAGGCTCGAACCCGCGGCCCCTCGGTCTCGAGTCAAGCACTCTGTCACTGAGCCACTGCGCTCCTAGTAGTAGTAGTAGTTGCAATGGTGCGATAATTTAAGTAATATTAAGTCGTAGTGGCTCCTACAGGAGCGGTCTGATCAGGAACTATTGGTATTGTTTATTGATAACTTAGATGTATTAGCCAGAAACTCAGATCTGAGTAGCAGGTAAAACTAATGCTTTACAGACTTTTAATGAGTCGTAATGAAAGGATTGACAAAATGGGATTGGGTGCGTACATGCATAATTTCTTGTAGAACATCGTAAACAAACTGAAAGCTGATCTCACAAAGTCGCAACACGATCCGACTTACAGGGGCAAGGGATTTACAATTAAGAGGATTTAACGTATGTGGGATGGTCCTTTGAATGATTGATTGAAATCTTTTCCCCTCTAGTAAGTGTATTTTTGAAACAAATTATTCTCCACACGATAGAAAAAGGTCCCACAACACTGTGTCCCCGTCGGTTCGTCAAACCAAAGGAAGATTCCATTAGAGCATAAAGGGTTAGAGCATATGCAGTCAATAAAGGACGAGTCGTGAAAGCAAAGGAGGTATAAATCAGCCTGAGCAACCACAAAGAGCAGACCATAGCATTCATTCCGTTTTGTGTCAGTTTTGCTTTAACGTCATGTGAGGCTTGTATATGGGTTTTAAGGATACAGGATATTTGCCATTTTACTTCAAGGGATATAGGATACTATCCATTTTACTTCCAGGGATATGGGATACTTGGTTCAATATTTTCGTTACTTCCAGGGATATTGAAAATTTAGGAAAATTAATTATGGGGATATTTGCCAATTTATAAGGGATATTTGCCTGTTTACTTCAAGGGATATGGGATATTTGTTACCCCCCTATGCAAGCCTCTCATGTCAATCTATGTGCAAGTTGATAGAGAAACGTCACAGGAGGCTCAGACGAGCCTACGAATCCGTGCAGTATCTCCGTAGCTCTCGCTAGCTACACACACAGCGCGGGGGAGGCTGGAGATCAGACAAACTTGAAAACAAGACACCAAGCCTGCGTATGCTGTACTAATATATCATAAAATGACTCGTGAATTACGAGCCATTTTGTCACATTGCGACAATATGTATCATGCAAATTAGACCAGTGTCCCACCGAGTCATAAATGCGCATTCATGTGCACAATGCAATGACTGACAGGCGCAGTCTGTGCTGGATCCATACACATTGGATGAATGAATGAACTTTTTTAGATCGGTACACCTTATCTATACAACAGCTGTTTTACATTTAACTATTTGCCTGCTGGGTAATTTTCAAGCTTTTGTTGTACTGTCCTCTGCTAACTTCTTTTAGCAATTATTTTCAAAAAAAATCTTACAGGAGCACTATAAGTGTTAAACGGTTTAGATTCATATCAGGACGGACATTCCTGATCTTGGTCCAAAACTGTTTGCAAAGGTTTATCAGCTGATGACAAATGTTGCCGCTAGCAGGGAAAACGTTAACAAGGATTGTTCAATTCGGTACGTGTTCAGAATTTATTTGAGAAGAAACTAAAAGTGTTTTTGAGAATAAACGAATAAACAAATGCGTGTTTATTTTAAGTACCCACAACTAATCTCTTGAAAGGAAATGGGGAGCAAAATATACACCCTCTTTTCTCATGGGTGAAAGTGAAACATGAAATTTCCAAAATCATAATTTTTCACATTTGTAAATCTTGCTGTATGCCTATAAAAACAAATTAATAATAATTTCAAATTGGAATGATATAGATAAATAGAAGCTTTTACAATTTGCAAATTCTATGGAAAGTCAGCCACTAAATAAGGAATTCAGGAATAATCCTGAAAACTTTCAAACATGTAATCCCAATCTAACTTTATATCACAACATTAATTCGATTTAAGTGGGTACTTCGAGCAAACAGGAGTCTACTTGTAGGAAGTTGTTACCGTTCGACAAACACAACAGTAACAGTGTTTATTTGTGTTTATACTTTAATACGTCCTAGTCAAGAAGTTTTCCTTCGTGTCGAGACGTTTTCCTGTTTTTCTTGGTTGAACCAGTACTAAGAAGAGGATAAAGCGTCTTGCACAAGGGCACAACACAGTGTCTCCGATGAGTCTCGATATGCGACCCTGTGATCCCCAGCACTGAGCCACTACGCTCCTCAGAAGCAGCGTGAATGGATAGCTACTATCTGATACAGGCCTTTAGCTAAGAGTGCGTACCATTTTTTTTTATTTCTCAACCAAAACATATGTTGTGGGTACTCAAAAGAACCGTCTCAATGAGACGATTCTTTTGAGCACCCAAAACATATGTTAAAACTGATAAGTAAGAAAATATTTACAATTTTACGCTCAAAAATCTTGTTTATCTAAACCTATGAATTCTGATATTACTGACAGTATATATGTTGACAATAGTAGTGTGATACTAAACTTTCATTCAGGCATTAAAACAAAGTAAGAAAACGCTGTTTCATTTCATAATATACATTTATTTTCAGAGAAAAATACGGTTTGATCAAAATATTTAAATATTTTAAATATCCGGACAAATTGACCACAAAGGCTAAAAATTCGGAAAAAGTAACTGTTTTCTACTTTGAACATCTAAAACAAGCAACTGTTTATCAAACAGAAAAGCCACTGATCAGACTGCTCCAATAGGGGTGTCCACCCTTGTCATTTCTGCTTAATATATAGACATATTTGTCCGCATATTTAGGATTGAAAATGCTGGTAACATGTTTGAACAAAGTCCCTAAAAACAGGGAGACTATCATAGGAACTCACATCATCTTGAGCTTGTCCAATACTAATGTTTACTGAGCGCTAATCTAGTCACAGAAAGGTCCAGGTCCCAAGGTAATAAATTTTTTTTATGCTCAACTCAACTGAGCACGAAATTTCAACTGCTCATCAAGACTAAAATATTGACAAACGAAGAAGTTTATTGTTTAAAGTCTCTCAGATGTTGTATTTATCATGCTAATAAATGTTAAAATGCCAACAACTGTTGGCATTTTAACATTTATGAGCAGGATAAATTTCGTCCTCAGCTCAGTTGAGCATGGAAAAAGTTTTATAACCTCGGGGCCAGGTCTCTCCTGTGAGCAATATTATGTCCCGTTGTAGGGGGTAGTGTTTTGACACCTTTCTGCTTAATTTCCATTAGTAGGAAGAAATCTGTATTTAGGAATGAGAGCTTACTGCGTCTGCAGTCTGCATGTAGCTCCGTTGAAGTATGTCTACGTGGTATAGACAGCACACTGACACAAACATTAATGACAATCACAGGATAATATATTAACTCTTTAAAGTATAAGTTTAGAGGATAAAACTCAAAATGATGCGAATAACTATGGACAAAATATAATAAAATGGTTGATATGTGCAATCAGTGAGCTATATTGTGACATAGGTCACTTATGCAATTTGAGGCACATTGACATGAACAAAAAAAGACATTTTGAATGAGTTCATAAAATACGCTTCTGAATTATGGTAGGGGAGCATTACTAAACTTTTCCTGTGGTATAAAAGTGTTCTCCAGAATATATATATATATATATATATATATATATATATATATATATATATATATATATATATATATATATATATATATATATATATATATATATGGCATGCCACATGGTATCTGATCTTAGTCTAGACTGTTCATATATATATATATATATATATATATATATATATATATATATATATATATATATATATATATATATATATATATATATATATATATATATATATATATATATATATATATATATATATATATATATATATATGAACAGTCTAGACTAAGATCAGATACCATGTGGCATGCCATCTGATCAAGGTCTACACTATTGGCACTAAATATTAGAGTTTTGTGTAATTTATCTAACATGTAAGATGGGGGTTTCCAAATTGAACACTAAGAGTGCACGAGCCCTCGACTTCTTTATGCTAAGGAGTCAAAATATGAGCAATAATTTCAATTAAGAGAAAAAGCAAACATAATATAGAGTAATGATAAACACACTTTCTCGCTAAAGAATGTATCACTAAATACTTTACATTGTTCATTTATTTTAGCACAAAGTAACTTTGTAAATAGCACATAAAAATAGATGGTATACACAGACCTTTCCCCCTTCATTTCCCTACAAAAAAGAGGTGTGTTGCTTTTTTCTTCTCCTCGAAAAAATAAGACAATTCTAATAAGCACCAGAATAAACTTTTACAGAGAAAGAAGTGTAGTCGGGTGTTTAAAAAAAACCCCACTTATATCCTAAAACTCTTAATTAAACTTGTATAGAGAAAAAAGAATGAAAGGAAAAATTGTACAAGGAAAGCTATTTATTTTAACCTCAAATAAAAGTGTTTTTTTCCTAATTACTCTATGAAAAGATTGTTGGTCTCCATTGGATGTGTCTCGATGAGACATAACAAATGGATACCCACAACATATATTTATGTGGAGAAAAAAACAAAACAGTACAATGTAGTCCCTTTGTAACACTATGTTTTGGGCTCATAGAAATGGACAGTTTTATAAGTAAATTGCGTTATAAAGGGATGATTTTACAAAGAAATTATAGGAAAATGACCATTTAATGGTCATTTTCCTATAATTTATTTATAAAATTCCATGGTTAAAAGATTTGGGAGCCACAACATGACCGCGTTATAATCCTATATCAAGGTGTGTTGCATTGTAAGTTGAACATTCATCTTATAAAGGGTCATATAATGGTTTTAACTAAATATTCACAGAAATACTAAAGGTGAGCCAACAGCCAGGAGAGAGTACTTCTAGAATATCATTTTTAAGGAGCAAAGACTTAAACATTTTGTCCGAATATGTGACTATCATAAAGCATTGCTGAGCTGCTTTAGTGAAAACATCATACATATGTCCAGATAAGCACAAAGGTTAATATAAAAGTGTGACCGTTTACTAAGTCATCAATCAAAACATGTATTTTGTGTTCTTAAAAGAACCATATTTTGGAGACAGTTTATTTGAGTACACACAACGTACGTTTTGGATGCCAGAGAAATAAAAAAAAAATGGAGGTCTGCATATGTCACTGGAACGAAGCAATACTTTGTCTAATTAAAGCTTATGATTATTTCACCTAACAAGGGTGTTAACTTGAGTCTTTTGAGTATAGTCTCAAAACCAAATATATTGTTTTTTCTTTCAAGGACGTTTAAAATGCACAGTCACCAGTTACAGCTAACCAGCCACAGTAATCGGTATGATGTTACACATATTTTACTGTTATATTTGTGGCAAGCATACAAAACCACAAGACCTTCAACCAGTTATGGTTCCTTGTCAAAGATGTTGTGGTTTATTTGGAATAAAGTAGTCTATTCCTGGCTGAAAACTTGGTTGATAACTTGAGATCAGTGAAATAAAACTAGAATAGAAAATGAAAGGGTTGAGATAAACTCTGTGATGTGGGTGGAACCATTGCACCTTCTTACAGGAAAACATGTGTAAAACAGCCAATCAAAATAGACAAAACAAAGATCTTCATGACAAATGGTAGCTTAATGAAGGTCGAAAGCATTGCAGAATGCTCCCCTTGGAGCATGGAGCATTCTGCAGTACTTTGACCTGCATTAAGCGATAATTAGTCATGAAAACAAGTTTTTTTGTAATTTTTGAGATTGGCCGTTTTACACTGGTTTTACTGTACTATATGATATATAAAAAATAAACATTCAATAAAAGTCACATACAACTACGTAATTAACTGAATTTAAATCAATGGCTCTTTGTGCAAAGCTTTTTGTATGGTACTACTTATATGAAATTACTTGTAAACATGGATTTTTATGAAATGCTGTGAGTAGTTTTTGTACTTAGTGCAAACACTAATCACTGTTTTTCATTAAACTAGAGAGCATTTGATTTTTCCTTTTTTCAGACGTCAAATTTATTTACCCCTTGTGATAAATTGTTTCAGTAGCATTGTTTTGATATGTGAATGAAAGGTCTTAACCCTTATGGAAGAACTTGTAAAATTAAGTTTTGAGGGCAAATCCTGACCTTATATAAAATTTGAACTGGTTTTGACATGGGTGCATGTTGTTTTCTGCATCATATATAAATGAAGGGCAAGCTCTTGTTTTCTGACTGAAATTTCCCCTTAGAAGGAAAACTAATCCAGCAAAGGATCTTTTCAATTTTTCCCGGTTGTTTGATGCAGACGATTGACATGAAAACTTAAGCTTTATTTTCCTCAAAAATCCAAATTTGCTGTCTGCTACAGACGTAATTGGAGCTTTAAGGGTCAATCTTTTCATTACAGAATGTGTACTTTACTACACATATAGCAGTCGTGATGTTATGTCTCAAAAATGATAAACACATGCACAGATGAAAGTTCTAATGAATGATGAGGAGTTAAAAATGCAAAAAGTGATAAAAAGGTAAACTATGGGACGAAACATTAAAAATATGGGATAAAACATGAGTTTTTTTCAATGATGCTGTTATGATATTTGTTCGAAATAAATATATCAGTAACGTATATTACACATTGAACACAACCAATATTTGTTTGAGTCTCTCTACATAGATCTTGCTATGAAATTTAAAGAATATGACATTAATTAAATCATTCTTATCCCTCAATATGTACTGCATAAGTGGATGAAAGCTAAACATTTCTGAAATCCTGAACTTTAGAAATGCAAACTTAAAAATTGCAGTATGGCTATGAAAATGAACAATGCTGGTTGTCTTTAGATAATTTGAAAATTAATCAAGAAGCTATTATATCTTCCAAGTTTAGTACTTTGAGCCGTCTTTCCCTATAAAGTTGGCCTTAGGGAAAGTCGGTCTCAAAATGATGAATTCAGAAATAATCATGAAAATGTTCACCCAAGTTGATTCTTTCTTTTGAGATGTTGATACAGAATTAATAAATAATTTAGAAATACTCCAATATATCTCATACCCTGATTCTTTTTTCTTACAATTACAGATAAATCAATAAAATATGAATTAAGGATGAGAAAAGTATAGTAAGTTACCTGGTATTTTGAAAACTTTGTTCGAATGTCATAAGCAAAGGTATAAAAGCAGCCAGCAATACCATGTTAAACAACTTCATTCTCCTCCTTTGATAAATGCACTTATTTTTTACAGATAGGTATGGAATAATAAGCTGGCTGCCAAGGTACATACCAATGGCGTAGCTCCCATTACGCAGTTACGCACGTGCGTAATAAAACTAGTAACATTCAAGGGAGGTCATTTTATGTAGTTATGATTTTCCATACCATAAGAAACTGCTCTTAAAGGAAAGAATTCAATTCGCTCCCTCTGGGAGCAAATTCTTTCCTTTGATCCAGTAGTCTCCATTTGATGTGCGTAACTCTTCAGCGTTCTAGCTATGCACTTGCACACAGGAAGCTCACAGAATTTTGATTGTTTTCACCATCACTGCTCTAAAACTAAAAACTGTATTTAAATAGTTCACACTAATACACTTATTAAAAATATTCTGGAAACAGCCCCATGGCAGAAATATTTTCTTCTATCTATATATGATTAAGCGCAACTAAATTGTGTTACCTCAAATCCTACTTTTATGTTGTAAAACTAGGGTTCCAATGCATATGCCATTTCTCATATTTATGCTCAAAAACATAACTTGTGGGTACTTCTTGATGGGTACACACATATTATGTGTTTAGCAGAAATAAGAATAAAGTTACAAATTTTATTTTAAAAAGTCAAATGTAAATAAAATCATTCTTTTACATGACGATGATGTAAGTATATAAACATAATTCTTACTATCCAGTCCTCCTGGTAAGAGGGGAAGTTATAGATTTTATCATTTCTCACCCAAAACATATGTTTTAACTGATGAATATGAAAATTATCACAATCTAATATTCATTTTGGTTTTGTATATATATCTGGAAATATATTATACAGTAAATGTTCTAAAATTTCAGACTCTAGTCACCTGCCAAAAAACCTATTAAATAAACAGTGCAGACCAAGATCAGATGGCTTCTTCAGAAGCAAGGTCTTCATGGTTTTGTCTGTTTGCTATTCAGATTCCAGCATTGCGAAGATTCCACCATTTTATTTGACAACAGAAAGAGAAAAATGTTCGAAATTTTAGAACATTTACCGTAATACAGGTCTTACTCAAACCCGACAAGCAGTCAGCTCTATGTGTTCAGCTTTAGGAAATTCACAGATTCTTCATTTATGTCAATAGAGTACCCAACAAAGCTTTTAACCATACCTCATGTGCAAAGGCTGGCAATACACTTTACTGGATACTCATGGGTAAAAAATACAAGTTGTTGTTTCTATAAAAATACATGTACAATACAGCACCAAGCAATCAGTGCAAAGACTAGACAAAATTCTAATCTTTGGGATACAACCTATCAATATCACATATATCTTCTTCGTTGTCTATTCTCAATGCCCTTAAAGGGTCATCTCTCTTCATTTGGGAATTTGAGATCCCACTGAAACTTACAAACATTCCTGCGACTAAGGCATGCTTCGCATTTCAGAAACAACTCCATGAAATCTGGACCCTTCGTTTCCCATACTATATATAGTAAAACAGAGAAATAGTAGGGTACCAGTTCAATAACAACTTTTAATTATTTTGTTCATTGCACACACTTACACATAAATGCAGTGCATAGAATTTCAACCACAAACTAGTACCAAGGTAGTTCTTAGTAGAAATTCCAATTTTGAATCACATGGAAATATATGGTGAAAAAGCTCCAATAACATATATGCAAAACGAAAATTACCCAATATTCATGGAGTTGTTTCGGTAATGAAACTGCATTACACCACTGGCCATAAAACTTCTTTGGTTCCAATCACTATCCTAATTATCCATTCTGGTTCAAGTCCACACTTACACAACTTCCAACTTAATTTCTCAGATCAGAAAAGATATAGAATTCATTCAAATTCCATTCCATCTTTGGTTAAGTCTCAAATAATTTAAATCCGTTCTTATATTAAATGACATTCATTTTCAATATGGTCGCCAAACGCTGCTATCAACAGCACGTCCACGTGGCGACGAGCGTCCTCGTAGCAAAGAGCCATCTGAATGAATAGGAACAGACTGGTTTGTCTGCATATCTGCTATTGAGCGCTGTTGATGTTGTCTGGTTCTCTCGTCTTCAGTCATGGGAGCGTCAAGGGGAAGACGCAGAGGGCGCTCTAGTCTCATACTGGAATCAGCTGCACGTTGGCTCAACATGTCATTCGGTCTTTGACCAACTAAATCACCATTTCCTCTCCCTCCGAGAATCTCGTAAGTTCTCACCTCCCCAGTGGGAAGGATGACGCTACTCTGGAGATTCGGTGGTGAACTATAGAGGTGTGGATACAACAAACCAGTAGGTATCACAGACGACTGTGGTGACCCGGAAATGAATGATGACGATGATAGTGACGCAGGAGGATTCATGCCGAACAGATCTGCTGATAACATGGAATATGAAGAATTGTGACTATTTGATGAGAGAGGTAGAGTAGAAATAGCTCTGCTCTCCTCTAAAATGGCTAAATTTGTGCTACTTGTAGCGGGAAATGGCACGTTTAAAGACGACGGGTTCAAATGTCTCGTTTCTGGAAACAAGGGGTCTGGTATTCTGTGATCCAGTCTGATATTAATGTCTGATGACACTGGCTGGTACCGTGGTGGAAGCATTAGAGATAGATTAGAACGTTCTGGATATCTGGGCTCCAGTGAGCTCAAGTCAATTCGGTGTGCTTCTGGTACGACTGGCATGTGTCTGTCATGCGTGGAACTGATTTCCTGTTGCTGTGTTGTGACGGGAATCGGTAAATCACTGACGCTTGTTAAGGGAACCAGGCGACTGTCACTAGTGTCCATATCAGGAGGAGACAATCGTTGTCCTAAAAGTAGATGACAGAGTTTAGATATAAACTTCCATAAAATGTAGTGGAGGCAATGCTTTCATTTGAAATGTATTCTGTGTAGATAGTGACCTATCAAATACCCAGTCATCTTAAACTTAAAAGCCCTCCAAATTTTTTAGAATACATTTTTAAAATTGAACACTCTTACAAGAAATCAAATAAGGCTTGATATTTTGTGTGAATAATCTAGCAGCAGATGATTCACATGATATATCAAGTCTCATTTTCTACAAAAAATACATTGCAAAATTTGTCCTCTGTTGGATTCTTGATCAGCGTTTTAGGGACTAGATCTGGCTATGTAACATTCATCAGAGAATTATCATTTTTGACAATAAAAATCTTGCTTGAAAAGATCTATTTTTTTTATTTTTTATTCTCAGACAGAGCCCCTAACACGAACAGTAGGCTTGGATCCTTGCATATGGTCATGCGCGGATCCAGAAAGTTTTGCCAGAGGGGCTCCAACTTTGACAGAGTTTTTTTTAAAGTTTATGAGGGAAGGGAGGATACAGCAGGCCACCATGACGTTTTCCCTGGCGTGCCGATGATGGCCCAGCATTGAATTAAGGCTTGGTAGTTTGGGGATTTTTTCAGGGGATCCGAACCAGTATTGCTAAGAAATCCTAATTTTTGTGATTTTTCAGGGGGGGGGGGGGGGTTGTCCGGACACCCTTATGGATCCGCACATGTATGGTGCATATTTGTAAATAATAATTGTGTAACTCAGAACAAAACTATGGTTTATCCCCGGGGGTTTATCCTACCTGGTAAAGAGTTAATAATGATATTTTGAGACTGAGAAAATCTATGGTTTATCTTACCTGGTAAAGAGTTAATAATGGTATTTTGAGACTGTGTATATGGCGGAGCCGCCAGTGGATTCATACTGTTGACTGTGGGTAATAGTGCCTCCTTGGTGTAGGGTGGGAGGGAGTCAAAACTACCCCAGGGACTTCTGCGGTTATCTGTAACATAAAACATAAACTATTCAGAATAGATATAGTGAAGATTGGGATTAAATATTACATGTCTATAGACATTATAGAGTATGTGTAATTATAAATGTTTCCATACCAAAGGCCTTGGTTATATTGTGTTAAAAAGCAGTGGTTCTTATGCCCATATCATGTCAAACTGCATGTAGTGTGTGTTTGCATAGATGTCAGGCCTTATTGGGTTTTCCCCATTACAGCTAAGTACGAGTTGTGATCAGCAACTTTGTGGCTGGATTTAAGCCATATTGAAGATTGTGCAGCTTTTTCCGTTTTATTGCAATAACAAATAGAAGAGAACAAAATAAAAGCTTATTTTGTTCTTACTTTTACAGGTAACTCTGTTCTTGATTGGCTTCCCCTTGGTCCCATAGGTAAGGTATGGGTAATTAATATGGTTTTTACTTGGTCACATTCATTGTTTTGTTTGATTTTTCTCTCTAGATAAAGGGGACCAGTACTAGCAAGCATATGAGTTCAGTGGGTAGATTTTGCTTTAAATTCCTATAAAATGTACATATATTTTATGTATCGAATCTTCTGCAATATACACATAGGCCTTGTGAGTCATTACCATTTAAAGAGAGGGATAGGCGGGCTCAGAGGCTGAAACTTGTGAAAGAAATCTTCTAAAATTAACTGTCGCTCTATTTACCTGACGGGTGGAATCCATTTGTTTCAGCAGAAGGATGCAATATCCGGCGGTTTTCTGCTGCCTGTGTAGTCCTCCGCAAGTGATCAAGTTCCGCCAGATGAGAGGGGAATCTCCGACTGTCGCAAAGGGGATCGGTAAGGGGCCTTTCCAATGTGTCCAATGGACCCCTGTGAATAATGCGTCTGTCATCTGTGCGTAGTTCTGAAAAACGAACTAAAGAAAAATAGATTTCAGGGATCAAACTTTTTATTTAAACCAGTTGCTATTTAACTAGTGAGTGGCTTTTTATCTCACTTGCTAGAGGTACCTATCAACTTGCATTTTTCACTGAAAATGAAGTTAGATTATTATTGTTTCGTTAGAAAATTGAACAGACTCATTTAATTAGCATTCAGGTACAGTAAACACTGTGTAAAACGGCCACTCTCAAAAAGACCAAAAATTAATTTTCAAGACCATTTATCGCTTAATGCAGGACGTATTGCAGAATGCTCCAAATGCTTCATTAAGCTACCATTTGTCATTAAAGCCCCCTTCACACTCAGACGAAGACCATGAAGTTCGAACTACGTCCTGTAAAATTCTGTGTTAGATCTTTCTTTTTGTCTATTTTTGAGTGGCCGTTTTACACAGATTTTACTGTAAATGGTTTCTGTATATGCTTTGGCATTATTATAAAACATTTTAAGGAAAAACATATCCACACTAAACGAGACCAAAGCTACGAAGTCAAAAGTAAATTATAGCAATACATGTTCTGCTTGGTAGTTTGTTCATAAAATGACATAAATACCCAGTAACACCTTACCATATGCCTCTGGGTAGCTACCTGTGTACGGGCATAAAAAATGTTGGCAACACCTGTGTGAGTTTTAAAGCAAGAAAATCTTCAGTTTTCAGCATTTGTCTTTGTATGAGAAGCAGAATTTTCATGCCCAGTTGAGATGAGCATATTTTTATAGCTCTGGACCTGGCATGCCACACACAAATTTCTCTTGGGTACACTGGTTTTTAAACCTACTTGTTTTGCTCCTGGCCTCCCTTGGACCGTCTACTGTCACCTTGATAGCCTTGTCATAGGTGGTGATCTGAGGAGGGTAGCTGCTCACAATGATCGTCAAAGAAAAGCTCTTTCCTGGAAAAGAAAGACAACTCGTTATGATGTGGTCTTGGCTTTTACCCAACTTTACTACCCAGCAATGGTGTTTCGCCACACCAACCATGGAGATTTAACTCTTACCTTGCTAGCGGCAACTTTTGTCGTCTGCTCATACTTTTTGCGAACAGTTTAGACCCAGATCAAGACCAACAGAGCGTCGTCGATTCAGATCTGAATTCAAACAGTTTGCTACTCTGATAGTGTTATTGAAAAAATGTTAATTCTGGGGAAAAAAGCCTGCAGACGACATCAAAAGCATGAAAAATTATCCAGCATGCAAAAAAAAACTTGTATTATCGTTCGCCATTGTTCATGTACTGTTCTATCCGCCCAAGAAAATACCAACTTTGCACCGCTGATGTAGGCGAAATTAAAGGAAATAAGAACAAATATCATCAGCTGTTATTGCATTCATAACCAGTATGGTAAAATTAATTGAGTTCAGGTTAAAATTTAATTAGCAAAACCTTATCACTGCGAGCAGAATTTGTAAAGAGGCCGGTTCAAAGGACGCTCGCGCACGGCACGCGCCCCGTACCAAACCGCTGTTAAAACGGTAGATTTTACGACCCTGAACAGGAGCTAATTTGTTTAATAAATTTGTAAAGAACAACCTCTGAATTATTAGTTTTCGCTCACGTCTTCAATTAGCTATTGATTTTACGCCATATCTTAAAACTAATATTAAAACAATCCATTCCCTATAAAAACGGCAATTGTGCATATGCGAACAGGAAATGCTCAGATGAGACTGCGCATCAGCGCAGTCTCATCAGAGTATTTTCTGTTCGCACACACAAAGTATGAGGATATACGAAGGATCAGACCAAAAACTAGACATCATATCCCCACTAGATAGCTGCACTCGTATCTTTAAATACCGATTGTACGGAGAATGAAAAGTACTGTTATCTCGTGAATGGGCTAAAAATGTCTTTTCAAGAAATATAAAAAATTCTGCTGTAAAGTTCATTAAATCGTTTAAAAAGGACGTGCGCCATTGAGAAGACGGCTCAGCCACCTGCCACTATTCAATAACGAAAACAAACGTCGAAAATCCAAACATCAATAATAGAAAATGGATAAGTGAGCCTCGTCTGGAAAAAACGATGCATTTTGTCGGTCTTCATGTCCATACTGAGCTACCTAGTGGGTCAAGATGTCTAGCCTTTAGTATGAACCTTCATCTACTTCCATATTTGGTTAGGTTGCACAGATGCGCAGATTCGCCTGAGCTTTCACTTATCACTTATGCTGCCTATAAACACAGTATACAAATTTTTGCTGTTTTATGAAAGACGAGGTTGCCTTTACTTTGAAGCTTCTTGGAGCTATATGTTTGTGTTTTGTTTGGTTTGAGGTTTTACGTCCCAGTCATCAGCTATGGTCATCTAAGCGGTTAACCAGTACTTCGTGCACATAGCTTAGCTTCTAACTGACTTGAATCAGCGGAAGTATGGGACCGGGTCGGGGTCAAACTTGCGTACAGTTAGCTTCGACATTTCGTCGAACATTCACAAACAAAATAGTGAAGTCTACCAAACTGTAATACTCATGTAGGTTTTAAATAATCGTTAAATGGAGGGCAGGACAAAAATTATCCTAGTTAATCTTATGATTAATCTATAGTTTTTTCGAGGGGCAGTCCTGCTATAGAGGAAAGAAACCTTTTTATTGGAAGAGATCCAGTCTCTGACCCAAAGTGACTGTGCCCTGACCACATTGGTCACTAAGACACTTTCAAAACAATGCTACTTGCCCCCACTGTCCACCCACACATTTAACATTTTAACGGAGTTTTGAAGAGATGTTTTTCACAATTTTCTGTTTATTTAATGGTCTTTATGTTAACAGTCTTTTAGATATAGCCGATTCAGAACACTTTGTAGCGCAATTTACCACACTAGCCTTGACTCAGGATTATAAACTTACGCCCACGTATAGTTCACATGGTCACATGACCTATACCTGTACATTTCATTGATAAAAGCCTTACCTAAGTTCAAAGGTATTTAGTTTAAATACAAAACTTTAAGGAATGTGAACAAATAAATACAAGTATCAAATCAATTTCCTTTGCTGATATCATATGTTATTCAGGGCAAAACTTTAAATTTTGGGCCTGCACATGAGATTTTGTTACTTGATCGCATATGCGCAAAAATCTCCTTTAAACACCTATGTTGACATATCCAACGAGGCTAGAGGTGATCAGGTCTAAATTTTGCTCCTAGTCTTCAGCTACATCCATACTTTGTGTATGCGAGCAGCGAAGGCAATGCGATAAGGTGCTGACTCATATGCTTTTCGGTGGTATTAAACTTTAGGACAGGCCAAACTTTGTAAAAAGATGAAATTTCGCTAAAATAATAAATTATGCTTAAGAGAAATGATTAATGTCTTAAAATATTATTATTTGCGAATAGAAATGCAGACAAACGTCGTTAAAACGCCATGCTTAGTTCAAATGTTTACATTCCAGGCCATATTACAAACGTTATTACAACGTTGAGTGTTCAGTGTGCATTTACGGACAGAAGAACGCATACTATAAACGTATCTCCCTTGAAGCGTCCTTATTCGTATTATTATGACCGTGTGAATTATTTAGAAACAAGGAAATAACAAAACATGTTCTTAAAAAGGCGGAAGCTATTTGTACTACATGTACACATCATGTTTTGTGACACTTTCCCAAAACTCGGGGGTTTCCCAGAAATCGTCCTCTTCGTGTGAATCAGTGCAAATGACGGGATTGTTAATCACTTGATCACGCCAAAGGAAAGTTACGTCTTGCGTTTATAAAAAGCAAACGCCAAGATAAGACTGCCCGCCTGGTGTAGTCTTATCATGGCGTTAGCCGCTTGCTTATACAATCTCAAATCGTGGAGAACTTGTCATAGAACCGTTAAGTTCATGACAAACCAGTATCATTACGTTTTTGGTGTTTGGACGTCAACGTAAACGTCGTTTTCGTGTGGCGCTGAACGCTTTATGGCCATGTGTATGAGGTTTATGATCATGCCTTTCACTTGAAGGGTGATTTATGCGCGGTTTGCTGATGTCAAAAAACTGTAGACAGGGAACAGAATGTGGGCATATATGTATAGTCAGCTCGATACGCATGCGTTGTTCTTTGTGACAATTCCTAGGCTACTAAGCCACAGAAATCAAAAGCGTGGCTACAGCAGAATGTTGAAGCAAAACAGCATATATATAGAGATTCTATAATGTCCTTTAAAGCTGCATAGTCTGTAACTTTTGATCTTCTAATTTTAAAAATAATGTTTTTATTTTTCAAGAACGCAGTAAAAATACTCAAATTCAGGTAAACAATTTACCATTTTCGTAAATCTTATCAAGTTATCACTATCAAAACAACTGCATTTATGCTAAAATTCAACGGTCTAGAATTATTGGAGGGACGCAAATAATTACCAACAAGAGAAAAATACACCTATTTGATAAGATAATTCACTTTTCGATGCAGTTTTCAGCTGTACTGAACATTTTTATTGTGAAAACATAGCTTAATTCTACTTTTACAAATGCTTTAAAAGAAAATAAAATTTTTCGAAAAATGTTCATAGTTACAGAGTATGCAGCTTTAAAATGTCTAAATTATTTATCATTCGTGGTAATGATAATGACAAAACTCCTCAACGATGAGTGTGCGTACAGCCAGGGCACTTTAACGTATGTGCCTACTCATACAAGTACCTGGTACGTTGCCGTCCACGCATGTCACGCGACGTAACGCCCTTGTTTTATGTCCGCAATTATGACACGAAATTATGATCTAATCATTACAGCAAATGTACAGGTATTTTCTATTTCCACGGTGTTTATCCATGTAGTAACAAAAAAATAAAAAAAAAACAAAAAAACTAAAGGGCACTTATAATAGAACCATTTTGCCCATGCCTAAATTGAAGACCGGGATCAGTAAACTCATTTTAGCATATCTGAGACGTCCGTGTCAGTATTGGTGAAAGATGCGGAAACAAAGGACCAGTTCAACCTGCGCATATGCGCAGGTTGAGTCTGGTCCTTTGTAATCCGCATATATTTCAAATGAGACATGACCTTGAATTTCATTTTCTTTTATTTTAAGTAAACAATATTTCGATTAGCCTTGCGTGCAGATTATAGAGAATACATATTGTCTACAATGCGCCCGATCCGCACACCGATTTATTTGCAACGATTTCGTTGTCTCTGAGTGCAGCAGTTGTGCAACGATTACATGTGGCGTCATGGCGTGAAAAAAGAAGAATCATGGCCTTATTGAATTTGTGTCACCAGCAAATTAAACGTGGCGTCATGACGTTATAAAATTGCAGATCACGAGATAAAATGTGGCGTCACGACTTGATTAAACATGGCGTCACGGCATAATTAAATTTGGCGCCAAGTTGTGATTCAATGTGGCGTCACGACTTAACTAATTGAGGTAACAAATGGTGTCATGCCATTTTAAACAAAAAATGGCGTCACGACAAACGTGTCGGTTGCGGCGTACAGTTAATAAGCAGCCGGTTAATTCTTCAAAATGTTGGTCTTGCGGATAACCACCACGGGTATACTAGGCCAACCACATTCAAATTGATCAGCTGAGACTTGCGGTCTACAAGGATTATTTTTTAAAGTTTACCTTGGATTAGCTATAAAGTCAAAAACTTGCTCGAGAACAATCATAATCCTGGGATGTACTTTAAAATTTCGTGCTGACCCACAAATATTATTGTATACCTTTTTTTTAGTTAGGGTAGGCCTATGCTTATCGCCTACGTTTGTGCCAAAATCCCACAAAAATTTGAATAAATGGATTGCCACTTCTTAATAAGAAATGTCACTGTGATATACGTTTCTCCATGAGAACATTTTGTTGTGCCTACTCATTGGAAATTTGTCATTTCCAATGAGTATCCACAACATATGTTTTTGCGGAGAAATGAGACAATATCTTGTTCGAACGCATGACAGAGACAGAGAGAGAGAGAGAGAGAGAGAGAGAGAGAGAGAGAGAGAGATGTTTTTGCAAAACATACATGAGGAAATGTTTACTACTTCCGTCACGTATTTCAAATGATCTTTAATGAGGCTTCGACATTCTACATGGCTCAGTACTGCCATCAAAGTATCAATTTAGCAGAGCAAGTGACCTATATTTTAAGCATGAGGCCTAGATGATTATAGGGTACTGCACAAAACCTAGACCGATACACAGTCTCAAATGCCAATATAATGTAGTACAAAATCATCTTCCTCTGATAGCTTCTTCTGAAGTAAAATATATTGCATAAATATCTAAAAAAAACAATATAAGAAGGAAACTTGTATAAAAGTAAGTAAGGGTGCAAAGATCGGGAATCGATACACTCAAGTACCACACCTGACCCGGGAATGGCCGGGATACCAATGGGCAAGTGACAAACTCATAGTTAGACACCACAAACGAGATCCAAGAGGTCAGCCCTTTCCCAGCAGGTGACCACAAGACACAAGTAAACAGACGCGCACAAAGGCATAACAAACACAAGACAGAAAAAAACATAAAAGATCCACAGAAGAAGTACCGCCTTGGAACTTTACTGGAGGGCTTAAACCGGGTTTTATGCAAGTTTACATTTTATCAAATCGTGCCATTTATTTGAAATTACAACTTCGCATCAAAGCGGACCTCGAGACGTGGCCAACATTACTCATAAGCCTTCCATCATTAACCCTTAAGGCGCCAATCGCAACAAAAGTCGTCTGCTTTCTCGTCTGCTGAAATGTGTAAGAGGCCTCTATGGCAAACAGTGAGGACCCAGATCAGACTGCTCCTATAGGAGCAGTCTGTACTGGGTCCACATTGTTTGCTTTCTATACTTAATTCGTCAGTAATGTTAGGCAATTATTTGCAGCAGATGACTTCAGCAGACAACATTTTCAGATGCATTTTTTTCTTGGCGCTTTAAGGGCTAAGCCCTTTGTAGACTGGGTACTTTGCAAACAGTGACCATCAAGATCAAGGTTTGCTGTTTGCTGAGACAAAACGTTCTTCTGAGATATCCTGTGACTTAATTGTATCAACATGTATGGGAAAGTCCATTTATTTATAAATTAATAACAAGGAAATATAAATTGTCATGTTTTCTAAATGTTTGTCATGTGTTTTAGTTTCCTGGTGTGACAAGTGCACACACTTTAACCTTCTTTCCCAGTTAGTGTCCATTCAACAACTAAGGAATAGCTCATATGAACCTGAATCATAAGTGTTGATTGAAAATGTGTCCTAAATGCAAACGGGGCCGATTGTGACAAACTGAATTAACGTTCTGGCTTCGCCTATATCTGAAAACGGGCTGGGTTGCAGATAACTTTCTCAATCAAAGTACACGGTGTGGGAACTCAGATGGACCACCAGTTTCCTTTAAACTGATGATTATCTGCAACCCCATATTTGTTCTTCGACCCATGTATGCATTGCGTCCCCCCAAGTGTGATAAAAGCAAGTGGTGCATACTCGTGAAGTCCGAGATGAAATGCCTCAGAACGCGGCGAGATCTCATGAAGGTATGCACCTTTGTTTTTAACGATCATAAGTCTGTTTTTGGTATGTATGATCGGCTACCAGCACCACCAACCCTTTATATTGAAAATAATTGACCAATCAAACAAATGATAAGAATTGAAGGTTCTATTCGATATAATTGATTAAATGGACTAAAGTGCTGAGACTGCCTGTTGTTGAATTGATTTGTGCAATGTTATGCGATGGTCAAACCCCAAAATGAACCTTTGTTTGGTCAAATATGCAGGCAATTTCAAGGCCACATATTTCAAATACTCGGCCATTGTTACGACAAAGATCAATTGGATCGGTACGGTGAGAAATACATTCCTTTCTTTATTACAAGTTATACAATGCATTCAATATATACTGATTAAACAATTTACACTAAATGAGATCTTCTATTCGGCCTACAGCAGCGTAGACAAGGAAAAAGCCTTCGCTGGTCGGAAATCATGGGCAGATCCAGAAAATTACGTCAGGGGGTGGGGGTCCTGACAAAGTTTTTTTAGTCATCAACGTATGTCACAGAGTGTCGCACGAACCTCTCTCGAGAAGCAATTGGACCCAAGGGGACCAAAGGGCTCCAGTTGCTTCTCGGGGGGGGGGGGGGGTCCGTACCAGTATTTATAAAGACACCTATAACCATTTGTGATTTAACATGGGTGGTCCGGACCCGCTGTCCCCTCTATGGGGTCCATGGAAATGAAAAGTTAGTCCAAAATAGCCAAATGTAAAGCTGTGCATGTACATACGAGGTTAATCATTACTAGCTGAAAAAGACAGCATATCGTACACTAATGCATCTTATGTAATATCAGATAAATGTCAAGCCACCCTTTAAACATGTATGCACGGCTACATAGTGGGGCTAGACATAGTTTTGGTCTGAAAAAACATCTACCGTACGCTCGTATTTCTATACACCGCAGCTATGATGTGTTCTTAAAGAAGCTGTGCTTTGTGGTACAGCTTCCACTGGTGGTCCTAGGACACCACGCTAGCTTCCACTGGTGGTTCCCTGACACGAGGCTAATCAGAACATTCATGATATACTTGAAATCTGGACTACTTACTCTAAATAAGTATTGTAAAAATATACAACAGAGAAAATTACTAGTTATAGAGCAATTTGGGTAAATGATTGACCAAATTGTGGTCTAAGCTGTTATATAAGGAAGAAACTGTGGCGACGAGTAGCTTAAGCAAAAATTACTTGCCCTACTTTCAAGACACGGGGTCGATTTATCACAATTTGCAGACGACAGCGCGGTTTGGAAATCAGGAAAAAACACTGAAGAAATAATCAAAATTATACAAATCATATTACAAGCAATAGAAGAATGGGCCAAAGAATGGGGATTCCTGATTTCCCCAGGAAAGACCCAAGTAGTACTCTTTAACTCTTTTGGGATCGACCCCAAATCATTACCAAAACTAAAACTAAATGGCAGGGAGCTTGAATATAGCGAATCGGCTACCTTCTTGGGGATGACGTTCGATCATCTCCTCACATGGAGGGAGCACATCGATAAGCTAATATCAAGATGCAATAATGATCTGAACCTCATGAGGATGGTCTCAGGAACATCCTTTGGTGCAGATAAAAAAAACATTACTAATGATCTATATGACCCTCATTAGGAGCAAACTGGACTATGGGTGTCAGGCATATATGTCAGCCACACCCACCCAATTAAATCGATTAGATGTTATTCAAAATACAGCACTAAGAATTGCAACTGGGGCATATAGATCGACCTCATCTCGAGCATTAGAGGTCGAATGTAATATGATGCCGCTCAGCCTAAGGAGAGAAGAATTTGCCCTGAAATATTGGGCTAGATCCTCCCCTCTGGGCGAAAGTTTACCAGTAAACGCGTTAGTACAAGATTTTGCTATTTATGAGACAAAAAGAGAAAAACTAAGTAACAAAATTCCCTACGCAATAACCGTGCAAGATCTCATTAAAGAACATAATTTAGAAAATATAGAAATAGAGCCCCCCATACCTTATGATACATCAGGTATTCGAAGCATCCAACCGCGATGTGAACTAACTAAAATAATCAAGAAAGGCAGTACTAGCGAAAATACAGCTAAGAGATTAGGTAATAATTACGTTGAGCGACGGTACGGGTCAGTCCTTAAAATCTTTACTGATGGCAGTAAAGTCCCGTCGCGGCCCTACACCGGCTGTGCACTGGTGGTGCCCGAGCTGGGCCTTAAATTTGGCTATAAATTAGATAAAAATCTTACAGTATATGCAACTGAAATGGTAGCTATACTGAAAGCGCTCGAATGGATTAAACACAATAGACCAGATCACGTGGTCATACTTACAGACTCATTAAGTTCAATACAAAGTATAGACTCAGGAAAAAGCAGGACTCGTCCTGATCTATTAGCACAAATTTTAATTAATATTTCAGAAATAATTAATTTAGACATTAATCTTTACATTGATTGGTGTCCATCACATTGTGACATCAACGGAAATGAGCTCGCGGATACAAAGGCGAAAGAAGCTGCCAACTCGGGCCATGCACTATTAATTAAACCTTACACTCAAGAAATTTATTCAGTAATTAAAGCTAAAATAAGAGCTAAATGGGAAAAACAATGGGGCGGCTACCGGGGCTTCAGACACTTGTTAGACCCGGGCCTATCCACAAAAAGAGTACAATACAGTGACGTGCGCAGGCTCGACGTGGCATATAGCAGACTTCGCCTCGGTACAAATGGGTTAAAAGAAAACAATCTGTTTCATAATGGAGCAGATCCAATGTGCCCACTTTGTACAGACGAATTGGAAAGCACACAGCATTTCCTGCTGGAGTGCCCATATCACGAGTTCGCGCGTATTAAATTAAGAACAGCCATTCGTCACATTACAAAACGGTACTTTAGCATAAATCTACTGCTGAATCCGCCAGCAGACGTAGCAGAGGGTGTAAGGGAAGCCCTGTTCGCATACCTCAAAGAGACAGGCTATGACAGTAAAATTTAGACAGTAAGGAAGGAGCAATGTAAGAAAACACCAGATGGGACGGGCAGTGTTCCTACAGCAAGGAAACATGCAGGCCATTCCCCCATCAAATTATCATTATTCCCAGTAGGGAATGTGATACAAATAACATTACCTGTTAAGATTAAATAAACTCTACACGCGGCCGGAGAAAAGGTGTGCATCCGCCTAAGGCTATCGTGAGCCCAGGCCTAGAGCCCAATCGATCATTGTTTACAATGACGTATGTCACGAGTTGCGTGCTATGTGCCTACCATAGCCAGCCTTAGGTGAAACTCTGGAGAATCGCCTTAGTATCCATATGACCGCAAAAACACACAATACTACACTCACCCATTGGTTGGTCAGCAGGGCGTATATCCGACATTGGAAGCTTATGAGTTGCTCCAATGGACCAAACTGGATCAAGTTTTCCAACCACAAACATATAAAATTAATATATTAGGTCAAACATAAATTTATTATATGGTTGTGGATAGGGTGTGCATCCCAGCCTAAGGCTCTCGTCGAGCCCCGGCCTAAGAGCCCAAGCGATCATTTCTCCAATGACGTATGCCACGAGTTGCGTGCTATGTGCCTACCATAGCCAGTCTTAGGTTGACCTGGAGAATCACCCGATTCCTTTAAACCATGATACAGACACGCGTACACAGGTTGGGCAGGGGGAGTGCATCCGATACCCAGATAAGGGGCATAGATAAAAGTTGAGACAAAAGACCCCAATGTTTGAGACTTGGCGAAGGAGTGGTATTGGAAAATCTCCCTATTGCTTAACCGCAAAAACATTAATTGTCTTATCCTTGAAAAACAGCACACATAGGTTGGGCAGGGAGGAGTGCACCCGACCTAGGAAGTCTCACTGAGCGATGGGGCGGAGATAAAAGTTGAGACAAAAGACCCCAGCCTTGAGACAAGCCGAAAGGGTGATACTGGGTAATCTCCTAACTGCTTAGCCATAAAAATATAAAATGTCTTACACCTAGGTCTAACAACACATTTAACAACAATACAAAAAATATATACTTTATTATCAATAAACAACCAAATGACGGAGTGAAAATATATCTCTCCCCTTTCTACCCCCAACACAGATTAAAATTATAACAAATCCCCCCCCCCTCCGAAAAATTAAAAATTTAATAAGAATTTAGACAAATTTTATCTCAAACGACCTGGGCATATAACGGGCCAAGCATATGCTGGACCCATGCTATGCCCGAGACGTTTGAATACAAAAACTTTACAAAATACAGCGTAGAACTAGGAAGATGAGAGATGAACTTATAATGTGCACGAGCTTATAAAAAAGCGCTAACAGAGAGATTTCATAAAAGCGTTCAAAATCTATCACTGAGGCGTCACGCGCCTCTGGACCGTCCCTGTAGCGAGAAAATTCTCGTGGCAGGGACCGCCCAGGGGCGCGAGACGCCTCTTATTATAATATCCACATACCGACTGCATGTGGAAACTAGGCATGCATACTAATCAAATCTTTATTTTCAGCAGTACATGTAATACAAATATATTAAATAAAGTCAACATGGATAAATCAAACACACCAGGTTCAAAATAGATGGATTATTCGCATCTACTATGCACCAGGCGAGTTTAATGAGAATACATTTTCGCTAAACAGGTCAAATAATAGATTGACCTACTTTTACGATTGGAGAACGTGAATGAAAGCAACTTTAAAGGCTGAAACACTCATATTTACAGCCTTCTAAATAATATTTGGGACAAGATATTAAATCCATCCTTTCAATTATTCAAAAATGGGATATAATCTTCAGGAATATATAACTAAACCAAAAATACCGCATTTACCCAAAAAATTAAAACAATCTAAAAAATAACGTATAGATACAACCAGGACTGTATTGCATGTACACAAAACATTAATAAAACTTCTTTTTCAGCTGCAGATAAGCGCGATCCACCCCCCCCCCCCACCCCACACTCCTCCTCAGTTTAGAAATAAGCCCAAATTGGCATTTCGCGAGTTCGAGCATCGTTTCTCGTATTACCCCTTAAAATAACAAATTGTCCTTATAATGGCCAAAAATGGCCATCACACACACACACATGCCCAACCCACAACCACCAAACCATAACGCGTATTAGAGCAACTTAAGGGCAGTTCTTTCTTGGATATTTGGAATTGGTAAACTGGTTAACTCAAAGTCTCTTCAGGGCATACAACTGCATCTGAGCCAGTCTTTCTGTTGGTGTGTCTGTCGATGTGACGGCACAGCTGCAATATCAACGATGGATGGATTGTGGACCAACAGGATAGGATACAATGGATAGGATGGATGCTCAACACAGATGAAGACTGGAATTTTGGAATTTTGTTATTGTCGCGACGCGTTTGCCATGTCTAACTATTAACATGTCAGCGAAGCGAGGGGATGGGAGAGGTTAATTAATACCTCTTCCGCTTCTCGCAGACCTGCAAAACTATCCCCAGGATACTAATAATTAACCACTAACCACTAAAAACACTAATAACTAAACCCTCAACCTTCCCAAAACTTGCTCTGTATGTTACTGCCATGCTTTTGCATGCCCCGCAATTTTAAGGTTAATATACACTAAAGGTTTCACACGAGAAACCCAGAAGGTATATTATTCTTTGGAAGCCTCAATCAAAATTTCAAAATAGGATGCTGGGAGAACTCAGAACACACACACATATTCTGAGTCTTACCATACCCGAGCGGCGCCCTTCCCCTTAGGAATAAGCCCCCTATCCCCGCTTAAAATCTCTAAAATATATAGGCCATCACTCGATGACGGGCCATTCTTTTAAAATGGAGTTCAAAATTTTAAGGAGCAAAAGTGAGATCTCTGAGGGGATCATTAATCACAAGAACACCGACTCCTCGCCAACCCGCTCCACAAAAACTGCAAATAAAATAGAAAAAACATAATTAAAGAGGCAAAATTTTATTCCCCAAAGCTTACCTTAGGGAAAGCTAACTTCGTAGACCGATGTCCGCGTCTGAGTAACACCGCCCGCGAGCTTATGTATACAAGGACTGGACGGAGAAGCGGAGTGATGCCCTGGATGATGTTACCTCAAAAACATCAACGTATAGCTCACTATATAAGAGCGGCAAACATAAACAAACAATAATACACCTCCTAGCCCTTCCAGGCGGAATAACTTACACTTTCAACAGTAGGGGTGACATTGTGCAGACGGAATTGTCACGTCGACTCCTACAAGATTGGTACTTACTTTAGACCATTTTCAAAATTCAAATTACAAATGCCCCACACTTTTACTCAATACGAACAGGCGTGGGACATTGACGGGATACAGTCATAACTCCCTTATTAAAGCCTAAGTGGGTGCATAAACTGGGTGTGTCGTGAGTGCTTTATATGTAAATGAGCGAAGGACCACGGCACACCGTCAATATAACCGAAAATCGTTCGTCGACGAGTAGGTGTGGGTGGGCCAATTAGAGCGATCACTTTTGTACACCAACATCTGTCGGTCAATATAATGTCTTGCAATTTGAAAGTACAGAACAGTCATTAAAGTACCGTGTGGGTGACTAGTGTAGAACCTCGAGTGTGGAACAGCTAAGGGCAGTATTTTTTTTTTTTACTTTATTAATAACAGAACGATCCCTGGAATCAAAGACACACGTTAGACATTAGACTGATATTCAGCCTCCAATGCCAATTTCATTTTACTTCATATAATGTCTTCAATCCTCTCTTAATAGCACTAGCAGCATTTGAGAACTAAAGATATTCATGAAGTGAAATATATTTCATAAAAAAATAATATTATAAGGAGACTTGCATAATATAAGTCTAATTAGACATATGAGCCACTACATGAGATTTCCAACAATGTGGTATGTGCGACAAGCAAAGGCTCAGACCAGCCTGCGCATACACGCAGTCTGATCAGAGCCTTTGCTAGTCGCTAAAATATTATCTGAATATCAAGTTACTGACTGAACATCGTTTAGAGTTTCTATTCTAAACAGGAGGCTGCACAGACTCGTCTGAGTCTACTCATGTGACATGTCAAAATGCCACATTGTTGGAAATCTCATGTCACGGCTCAAATTATAGAAGTTGCGTCACATATAGCACAGGTAGTCGCGCGCATATACGGATACTTAGCAGACCAATCTAGGTTTTCACTGACAGCAATATTTCAGAAAAAAAACAATTTCGCAATTAAACGCGCGTTACTGCTGCTTACTAAAATAAACTTCAGAGAGTGGGCGAAATCATGCCGTCACGCGCTTCCTCTGGGTGTACTTATAAAATATTCAAAGCAACAAGTTTTGCCGGTTCTATACAAATGGGGGCGGCGAAACAAACTGGTCTGCCCTTCGTGCATAAAGGGGTCCCACAGCGCACTTGTACCCTCGCCACTCTATAGATGTTGATAAAGAGTGTACCTGATTTAACGTTACAAACAGCAAATGCACTAACCAGCATGTTTACACACATGCTGATCAGTGTTATTGCGGTACTCGTTCAAGATATCGTCTTTTACAAACTGTCTTTTAATGACATTTAGCGAAGAAAACAATACCCATTTGTCGCTCGAAAGTCCGGAATGGTGAAATTTAAGACGTATTTGCAAGAAAAACAGCTTTCATATTTCTTGCTAATGTGACCAGTAACTGCAATAACACTATTATATAGATATAATGTTCGCATAACAATTGGTAAGTAATGAGCAATAATAATGTCTTATTAGAACAATTGATATATAATTACCAGGATTGTCTTACTGTTGTAAGATAGAATAATGGGGCCGACTTGATGTGAAAACGTGAAATGAAACCTTCCAGCATGTGTGAACATGTTACAGAAGACACATCTGGGCCAGCATATGCAATACTGAACGTATGTGATGGCTCAAGCAAGAATACTTAACGTGAGTGGCGAAAAGATTTGCATGCAGTGATGATTTGTGTCAACGGCTGCTCTCTTTATATATCAATTCAATGAGTCTATCCATTTATGCCTAGTGACCCCAAACAACGACACACATCTCGGCATTTCATATTGGCTTGCATTATAACAGTTTCTAACTGATGTGTCAATATACTTGTACTCATTTTAAACTGTCGCCCCTTGCTTAAAGTATGGAAAAATCCTAAACAGGACGAGCTCAACAGGTTAATAGTTCACATACCGAAGAGGACACCGAATGGCGAAAACTGTCTCAGTGGGTGTTAAGTTACTTCCGGTTCCAGGTGTAACTAATTACCGAAACGATTATTCGGGAGTACCTTGTCAAGAGTAATGGAGATATTATCAAGTAATTCTGGGATGGGAGAACAAATCGGTCACGAATTAATCACCTGAAGATATCGAAATCATGAAAACGGCTAAATCTGCTTACTTAGCTGAAGAATTTCCTATATTTCATTATAGACCGCAGCGGTATAATGTTTTTGTCTGCTTTTGTTTATTGGTAAAAGACTCACGGAACACACTTCCAGGGGCATATTAACAAAATGCGAAACTCAGCAGAATTATTATGCCCTATATTTACAAGAATATCATATATTAATGCAAAACCATGGGTTTCCAGCTCCCTGTTTAACCAGCCGCAGTAAACCATGGAGAGTTCCCCTACTTATCGCATGGATGACCAGCGAATACTACAAGCCTGCTCATGTGTGCAGAATCATCAGAGCATTCGCTGATCGAACACACAAGGCTAAATAAGGGGCGTGTCTCTAGGTCACTAGATAGCTGCGCATGCATGTTTATAAGGTAGCCCTAATGAGTCAAATGGAACTCACCTAAAAGCTAATTTTGTTTCAAAATAATAATTCCTAAAATCAGAACAGATCTGTAGATGGAATTGTGTATGGGGCTTTGAGATTTCTACCTCTGACAGGGGATTATCAACATTTTAGTGGCGTTAGATGCCAGCATCTTTTGTTATTTTCATATTTCTGTTCTGCGCAGTCTTCAGTGTCATCATGTATTGTCTTTCTTTGCCATTTTCGATATTTTTATTCTAATTTCATATAGGCCTACACTATCTGTGTCTGCCTGTCTGTCTGTCTGTCTGCCTCTCTCTCTCTCTCTCTCTCTCTCTCTCTCTCTCAGCAGTAAACAAGTTCATATCAGCCAATTATGCCAAACATCCAAGTTATTTTCATTGCAATTATGTATTCAGTGCAATGATGTTAACGATGGCTCAAATGACTCGCCCAATCAGCAATATTTTCATGACCATATGTCAAGGTTCTTGTGGTTTACCATCATCTTTATAGCACTGACCAAATTCTTGCCCCATTCGATTTTAGCGGATCTTAACAGTTTATGTCGAAAGGGTATACATAAACAAACCTTCCAGCAGATGTCTTCGCTATGTGCCCATGATTCATGAATAGATCCGCCGACATATTGTTTCAAGCTGGGAGTGCTGACCACAAGTTGGCCAATGGACATCCTTGTTACGACCCAATGCTCTGGTATGTGTTAATGAGGGACAAATATTTGCCGAATGCACAAAATCATTCCTCATTTTATTCGTATTATTAAAATAAAAATGTCATAAAACTCAATTATACACGATATCAACTGAAAATGATAATACCTTTGATACCACCATGTCTGAATTTACCGGTCGCTACCGGAAATAGCCGACAAGTAGCTGATATGTTAAAGTCTGGGCATATACTTGCATACATGGATGTGTCAAAGTTTTGAAGAGATAGCCAAGGATCCTACAATTCTTCAGACGGTAAACAAAGACTCTGATCAGGCAGTGTGGATGCGCAGAGTGGTATGAATTTTCACTGTTCGCACATGCCAACTTGCACCTTATGCAGGATACCGGAAAATTCGGGATATTGGGCTGACTGACAACATATCCTGCATTCAGGCATAAACCTGACATGCCGGATTTTCTTCGAAAGAGTCCTCTTGTTAAAGTGTAACCTATAAAGCGTCACCTTTAATTTGCAACAGACGACAATTTAAAATTGTGCTGCCTTTTCAAAAATAACAAATAAGGCATGATATTTCATGAGAATCGATTCTCTTGAAATATCATACCTTATTTTTGTTGAAAACTAGGAAAGATATAGCAAAATGTGTCGTCTGCTGCAGTCGTGATTGGCATTTTAAGGGTTAAATCCATAAAATGCAAGCAATGCTAAAACCTTCGCTGCGACAATGTAGCATTAAATTTCAAATCTTTTTTATCAAGACTATCGAATCCCATAGCAGATCTCTGAAAACGCCTACAAATTCTGAAATGAAAACCTTTCTTTCCTACAGTCTGCGACATCTTGTATTAAATTTCCTGATTTAAGTCCAAACTAAATAGCAGATAATACAGCTAAAATCAATACTAATGTTTAAATAGTTTCCTGTTTATGAGAAATTTTAAAGCCATTAATTTCTGTATGTCGGGCCTACGTCTAGATTTTTTTACCCATACACCCATGCAAAGCAAAATCGCAGGATACAATAAACTTTCTAATAATTCTAACACGAGCCAAAATAATTCGAATGTTCAATATCTTTATTAAATAATTCGAACAGTCAGAACTGAAGCACATATTGATTTCCATGTGGTAAAAAAGCAAAAAAGCAAAATCTGTTATGTCTTACATAAGTATGTAAGACATAACATATTTTGCTTTATGTAAGACCTAACAAATTTTGCCTCACATGGGACAAAACAGATTTTGCATAAGTATGTAAGAAAATGAAAACTGGAAACAGGATCAGAACAAAAGACAGCGCAATATTAGCACTCATTTCTTGAAAACACTATGGTTCTTGAGAAATGTTTTGATAAGGCATCGATCTTCATGCGTTGATAAGTGCCCTTAAAACACAATGTAGCCCGTATTCGTCTGGTAAGCAAAGGCAATAATTCAAAACATGCTAATTGAACACGCTATTTAGGACAGTGGCATTTTTGTCGCCTTGCTGACCAAAAGTACACAATGGTGGTTTAGAAGCACATGCGGTCAAACTAATCTTGGAGTCAACAATGAGACGGAGAGCTAATCAACCAGCAGTATTTGATTCCTGGTGAACATGAAAGGAGATGAAATAAGCCGACGATTAATTACAAACAAATGGAAATCATTTAATTTATGATTGATTTTTTTCCATGCCAAAACCATGTATTCGTCTTCGTCAATTGTGGTTGAAATATCGCCCCTCAAGTTTCAACAACACTGTAACGGTTTAAGGAGTTAATAATCTAGAACCACCCTTTCGCGATGGAGAGAGAGAGAGAGAGAGAGAGAGAGAGGGGGTATGTGTGACCTTAAACGAATGTTTAGTGATACCGATTCAGTGTCCCATAATCTCTACTACCGTTCGGAAACGCAGTTTGTTTAAGCTGAAAGTGCGAGGGTCGCCATCTACCGATGTGAGCGTATTAAAAATATAAATGGGCAACAGTAATGTTGATAACAAGCCCATGAGAAGATACTAAAACATAAGCAATTGCCCTGTTGATTGAAATACGGAAATCACCGGAAACGTAGCAAAACACGAAACGTAGCAAAACATTGACATATGCTCTTTCCGACTTTCCGGCAATTTCGCCCCTTTAGTAGTTACAGTCGCAGCATCTGTCTTCTCAGCAAGGCGTTAAAAAGTCTTAATTTGGTGAGAATCAGACAACGAGTCATAATTCTTGAAACCATGGCGATCAATAGTACTTTTAATGCTTTCAGAACAATCACACAGCAATACCCAATCACGGAACTTGTGCAAACTGTAGGGATTGATCATACAGCGAGTGAACTCGCAGTCTGATTAATCTTTGCTTATTGATCTAAGAGTATTTCATAAGTTCAGAAGAACCATTATTTAAATGCATGGTGCAAACTTTGAACTTTCGGTTGCGGCGCCAAGTTGGTTGCGACGGCGATAGATAATGTGAATTACGGAGGCTGGCTACGAGTTATTGTCGTGTTTATTTCTTAATTTGCAGTGGCGACATTTCAAAATGTCTTTACAAATAGAGAAGGCGTGAAGATCTTGGTACACATTAGAAACCTACGCCTGAATTAGAACGCCACATGGCACTAAGCTAAGCCAACATTCTAGAAAGAAACAGGGAGGTATGAAGTAACATTTTGGGCTTTAAATAATGGGTAAAAAGTTACTACATATTAATCATTGGTTCTCTAACTCTATATATTTTGAAAAGCGGATAGCAACTGAAACGGAATCTGAGACCGATTCCACGTATGCAAATGGCGGCGTATCATGCGTACTGGGGTGAAACTATGGCGGCTTAACGCCACTCCGTGGTTTGTAGTTTAGATGTATCACGTAGCTCAATGTGATATGTTCAATTGGGAGACTGGTCTCCCCTCGTTGATAAGCTCCCCTTCCGTACGCATGCGTACGGACGGGGAGCTCACAACGATGGGAAACCAGTTCTTTCGAGTGGGTGACCAACGATTCCAAAAAATAACGATGTCACACATGCTCCTAGCTTCTGGAACATGCGCATTGCAAAACCGGATGAATTGGGTAAAACATCCAAGTTATCGGTAAATCTGAATAAGATGATTGCCTGGCGTCATGCGAGTATTACCGTAAAAAATAAAGTTATTATCTAAAATTATTTAATCATTTCCTAACATGATTATACAGACGACAAATAAGAGCAATTTAATGTACTCTTAATGGTCCATCTGCCATTATGTGGGCTCTAGATCATAACATTTGTTCAGTTTTTATCCAGATGTGGTGTTTTTGTTTTTTTACATGGATTTGTTTTTTTTCTGTTCAGAAATCCCTAGAACAAAGTTTAATGGGATACAGTCAGCAGAAGAACGTAAAAGTTAAAAGCACTAACTTTGGATTTTTACTGTATTTTAGATCGAAATAACTGTTGTCAAACGACATTACATCTATGTATATTTATATAAGTATGGGGCAGTGAGTCATTGACATGAACTTAACACGTGAAAATGAACCTTGGTGAGCAAAGATCAAGTGTCCAGAATGGTACGTGGTGCTGATCGCCTATGACACTGCATTACTTGGTATCTCCCTCATTCTAACCATTGCCATGTTGTATAGTTTTAGGTACGAAATTCCTTTCAAGTTTGTATCATGTCAACCTGGAGCATTCCAGTTGTAGTTTAAGCATATATTTTCAAGCAAGAGTCGAAAACAGTGTGGATCCTGATCAGATGGCTTCATCAGAAGCCAGCAGATCTGGATCATCACTGTTTTCTAAAAAGGATAAATCCTGGTTTTGCAGGACACGTGTTAACAATTGCCATGCTGAGTCCAGATATCATCTATTTTGAAAACAGTGTAGATCAAGATCAGCTGGCTTCTGAAGAAGCCAGCTGATCATGCTCCACAGCAATCATCAGGGCAGATCCTGTTCGCGGACCTGCGTATGTGTCATTAAAAAGCCATCTCAGCTAGCAATACCTCATGACTTGCACTGAGTATTTGGAGTATTTTGTTCTTTCCCTCGTGATTCATTCCGAATTGTTCATCCCTGATGCATCAAATGTCGTTACCTTCTGTTTCTCTATCACACTGCACAAAGTAAGTAATTTGCATTCGATAAACGTGATCCCACTTTAGTTGTCAGGAATCATAAGAGAACTGTGTAAAACCGGTGGACCACCCCAACCCCAATGAATTTTGCTAGCTAATAAATACAGGAAGGTTTATATACAATACAATGTAATTGAAATGGATAATTAGATCAGTTATACATTCGACTCATGGATGAAAGTTCAAAGTTCCCAAAATCCTGAACAAAAAAGAATCGAATCATAAAACTTGTACTATGCCAACATAATACTTCCAAACTATTTTTAAATGGTCAATCTGAGGGTAAATCAGAAAAAAAGGCTACTCAATTCAGTATTTCAGGGGCGGATCCAGGATCTATATTTATAAAGGGGTGGGGGTTCGCTTTGTTGATTTTATCTATTTTTCTTAAATATCCCATGAAAATGAAATAATTTGGTCTCATTGAGACCAAATTATTTCATTTTCATAGGATATTTAAAAAGGGGGGCAGGGGGTGGGGGTTCAAGCGAATCCCCTCTGGATTCGTCACTGGTATTTTAAAGCTGTTATACAGAATGTCAGCTTTGAATACCCGAATTCAGAAATAATCATGAAAACTGTCATCCAAGTAATGTTCTTTATTCATTTTAAATTAAGGGTGAACATGGTCAATGCAGTATCTTTGTACATGACGTCGTCAAACTCTTTGTCCAACCTGGTCTTTGTTAAAAAGATTTTGGGTATTTTTCTTGGTCTATATATGGGACTTCGACCCTACGTGTGAAAATGTTTCTTACTCTATGTGCGATCAGCTTGGAAGTGACCCGTTCCAAATCTAGTTTGTATATGGGCATTATATGTCTTGGACCATAAGTAGGGCACAAGCTTCCAGCACCAAACCGCATACAGATATTGGCATCAGTTTATAAACAATTACGACTTCTCAAGATTAGCACTTGTACGAATTCTGCGCTCCGTGGTGTTACGGTTTACATGTCACCAAGGGCATTTCAATATATGATTCATTTATTATCTAAATAGATTTCTTTGTTCGGTAAGGCTTATTTGTAACATGTACTTTACGTTAACCACAAGTTGATATGCAAATTCTAATCGCTAGTTGTGCAAAACCTGCGAACAGTCACATGTCTTTCACAGCCCCAAACCAGGCTGCGCATCACACGTTACAGGTTGTCTTTGATATCTGCTGCTTTCATTTACAGATCATGGAATTTTGTGTTCGATTATAAAGCCACAATTATGGATTAAGTAAACCCAAATTTGAACGGACTATTTCCACTTTCTGTCCGTACCCATTTATGTAAATATTTTATAAAACTTTTGATTGTTAAACTAGCGGAACGAACGGAGGTCGCGGTACCTTTGATGTTGTTGACATGTTATAAATATTTGCATCATTTAAATATATCGTGAACATCAAAAGTTAAAATTCAAATAGAATTTAAATACTATCTATATGGGTGGAAACTTGTCGCAAGGCGGGAGACAGAGGCTAATCTTTTCGCGGCGTTTGTAGTTTGTTGGTTGTTTGTTATACTATCTTTAATTGCGGTGAAATTGTGGTTTTATGGCAAGGCCTTTTTCGTAGGAACACTATTGTGGTAAAATTTAACAGTTTGTTTTCATACGCTATGAATGAATATCTTCCATTATTAAAGCGCCCCAATTCTTTTGTGCACCAGTACTTACGTCACAGTCGCCAAAAAGATACCGCTGCTGGTATACGAAATGATGATACATTGGTTCTGATTACTTAAGGTGCTCTATCAGTGCTTTCGTGGAATATGGTAATTTCTGGAGCTAGTCGTACCCGACTAAATGTATAATTGCCATAAGATTCATTTTGCTGCCTCGTGCATAAGCAATGATTGTTAACAAGTTTTGGTCAAGTCACGTGAGCGGTGTTGAGGCACATGCAACCCACCTGTCGCTGCTCAATGCTCATTTGGTGTCTGGAGTGAAACCACCAGATCAAAGACTCGGGTTCCTCAGAACTTGAACTATTACTTTGATTTTTATCTTCATTAGTGATTGCATAGCGTTTACAACCACGAAATCTGGTGTAATTTGGTGCAATTGAGCATGTTATGTCACTGGAACAACTCAATGCGAGCTGGTGCCCGGCAAAAGGTACAAATTGGCATGTGCGCCCATCGAAGAATCAGATCAGCCTGCGCATCAGCGCAGTCTGATCTGACTCTTCGATGGGCGCTATATGGGTAGCCAAGGGGTCGAACGTTTCTTCAGGAAGAAAACTAAGACTCAGATAAGATTGTGCGGATGCAGAGACTGATTTGAATCTTCACTTTACGCACAATGCCATGCCAACGTGTACAAAATACTGGACACATGCTCAATGTAAAGTTGTCAATAAGACAGCATGGGCTTCGCGAGGTAAAAGCATCCCCGTTCCCCTGGAAAGTATGCCAAATCATCGTCCTCACAGAGCAGAGACTGATAGGTCGTTTTGATTGGATTATCAAATCAGATGGCGGTGGGCCACGTTGAAAATTCAATTGTACTTGAAAAAGGTGGTTCCGCATACAGGCACCCACATTCGGGATGGGTGGGGATGCAAGACTGATCATTTATCTATTGGGATTCGAGCAGGCTCTAGTTTGGACATGTCCTTAAGTATAACTTTACACTGCAAGGCTTACTTTAAGTCGAGGCTCTGCTAGAAGATTGGGTCACCGCATGAGTTAATCTCAATGATAGCATATGTTGAAATGTGTATAAGCAACTGCCTGTACAGTATGTGTGGCAGGCTTTGTGTGTGCTAGCAACGCAAGCTCTGGCGAGACTGTGCTTTTGCTCTGGCTCTTCTGAGCCTTGCTTGTCGCGATAAGTATCAAAATCGCATCCGCGACATGTGAATTCCAACAATGTGGCATTTTGACAAATGAAGAATCAGACGAGCCAATGCAGCCTCCTCTCACGCTTAGAAACTTCAAATGGTGTCCAGTCAGTAGCTAAACAGTCATAGAATATTCAAGCGACTAGCAAAGGCTCTGATCAGACTGCGCGTATGCGCAGGCTGATCTGAGTCTTTGCTGGTCGCACATACCACATTGTTGGAAATCTCATGCACTGGCTCATTACTATCTGTACAGTATACTGTGTGGCCAGCTTTGTGTGTGCTAGCAACGCAAGCTCTGGCGAGACTGCACTTCTGAGCCTTCGCTGGTCGCGATAAGTATCAAAACCCCATATGACAGCCCCATGTTAAAATCACAGTAATGCTTCGGGCCCCCATGGCGTGGTAGCACATGTTCTCGAAATGATATGGAATCTGCGTGACACTTGAGCTGCGTGATCTGTTTAGGTATGCCCTCCAACATGCATTAGTTGATGCATTGACGGCACGTGCCATTGATGTGCAATGAAGATCAATCATCATAAATTGTCTGCAGCTACATGTACACGCATTTTATTTGTTTTAATTCATTTTACAAAGCTACAGATAAATTGACATCCAAAGCGGTAGATAAGTTCTCCGCGAAAACATATGGACAAGCACATGAGATTTTGGTACCTATCACATAATATTATTATATTAAAGCAAAAACTTCAATCGAACGCCCTGCTGACGTATCCAGTGGGCAGATGCGAAGTTTCGTGAAAATTAAACCCTCACGAAATGGCGAAATTACTCGGCCGTCTACTGATGTAGGTAAATCAGGCCTTGTTGCGAATTTTAACGTCACAAGTACGTCTTTTAACGCTATTCGTGAAATTAAAATTCTCGCGAAAAATTCCTAATTTACAGTATACAATACAGATCGGGACATTCTGTTCGTTAGAACGTCTTCAAATATCTCAGTCTTTTATGAATCATACTGTATACAAACAACAAATTGCATGCGCACTGTAAAAAAGTGCAAGCTAACACCAAAAGAGGTGGCAACTTAGCAAAAGCTGTCACTACTATTGGTTTAAAATTGCACTTACTTTTCTTCTAAAACAACTTGAGACCAACATTTCCCAGTGATAAATGTTAAAACATTTCTACATGTTATTGTAGTTGTTCTTCTGAATGGAACAGAATGGTAGCTTGTTACACTATTATATGGCTAGCCACCAAATCAATCAGAAATCGCAGAATCTCGAATTGAGCCGACATTTTCCGATGCCACCAAATTTGTTGTACAGTTACATTTTTATCATTGCAAGATAGCAGACTGGTCTCAGGTGGTTTTTATGTGAGTAAACAGATGTGACAGTCTCGTATTGCTTGTGATATAATAATCAGACGTCATGGACCAAAAGGTTTGCTGAAGTAATTTAAGACGAGAAATCAATAAGACTCATACTTTTGAACCCTCCAAAATTAATTAAAATTCGAAGAATTAAAGAGTTAATACGCAACAAAACTGCAATAACAACTCTGTTCGTTTTAAAAAATGCTCTGACAATCTTAAGAAAGAAAACGCACGACACTCGTGTCGTAGAGAAGGAGGTTCTGTGCGCATGGCGAGTAATACGACACGATAATAATCACGCTGTCCACGTGCCCCTGTCAGAATTTTGCCATAAATCGACCAAATAACGGATCAGAGAAAATCTTGGATGAAAACCTTTTTAAGCTAACAATACGCGACCAAATTGCCTTTTGTGTCGCCGCATTGGAACCAAACTTCTAACCGAACACGCTGTCGTAAAATCTTTTGTTTGGTTAGATTTTATGGGTTGAAGTGGAATTAGATATTGGAAGTTTCCGCAGCAAAATATAACACCATGCGACCGAATCCTTTGTCTCCGCAAATTTGCCTTTGTGGTAAAAGACATTCATTAAGGAAACTTTTCCGTGTAATACCGGCAATCATTATAGAATCCTGCTACAATGTAACTTAAAATACAAAATATCAAAAGCGATACGAGAAAGTTTATTTTTCTTTCAAAATGTTGACCCTAACCGGCTTTCGTAAATCAAAACTATACATTAGCCAAACGGTTAGAGTACAGTGACGTGGTTTGTCACGTTGTTCTGCTGTATTCCTGTTCCTTAACTAACTCTTACCGAGTGTGTCGTATACTAGACCTACTAATACATGCGCGGATCCAGAGGGGGACAGGGGGACCGGACCCCCTGAAAAAATCACAAAAATATAGGGGTTCTTAGCGATACTGGTCCGGACCCCCTAAAAATGACAACGCTACCAAGCTTGTGCCAGCGAATATATCTATGTAACTTTAGTGTTCTCCGCGAGAACTTTGGGTCACTTTTGTGCGGAGATAGTTTCGTGGTGTTCGGCAGCGGGTGTGAAAGGTAGAAGCCACCTCACGAAAACACCTTCCGTACTTAATTGCATTAAATCTGGAGGGAGGATTCAATGGCGAATTTCAACATTGATAAATCCGCACCATTCTATGTTTTACGGTTTACTCATGACCTACAAAATGGGCGTGGCTCGTAGTATCCAAATAAGGAAGTCATTACTACTAACTCATCGATAAATGAGTAGTAACTACTACTGACCTCTGGTTTACCTGTATGACTATCGCTATGAATAGATGCGTAGGCCAATGAGGGCAATTTACGTCGTTCCCATGTTGTAAAACTTGTAAAATGTGCACTGCAGAGAGTAGTGGTGAGTCATCTCTCTCTCTCTCTCCAGCTCTCCCTCTGGTACATACGCTCTATCTATCTGTCTGTCTGTCTGCCTGCCTGCCTGCCTGCCTGTCTGTCTGTCTGTCTGTCTGTCTGTCTATCTATCTATCTATCTATCTATCTATCTATCTATCTATCAGATACCTACAATGTTTGCTTCCGTTCATTCGTCCGTCCGTCCGTCCGTCCACCCATCTATCTATCTATCTATCTATCTATCTATCTATCTATCTATCTATCTATCAATCAGGGACAGTCACAGTAGCTGTTATCTTAATCACGAACGCGTGACAAAGTGAAAGATAAGTGTAAACAACATTGTTTATTATATATTTCATCGTGTCTTAATCACGTAACGGATATACTATAGGACGAATTTGAATACTTATTGACGAACATACAAAATGTGATTGAGGAAATACATGACGGAAGTTAATATAGTGCATTTACCACAAGTTTAATTACGTCCAAGATCAGGTTTTCCCAGATTAGTCCTGTGGTTGACGTCAGTTTACGTTAATTGTTTAAAGTGCACAGGTGAGTGACGGTCGGTAACGGCTGAAAGACAATGACGTCATATAGATTTACATTGCCCGAAGGCCTATAAAGTTTCTCGAGACTGAATACATTGCTCTGCCAATGATTTATGCATATGAGCCCCATCACGAAAAAACCCTGTTATTCGTTTTATTTTTCTCAGCCACCGAGACTAGCTACAATCTTACAATTTTGTTGCAGCGTTTACACGCAGATTTAAACGATCTTTATGTTCACATCGACCAGCAATGCAGCTCATCAGAATGCGTTTGGTGTGCTATTATGAAGCTGCGCACAGAAAAATCAATCAGGCAGCAAACGCACATCATAGGCTCCCACTGCCCACCCGAGCAATTTGAACCGACTGCCTACTGTCTCTTACATGAAGCATGTATGCGAATTTCAGCCAACATGTTACTAGTAGTCAGGTAAGGCGAAGTTTGATCAGTGCCTTTTGCTGTTGACGTTAGTTGTCTTTATTGTAAGCATTTCGCATTTAACGTGATCACCAATTTAACAGCTGGCTAATAGGAGTGGTACATGCCCAAAACGGACCTGACTGAAGACACCTATCTAATCTGTGAGAATGATTGGTTAACTGACCAGCACGGACCTTATAGAAAGCATCAAAATGAGATTGTCTTAAAATAGCTGTTTGCGTTAGCAACAAACTTGTTTTGTATTTTATAAAACATCCCCGAGGCGACAGAGAAATGGAGAAAACAATCATAACTTAAGGTTATACCAGGACAAATAGTTTTATAGATTGACGCAAAGATGATAAACATAAACAACATGCGCGGATCCAGAAAGTTTTGTCAGAGGGGGTCCAACTTCGACAACGTTTTTTTTTTTAGTTTGAGGGAGGAAGGATCCAAATACCACTATTAGCGGACCATCATCGGCCCGCTAGCGAAACGCCATTTAAATGGCGTTTCGCTAGCGGGCCGATTGTGGTCCAACATTGAATGCTGGCTTGGTAGCTTTGTGATTTTTCAGGGGATCCGGACCAGTATTGCTAAGAAACCCTATATTTTGTGATTTTCCAGGGGGGGGGGGGGTTGTCTGGACCCCTCTCCCCCCCTCTGGATCCGCACATGAACAAGAAAGAGAATTGTCGTGCTTGCTGAAAAGAGATGAGATTTATCCTAAATTATAGCCCAATGTATGATATTGGTAACCCTTGACGTGGGGCTTATGATTAGTCGACGTTGCATAACGTCATACACATTTTGAAATCTCGGCGACTTTTTAACTTTTTTTGGGTTGTGTAGAAATGTGTACAAAATTTAGAAGACACACAACGTTGAATCAGCCTAGTCGTTAATTAGGCGTTGGATAAATGTTTTATGTAATTGCGCAATACATAGCGTATTTCACTTGTTAATTATTCAATGTAAAATGGATTTAGATTCCTTTTTGATTAAAATTTGATCGTCGGGCAAATTTAAACGTTAATGGTTAAATGGTGTATTTAGCAATGATTATGAATCACTTCCCAACCCAAAATACCAATTTACTAAACACTTTCACAGCATGTAAACATAAGTAAAAAGTACCGACTCACCTCTGCCACTTCGTCCTACAAATCGTAAATCATTAAACTTCGCCACTTGATTTTTCATGTACGCCGTACAATTCCGAAGTTCTCCACAATAATTCTCGTCATTGCCGGCGGCGATAGTCACTTTAGTTCCATCTTTAACCTCCCCAAGTGCAATCACTTTGAAAGCTCCCGGTAATGTTTTGTTTGATCTCCAATGTGTCGGTAATTTGGTACACACGAAGTTCGGACTCCCCGTCCTCACTAGCTCCCCAGGGTGATCTCCGAGTACTGAAGTAAGACTCTTCTCCCCAGGGATCACGTCCACTTGGCTCATCGTCTCATGAGGGGAGTCGGGGAACGGCGTCAAACCGTTCAGATCTGCGGGTAAATGCATGCGGTTAGAAATATTAAGAGTAATCACCAAATAGCCTAACTTTACTACAACCAACTAACCGATAACACTGCTTGTGGTTTTATGAATGGGAAAGAAGTATGCGTGGTTTATTAGTGGAAACCACTCCTTGATATGATTGGTTGACTCAGCTGCAACGGAGCGAATCAATACGCTTAGTATACACAAAAGTTCCCACTGCTATTATTTTGTCAATATTGTCAAAAATAACATAATAAAATTATATTGTCGTCAGTTTGTGAAGCATTTTATTAGAATATTTAATTATATATAAACTTAGAATATTTTAGCGCATAAGAACATAACGCATACGCAATAATGACATACCTAGTGAATTATTGCGCACTTTATGTGACCTGTAATGTGCTAAGTAGTTTTATATCAAGGTTTGTCCGCCTGTACGTTTCTGCATTCTTTGTTCACAACCATTTACATGTACTCATTAAGAATAAGACTCTGTTTTCAAAAACAAAAAAAACAACAACACTACAACGAAAAATACAATGTCAACAGTTAAGTTAAAACATGAAAGGTGGGTTTGAACACTTCAAGGACATATTTCCGGCCAAACACAAGGCTACAAACAGGTCGATTTAGTACTATTTAGATACCCTGTTTTTCTTGTGTGTGATTAAGTGTTATCTTATATAATATTATTACTGGACCAAGGACGTAGGCGAATACTTTGTCGCTAAAAATCGTACATCTAGGTCCTATGAGTTAAGTGGTCTTGAATCAACTTTGATTCGACGTTGGTTGTCTTGCATCAACGCTGATTCGGCGTCAATAGAACGCTGTGTTGTTCATGGTCGCATTGAAAAATATTGTAATAATTATTTTAGACAGTACATGCAATCAGTATTGCAGTCATTTGAAACTCCGGCCCCTTTGGGATCAGGGAATGTCGGTACATAGCGGGAATTTAGTGCTATTTTGACCATAGCATCTTTTGACACTGTTGTGTGTATGAACCTGTGGAGCTTTTGATTCCATGTCCAACCGGGGGGGGGGGGGTAACTTCGCATTTACCTGCCAGGATTAGAGCGTGGGTTTAGTAAGCTTTATGAAAACAGCATTTGGAAAGTTAGGTTGTGTATGCTGAGACAGTTGAGGGGTTCAAACCAGCCCTACATGAGTGCTACTGGCAGCACTACAATGCTCTCACCCCCGGCGTGCTGATGGCTGCCGAATAGGCCATACACCGAACAGAAATAGAACAGAACAGAACAGAAAATAGTATTGGATCTATAGCCCGGTACTCGTGTGTTTTACTGTGCAAAAGGAATAAACTCCCCAATAATGACAAAACTTTGCATAAAACGTTTTTTCGCTTGTTTGTGTGTGTGTGTGTGCGTGTGTGCGTGTGTGCGCGTGTGTGTAGGGGGGGGGGGCTGCTAACATGACAAAACAAACACCTTTATAAAAACAATGCATAAACCAAATGCATATCTGTAGAGATGAGTGAAAGTGATCAACGGGGAGGGTCGAACCTGGGACCTAATGACCTCAAGTCAAGCAGTGGTAAAGTGTTCGACTCGGGACCAATAGGTCCAAGGTACGAGTCTCAACGGTGATATTGTGTTGTGTCCTTGAGCAAGGCACTTTATCCTGTTACAAACCAGAAAGCTGGCCTACCATGACCATAACCGGTTGACATGGACGTTAAACAATAACTCAAACGAACGAACAGGACAACGGTATATACCCTTACAAGAAAAGAGGTCTATAGTTTATTAAACTCTCTTCATGCTGAACTGTCCATGACATCTATCCTGCTCATAAATGTTTAAGTGCCAACTCACTTTGTTGCCATTTTAACATTTATTAGCATGATAAATACATTTTAAAGGTTAAAGAGCAAGAAAACACTTTTATTTTGCATTATTTCACATTTTAAGAGCAATTTTAAATAATGCTCGGTTGAGTTGAGCATGAAAAAAGTTTTATAACCTCGGGGCAAGGCCTCAGTAACAGACTCAATAAACCTTGTCGTCTTGGTGCTGAACGTCAATGTATCAAAACCAAACAATAAGCAGTTTCTTCAAAGAGTTCAAACCGTGCGTCGAAACCATAATGATAATTACAATAAACAATTACTTGAGCTTGAATTAGAAACGAACGTGCATTGTGACAAACGACCGTCAGATCATCTTCAATCGAAGTCTGTTTTATCCGTGTGTCTTAACAGTCCATAATAAAGTATCCCAACGTTGAGTAAGGACAGCCCAAGTAAGGCCTTGGATTGGCATGCGCCCGCGCATGCCGATTCAAGACTTTGCAGGGAAAATAACTTTGCAATCATTTACTTATCATGCACTGTGGCCCACTACTGTAATATAGTAGATAAACCACAGCGTACTAATTCATCAACCGCACATTTTAATTACCTGAAATCCCCCTAAAATTACAATGATGTACACATTCTGGTTAAATTAATCATTGTCATTATATTAAGACAACACTTGACAATTGGTCGGTATGCAGTTGAGAGAGAGAGAGAGAGAGAGAGAGAGAGAGAGAGAGACAGACAGAAGGCAGACAGACAGACAGACAGACAGAGAGAGAGAGAGAGAGAGAGAGAGAGAGAGAGAGAGATGCAGATGAATTCGCTGGTTGGGTAGGAGTCATGTGTTTGTGTTCATGAGCGTATATGGACTTGTAAGAGAGTCCGGGATTGTGTTAGTTCGATCCTCAGTCACATTAATAATTGATTACAGCTTATCAGACATTAGAAAACAGACCTTGCTTGGTTGACCGGAGACAGAGGCTGCTATGTGTTATAGACTGGCTACCGAAGAGTCTGTTTCTGGATCAGAAGATTTAATATGCGATCCTCAGGCAGGCCTATAGGTTATATAACTTATTTCATACTCAACTCAACTGAGTACGAAATTCAACTGCTCATAAAAACTAAAATACCGACAAAAGAAGAAGTGTCTCAGATGTTGTAATTATCACGCTAAAATTGTTGGCATTTTAACATTTATGAGCAGGATAAATTTCATGTTCAAGAGGGGGGAGTGGGGGTAGGTGGGTAAGGGTTTTGAGTATGCAGAAATAATATAAAAGGAAATCTTAAATGATGTTATATGAAGTCATATAAAAGAAAATCTTCGAAAGAGTAAATAAATAAAAGCGCCATCTGCCTCTGTTTATTTTATTCTGTCAAGGTTAAAATTGAATTGATTTGCTGCACATGTTGCATGTTTCTTCTACAATGCATTTTGCCCAACCGACAAATTTGACGTCACGTCTTAATGCTCATCAAAAATAATAAAAGAATCATTTCATAAGAAACTGGCACTTATCGTGCATGTCAATCCATTAAACCAGAATAAAATTTCATATCCTTAGCAAGTCTTTTTTCCAATCTTAGGGTTATTGGGTATTTATTTTTATTCAAATTTTTTTTTTAATAGAGCATTCTGTAAGAAAACGGTAAATACCCTGACCCGACTCGATGCTTATATAGGTTAAACGCGAATGCGCAGCTAGCCAGTGAGGTTAGATGTCGAGCTTTTGGTCTAAGTTGAGACGTGAGTGCTCTGTCGAGTACACATGCTCTCTGAGTATTGCGATAGCACTCGAAATACCATTTCGGAAGACAATAGTACAAAGTCCACTTCGTTCATCGTACCAAGTCCACTCCGTTCCATACGCATCCACGCGTATGGAACGGAGTGGGCTAAATACAATTGGCTTGCGAAAATGCATTGATACCCATTTCAACAAATATGTCTTCAAATCCAGAAACACCAGAAAACTTTACTTGAGTCTTTTGTATGTGCATTTTCGAATGGTATAAAAAAAGTCTACCAGGCCGAACTTCTGAGAACTGACTGGGATATGCCCTTTATTGTCGAATATTCAAGCAGGTATGTTTTCTCCTACATAGTCCTGGATTGTTGTTTCTGTCAGGTAATTAAAGCTACTAAATACGTGCAACATGCGTCCTCCGTCGACAGATGGTGTCTATTGTTTTTTGTTTCTTTCAAGAGATTTTCTATCAGGAAAAATAACATAACAATAGAGTACTATTTCTATGCAGAATTTCAGAGGATGTGTATTTAATCATTTAAAATAAAGCATAATTCCAATATTACTTCCCTTCATATTATCATTATTTCGCACAATTTCTTTGATTAGAGAAAAAGTGATCATTTTGTACAATGTGATTGATTAGAAAAAGGATGATTATTTTGTACAATTTGAGAGGTTAGAGATATTGGGTCTCTATGTGAGTGTGTGTGTGTGTGTGTGTTTTTTTTTCCTATTGCCGCCATAACACAACAGAAACATTTGCGTTTTTGTACATATGCCTAATTTTAATGGAGGGCCTGAGGAGGAACATTTGTAAGAGGTTATTTTAAATTTGGGCCAGTAGTTTAGGGTATGTCGCTTAAAGAAAATGTTAATGCACAACGGACCACGGACGACGGACCACGGACGAAGATCGGTCTCAACAGCTCACCTTGAGCCTATGGCTCAGGTGAGCTCGAACGGGTAAGCGGCCAGCGGTACAGTCTAGATGAGAGTATTTTGTTAAAGACAAAACAAATATATAATACTTTTTAGCTTTCAAAGGAGATCACTCAGTCGATTGGTTTATCTACCAATCAATCAAAAATCAAAGGACCTCGGACAGTTTCCTATTCAATCTGCCCAAATTTTGACAGCCTGTGACTAGCATAATGCAAAACTGACAACTATAGCTTTGTGCTTAAATGAAACCCTTACATTTTGTGCATCTAACAAAATAAAAACATTTTGAAAATATTGCATAATTATGCCAGGACTTTGGGGTTTAGGGGGTGGGGGTATTCTTTGTGACCAAATTTTATTTCACAGAAAGTCAAAGTTTCGTCGAGTATTCACCTAAATAGATGTTAATATAATGTTTGCGGCATAAAACTTGAGAAGAAAGTGATGCGTTTGCATAAACTTCGGGTTGAGAAGATTTCATTGTTTCGTCTAAAGAAGTGTGCTGTCAATTAGTTTTGACTATTACCTGTAATGTTTCGAGGTCAACCAGTTCGACTTGTGCACTGAGGTGAATCATATCTGTATACTTATACAGTATACATAATCATAGTCTAGATAAACACAGTTTTTTAGCGTAAAATCGTAGTATTTTCTTACACATCAGATTTAACCTATATTTTTGGTGCTTAAAAGAACCGTCTCATAGCGACGGTTCTTTTGAGTACCCACAACATAATGTTTTGGTTGAGAAATGAGTCAATTAATTTCTTTAGAAGCACCCATAACTAAAGCCCTGATATATGCCATTGCAAATTGATATTTACCTACAGGTTTTTACAAAATAAGTTTCTAAAAAGTTTTTACGATAAAGTGTTTTTGAGCATTTTGACAGCGTTTCCCCCCGTGACCAAACATGCAGTTTTTATATGATATGTGAAATGTAAAACTACGACTGTATGCAAAAGGATTAGTTTGGTCACGGGGAGGAAAGCACCTCAGTAAAACTTTTTCTATTTTCTATACGTTGAATAGCAAAACCGGAGTTTTCAACCCATATTTTTCAATTGGTACTTGTCCAATGAGAAAACGGCTTTTGTGGATAAGTCGAGGGTTGAACCTTCTATCTTTTTCATAGAAAAAATAAAATTTTCGTTGAAACTTTTTTCTGCTCATTTTTATGGGCAATCCTTCATTAAGACTGTCCGAGGTCCTTTATATATGTTTAGTACTTTGTGGTATTGATAAATGTGGCTCGTTTCGCATGAATCAAAATATTGAAACTAACGACCTAAACATTGATAAACTACCACTGGAGTTGCATTGAGGGGAACCAGTGCATGAGATTTCCAACAATGTGGCATTTTGACATGTGTAGACTGGGACCAGCCTCTGCAGCCTCTTTTTAAGCTTAAAAACTCTAAATGCTGTTCAGTCAGTAGCTTAACAATCATAGACTACTCAAGCGACTAGCAAAGGCTCTGATCAGACTGCGCGTATGCGCAGGCTGATCTGAGGCTTTGCTGGTCGCACATACCACATTGTTGCAAATATCTTGCACTGGCTCAAGGTTAATTATATGCCTTGTGGTTTGTTTTGAGATGTGGTTACTGTATCCACATCAAATATATATTATATCAATGTATATAAACACGAACTTTATATATACTTCAAGGTTTATTGATGTTTGTCTTCATTTTTTGACCTCGTCATAACAAGATATAGTAATGCCAGTGCATGAGATTTTCAACAATATGTTATGTGCGACCAGCAAAGCCTCAGATCAGCCTGCGCATACGCGCAGTCTGATCAGAGCCTTTGCTAGTCGCTTGAGTAGTCTATGATTGTTAAGCTACTGACTGAACACCATTTGGAGTTTCTAAGCTTAAAAAGAGGCTGCAGAGGCTCGTCCGAGTCTACACTTGTCAAAATGTCAAATTGTTGGAAATCTCATGCACTGGCTCATTATTATCTTAACATAGAGTGTATATAGCCAGTAGCACCAGTTGTCTGATATTCCACAAAGGGTGCATGTACTTTAAAAGAATAAATCTATTTTAACAAGGGAAAATATTTAAACAAATTGTTTCAAGATAGATTATGTATACACAGGTGACCTCGCCACAACAAAATATATCTATACATAGAGAGTTTTTTAGTCAATGTGCAGCACCAGTTGTCTGATATTCCACAAAGGGTACATGTACTGCAAAAGAATAAAATGTATCTTAACAAGAAAATTATCAAAGATAGTTTCAAGTACACAGATATTTCAAAACTGCGTTACGAGGCTTACATGCATAATTTGCGAGACATGGTTGAAGCTCAGCACTATGCATGTATATTTATGTTGTAAAGTGTTTTGTGATTGGTCAATAATAAAACTACAGGAAAGAAATCATATATATTAGACAGAAATATATTTGCTGCATTCTTGAAACACCTCACTGCTTTTGTTGATTTAGTTAATAAAAGGACCTTGCAGTTTGATAATTGATTCAATGAAATGTTCCTCTCACCTCCAGGGGCCAAAAAGTGGTAAACCATGGCAGTCACCGGTGTTTCTCACTCTTGTTTATTTATTGAACTAGGTCCAACCTGTTATTCTATGGCAGCCTCATTGTGATTTAAGAGTTGTGAGGTCTATGGAAAACATTTACAGGTCTGGGCCATAGACAGGCATTACCCATCTTATGCTGAAATTTTTGATGAATATGAGATTGTTCAATTTAATTCCAAGAATCCTCTCTGGATTCCACACAATGGGCAATTTTCCATATATTTTGGGATTTTTAAAAAATCCCCAATGATACGCGATCTATGAATGTTCCGCTCAAATCTTTCGGGGGGGGGGGGGGGGGTTCAAAATCAAATGCAATATTCTTATAAACGGGGCACGTATGCTATATCTGAGATACATTCGGCCAGGTTTACGTTTTCCTGTTGTCCATAAGAGTATCCTTTAAGTAAAATCAATAGTTTCGTCTTGTCATGATGTGACCAGTGGCTTGCAGAAAATATCAAGTTTTAAACCCCATTTATGAAGTTGATCCGCACAGAATCTCAACATTTTGTCGAGGTACTTTTTCCACGACTCGTCGTAACCCTCCAAAATGCAGATACCGTAAACATACAAGCGCGGACCTTACTGAAGACAATTACAACCTGCCGATTGGTCAAATTGGGAGTGCTCGATTGATAATCTATGGACGCGCCTCTTTGAAACGGCTTCGCTTGGTGCAATCTTACTGCGATGCAAAAACTACCTGACTTGTGATGTTATCGGGTGCTTGCTCAGACTAATAATCTTAAAAACACAAGTCATCATGTCTGTTTCCTGTTTTGTTGTTAAAGTTGAGAATTCTAACTGCTTTTGCAGATTTGCACTGGGTTCTAAGTAAAGTTTCTCAAGTCTAAGTAGAGTTTCCAAGTTCGATACCACAATCATAACCAACTGTTAGAATGATAAATTATGTGTCATATAAGAATCCTTTGAGTTAGGTTTATGATTCCATTGCCCGCAATATTTCAAACGAAACTCGAGAAAATAAAGTTTCAGATAATGCGATCATCCAAGTATTTATTTAACCATGGCGTCCAATTTGTGCACGCATAGTCATAGGACGATTAAAATCATATCAGTAGAAAGTGTCAGCTCTCCACAAACGCACAGGGATCATTGTTGAGTTGTAATACGATTGGTATCATACCTCACCATCTCGGTGCTGTTTTGCCAATACACAGCCTATTCCCGTTTTATAGCAGGTACCATTTAAGTTACACACATCAAAGGGACACTATTGAAACGAGCGGTGATTATTACCCCCACGATCTTTTAAAAAAGCGAAGGGGATATTATAACGGCAATTTTTTAGCCCCGCCCCCTGGGGCCCTGGGGAGGGGTCAAAAGGTCAAATATCATTTAATTTCAATTACAAAGTCAATTTCAAAGATTTTTACCTCAAACTTTGTGTGTGTTCTCACAAATGGAAGATACAAAACATATCAGACGGGATTTTGGTTCTGCCGCCTTGGCCATGCCCCAGGGGTGGGACTTTGGGGGCGCTGGGGTGCCCAGGGGGTCAATTTTTTTTTTTTTTAAACATTGTCATGTGGCATATCAAATCGACGGGGATGACGAGCACAACGGAATGCAAGTAAATTTTTCATCCTATGGTCAGACTGGTGACCTTTGGTTGAGGTCAAAAGGTCAAATATCAGTAATTTTGTTACCATGTCAATTTCAAAGATTTTTATACCAAACTTTGTGTGTGTTCTCACAAATGAAAGATACAAAACATATCAGGCAGGATTTTCATTCTGTCGCCGATGTCATGCCCCAGAGGTGGGACTTAGGGGCGCTGGGGTGCCCAGGGGGTCAAAAAATGTTTTTCAAATATGGTCATGTGGCGGGATGAGGAGCAGAACTGAATGCAAGTAAAATTTTCATCCTAGGGTCTAACTGGTGACCTTGGGCTAAGGTCAAATGGTCAAATATCATTAAATTTCGGTTACCATGTCATTTTCAAAGATTTTTATACCAAACTTTGTGTGTGTTCTCACAAATAAAAGATAAGAAACATATTGAACAGAATTTTCATTCTGTTGCCGGTGTCATGCCGCAGGGGTTGGACTTGGGGTGCTGAGGGGGTAAAAAACTTTAGCGTGGGGATTTGCGATGGCGCCCCATCGACTGTGCGTTCTAGTAATCAATTGCGTCCCTTTTCATAAGTGGGCTTCTCTTAAGGGAAGAGCAAGCCATCATGGTACGGAAAACATTATTTCCATATAAGGTGATTACTCTTGAAGGAGTACAACTCATGTGCGCAAGTACTAAATGCGAGCTATGTGCACGTCAAATGTTCTGTTGAATATTCGGGAGGGTGGATGTGGAAGTGGTGGATTTATCTTTCGCTTTTCTGTCGTATACATGTATTACGCTGCACGCTTCCTCCCACTGGTAAAGGGGGTCGACGTGATTGAAATACTGTTGAATGGATCGTGAAGCATTAACACAAACGTAAGCCATAAACCAATGAATAGTCTGCTTGATTGAGTTACTATATTTTATAGGTCAGTCGGTAGCTTGTTTGGTTCTGACTAGCTATATAGCTAGATACCTCTGCCACGCAGGTTCGAATCTCGCTAGCGTTGCTAGAGTGAAAATATCAAAGTTCCTGCAGTGGTATGTATCTTGTGGTGGTTTTACAGGATATTTCCTGGCCGAACACCAAGAACTGTATTGGCTTACCCCAACCACTAGACAGTCGGCGTCTTAGAAGCAGGACGTCTATCTCCAGTAAGCTTCATATTATCTGCATTTTTAATTTGTTTTAAATTTCAATTTTATTTGCAAATTTTGGCCTTTAATTAAAGAGGGCTGCCTCTATCTGAAGATGAGAAACTCAAAGATACAAAAATACTGAAACACGAACTCCATTTAAGAACAAGGTTCACGGTCTGTGCTTGTCGAAATTTCATGCCAACTTTCACACTATTAAAGTGGTGCCCTTTTTACTCTCAACCCATCATTTTAAGCTCAATGATAATAAGCATGAATATGCTTATGATGCCCTTGACCTTGAAGAACCGAACCGAGCCAGTTCATGAGATTTTGGTACTTATTGCATGTACTTAACGCGTATGTACAGGTATGTAGCGGGGCTCGATGCCCAACCTTTTGTCAGAGCCCTCATATGCGCCCTACTTTATGTATGCGAGCAGCAAAGGCTCTATCGAGACTGCGAGGTTAAGCACTGAGACTCCTCTGATCCCCCGCTGCTCGCCAATGCGATAAGTACTAAAATCTCATGAGCTGGCTCCAATATTTTCATGATGCCTCTCAGAGATTCACAACACTGAAAAGCATGAAATGATGCCAAGGTTGTGGTTGTAATAAATGGTAGATCACGCGAAAAACCAATTACAATCAACATAAGATAGAAAAGGTAATGAGCTCTTTTTTGTGTTACCCTTTTGCATTTTTTTTACATAAAAAATGGACCAGCCCATGAGATTTTAACCATATTAAGCCTAATGAAATTTCCCATTGTTATCATTTGGACCAGTCCATTTCCATTTAAGGGTTTTTGTGTGGTAATTTTCCTTTTAATTCAAATTTTAACAGAACATTCTGAAAGCAAACAGTGGAGACACTGATCAGACGCCGCGTACTGTGGCGTCTGATTTGGGTCTGCATTGTTTGCCTGTGTCCCACGAAAAGGGCGCTAGGCTTATATAGGTTAAGCGAGCAGCGATTTCGAAGGCGCTAACACAGTCTCGCCAATGTCTTCGCTGCTCGTATACAACTAGTAGGGATGAAAGCTCATGGCAAATTTAAGAAGACCTATATCCTCACTAGATAGCTGCACATGTATGTTTAAAGAATGCATTTACTCATATTAAAAATCTCACAATAACAGTTTCATGCATGACTGTTTGTTGTCACTTATTTCGAACGAACAAACAGAACAGATTATATTTTTTGATTTGAAACTTCCAGTAGGTAATGGTGCCCTAGAGGATAAGGCACGCAAAACAATTGATGCAAGGTACAACTACAGAGGGATTTACGCTGCATGTTTATCATATCAAAACATGTTGTGTCTCTTTTAGTGTTGGTATTTTTAAGATCTGGTCAACACAAATGGATAGGGAGCACTCGAAGACATCAATATAAAGATGCTAATATGTCTTGTTTCTGCTAGTCGCCTCGTTGCATGCTGAGTGATTTTTTAAAAATTATTTTGTCGTCTGCTGATTTTTCAGTTTTGTTTATGTCTTTTTTTTCAAAAATATATTTCAGAAATAACATCAGAATGTCAAACAGATTGGATCCAGATCAAGCCCGACGATTCGTCGGACCTGATCTGGGTCCAAACTGTCTGCAGATGTTATCAACAGATGACATTGGCAGGGGGGAAAGAGTCTCCGGGGGCTATCTATAAAATGTTCTGTAATAAGTCATGTATCAACCACTTTATTTACCATTATAACTGGTTTCTCACTTTCGTATCAGTATAGTTCATATGAAAAGAACGCCTCTATGGAAAACAGTGTGGACCCAAATCAGACTGCTCCTATAGGAGCAGTCAGTTCTGGGTCCACGCTGTTTGCTTATATACTTAATTAGTCAGTAATGTAACGCAATTATTTGCAGCAGACGACTTCAGCAGACGACATTTTCGGATGCATTTTTTTCTTGGCGCTTTAAGGGTTACACATATATCCTCATTTGATCGCTGTACTCGTACATTGATGCTCGTTTTAGTACAATATGTCTTAGAGAAAGCCGAAAAAGTTCCAAAGTCTTATGACGCGGCACATGCTCGTATGCAATTCTTGTTGTGAGTCTAAGAAACAGAATATATTCCTGGTAACTGAAAGGTAACTTGGTGCAAATTGTTCGTCTGCTTGTAATGCTTATGTCATAATAACTGAAGAAATCAAATTTGCGAACATCAGGGGCTTTTCCCTTGCTCATGGTTTTCGTCCGAATTTAGGCTTTCCAATTGGGAGAAAAAGGATTCTATCCCAGACCTCATACAGATTAAGAGAATTTCAGAGCTATAGTACAAAGCAAGCACCCACTTTACGGAACCTGATTTCTGCTTCCTTAACCCTTAGCCGGCATTCTCTACTTACGAGGGAAAACCGAGAAATGTATGAGAAATTTTCAGCCATGTTAGCTTTAATATCTTTTTGTTGTTAATCATCAAGTGACCTCGATTTGTATCAAATATTTGGATATGTTGTTGGATGCTCAACAAATTATGCCACCAAAGGCAAAAGCAACAAAGGCAATAACACCAAAGGCAAAAGCACCAAAGACAATAGTACCAAAGACAATAGCAACAAAGGCAATAACACCAAAGGAAAAAGCACCAAAGACAAAAGCACCAAAGACAATAGTACCAAAGGCAATAACACCAAAGGCAATAGCACCAAAGACAAAATCACCAAATACAATAGTACCAAAGGCAATAACACCAAAGGCAATAGCACCAAAGACAAAAGCACCAAAGACAATAGTACCAAAGGCAATAACACCAAAGGCAATAGCACCAGACAATAATACCAAAGACAATAGCACCAAAGACAATAACACCAAAGACAATAGTACCAAAGGCAATAATACCAAAGGCAATAACACCATAGACAATAGCACCAAAGACAATAGTACCAAAGGCAATAATACCAAAGGCAATAGCACCAAAGACAATAACACCAAAGACAATAGTACCAAAGGCAATAACACCAAAGGCAATAACACCATAGACAATAGCACCAAAGACAATAGTACCAAAGGCAATAATACCAAAGGCAATAACACCAAAGGCAGTAGCACCAAAGACAATAGCACCAAAGGCAATAACACCAAAGGCAATCATACCAAAGGCAATAACACCATAGACAATAGCTCCAAAGACAATAGTACCAAAGGCAATAACACCAAAGTCAATAGCACCAAAGGCAATAACACCAAAGGCAATAACACCAAAGGCAATAACACCAAAGGCAATAACACCAAAGGCAATAGCACCAAAGGCAATAACACCAAAGTCAATAGCACCAAAGGCAATAACATCATAAGCAATAGCACAAAAGGCATTATTATATAACTAAGTAAAAATACCGATTTTCATTGGCTTAGATCGCTCACGTGGCCAGTCAATATATTGTCATATTCACTGGCTGGCGCGCGCTTGCCGTTGAATATTAGTTACTAAAATTAGTATTGAAGAACTTCCGCCAATACTTAGACCACGTCGCATACATTTACATGTATTTGTAACTTCTTTCAGGCGTAAAAACGACGTTACACCGTCTAACGCCATGAATGACGTCATTTTCCAGTAACAAATGACGTCAGCTATCACACATTTTCCCTGCGCTTTCAAAGCTGTGAATTATTGTTTGATATAGCACACCATTTAACATTGGCTCTACAGGCGAGGCGTGTTAGAATTTTTGTCAGTAAATGTTGATTGATGACACTCATGCACAACATATATAAAATAGTAAACGGGTGGTCTTATCTAGGTGTGCTCTGATTCTGCTATATGCTTGACTTTTTCAAAACTCGCATATAGGTTCAGTATTTTTTCAGGTGCAATGATACCTGTACATCTTTCTCTAACTGTTATATAATAAAACAGTTATTGACTAATGAGGCATTGGATATGATGTGATATCGACCAGAGAATACTAATATTGGCCTCGGCTTCGCCTCGGTCAATATTGGTATTCTCTGGTCGATATCACATCATATTACCCCGGCATCCAATTTAGGTTACCTTGCACCCCCCAGGACAATTTTTCATGGGTGCCAAATTCTTCATTGGGACCCCCTGAATGGGAAATGAAGGTGTCCTCAAAAAAATTTTGGTTTGGGCTATGTGAAATTGCATGGTTTCTATGCCAACCCATAGCGAATTTGAGAAGGGGGGTCTGCCTATAAAAGCTGTTACTTATCCTAGACTACTAAACTTAATACCAAATTAAAGCTTAGACATATGCCTAATATTCCCTTGTTGCATATGGAAATTATCTAATTTGCATATTCATAAATATTTATGAAAACATTAAAAATGTGTTTCACGAATGGGGGTATACGTACAAGATCAATAATATCTCAGCTGCTTTTAGTCATAGAGTACTAAAATTTGTACTAAAAAAAAGCTAAGACATAGGCCTTTCATTCCATGGTCAAATATGCAACGTACCTTATTTGCATAATTTGCATATTCATGAATATTAATAAAAACGCTAAAAAATAAGGGAAAATCATTACAAATATAAATAGGCTGATTTCATCCCAATATTGTCATTGTTGCATGTTTTAATATAATCAATGTTACAATTTGACAGGTCCAATCATCCAGTGGTCCTATATGAATATTATCTCATTTGAATATTCATGAAAATGCCTGAAAACTTAAAAAAAATGAGGGAAAATCACGTAAAAACTATAAGCCTAGGGGAGGGGTTAAGGTACGATCTATCCTGCACTCCTAGGGCCTTTTAAATTCATGCCAAATTGTTTAGTGGGACAATCAGAATGTGAAATGAAGTTCTCCTCACAAGAAATTAGGTATGGGCTACGTAAAAATGCATGGTTTCCATGGCAACCGCTTATATGATTCTCGAGATTGGGGGTAGGCCTACAAATTCAATCATATCTAGGGTTCTACTTATCATAGAGCACTAAAATTGGTGTCAAATTAAAGCTTAGACAAATGTCTTTCTTCTTTTGGTCAGATTTGTAAATCATCTAATTTGCATATTTATGAATATTAATGAAAACCTACAAAAATGAAGTAAAATCATAAAAAAAAACATAAATGAACATATTTCAGCACAAAAACATCATCAAACCACCATTGTTGCCAGTTTTTATTTCCTCAGTGATTCAATTTGATAAGTTCGTTCATCCAGTGGTCCTATATGATAATTATCTCATGGTCCTATATGAAAATTATCTCATTTGCATATTCATGAATATTAATGAAATCTTAGAATGATGGAAAAAAGCATGGGTAAACTATAGTATGCAACAGGGGTAATCAGACCTAAATTGAACACATCAGACATTTTATTATGGGCATAAATTTGTCCAATAGGACCACTTAAATGTAAAAAAATATTGTCCTCAAAAATAAATGTTATTTGGTTTTTGAAATTTCATGGTTTCCATGGCAACCCATTATGCCGACTGCAAAGATTGGGGATATACATACAAAAAATACTCATATCTTAACAACATCTCATCCTAGATTACTAAACATGGTACCAAACTAATCCCTGGACATAGTAGTTTTATTTGGTAGTTAGATATGCAAATTATCTAATATCCATATTCATGAATATTAATGAAAACTTTAGATATGAGAGATAAAATCTCAGAAAAATTAGGGGATGTATGTATAAAATTACCAATCTCTCAGCAGCTATGCGTCCGAGTGTATCAAACTTGGTGCCAAATCAATGCTTAGACATAGTACTTTAACCTTAAGTTCAGCTTTGAAAAATAGTTATCATAAATAATTATGAATTTTAATTAAAACAGAAGAAACAAATGAAAAATTGCGGAAAAATCAAGGGGGTGCACTTACAAATCTAATATTATCTCAATTGCTAAGTGCCCTAGAGTACCAAAATTGGTTTTAAACTAATGCTAAGACAATAGTATGTTTAACAAATTATCAAATTTTAAAATGGTCATATTATAATATTCATGAATATTGATGAAACCATGAGCATTTTGAGAATAATATTTGAAAATGAAGGGGATATACCTACCTAATTACTCATATCTCAGCAGCTTATGGCCCTTACGTAGCAAACAAGTTGCCAACTTATTGCTATGATACAGCCCTTTTTCTCAATGGTTATATTTGCCAGTTGTTGCATTTACATATTCATGAAAATTAATATAAACATTAGAATAAAGAGAAAAATCGCCGAAAATGAATGGGGTATACCTACAAAATAACCAATATCTTAGCTGCTAATTGGCATAGAGTAGCAAACAGTATACTTAATTTAAGCCTATGCATAGCAGATTTACCTAGTGGGAAGATATAAGAATTAACTAATTTGTTTAATATCAATATTAATAAAAAAAACTTTAAAAATACAAGTAAAAAATGTATACAATTTGATAGCAGTGTAGTTACAAAATTACTCATATCTCAGCTGTTATAAATTTTATACTTTTTTCTTTTACTCAATTTTACTTAGGATTTTGCTGTTTGATATGGCACCAAGCTTGTTATTATTGGGCAATTGGAAGACAATATATGAATCACTTTGTAGCTATACCCCCTTAATTTTCCTGTATTTTCTCTTAATCTCTCATGTTTTCATCAATATTCATGAGAATTTAAATTTGATGTGTTATAAATTGGATCATTTTGGTAAACATGTTGTGTCTATGCATTGACTTAAAATCAGGTATGGCACTATTGGGCACTTAACTACTGAGATATGAGTAATTTTGGAAGTGCACCCCCTTGTTTTTTGCCGCAATTTTTCTTTCATTTCTTCTGTTTACATTAAAAATCACGAATATTCATGATAAATATTTTTCATATTATACCTTATGGTAAAAGTACGATGTCTAAGCATTAAATTGGCACTAGGTTTGATACACTGGAACACATGGTAGGTGAAATATTTGTAATGTTATATGTACATCCCTTAATTTTTCTAAGATTTTTTCTTTAATTACAAAACTTTTCATTAATATTCATGAATATGCAAATGAGATAATTTTCATATAGGACCACTGATGAAAGAACTTATCAAATTGAATCACTGAGGATATAAAAACTGGCAACAATGGTGGTTTGATGATGTTTATGTGCTGAAATGTGTTCAGTTATGTTGTTTTTTTATGATTTTACTTCATTTTTGTAGGTTTTCATTAATATTTGTAAATATGCAAATTAGATGATTTACAAATCTGACCACAAGAAGAAAGACATGTGTCTAAGCTTTAATTTGACACCAATTTTAGTGCTCTAGGATAAGTAGAACACTAGATATAATTGAATTTGTAGGCCTACCCCCCAATCTCGAGAATCATATAAGCGGTTGCCATAGAAACCCTGCATTTTTACGTAGCCCATACCTAATTTCTTGTGAGGAGAACTTTATTTCTTATTCTGATTGTCCCACTGAACAATTTGGCATGAATTTAAAAGGCCCTAGGAGTGCAGGATAGATCGTACCTTAACCCCTCCCCTAGGCTTATAGTTTTTACGTGATTTTCCCTCATTTTTTTAAGTTTTCAGGCATTTTCATGAATATTCAAACGAGATAATATTCATATAGGACCACTGGATGATTGGACCTGTCAAATTGTAACATTGATTATATTAAAACATGCAACAATGACAATATTGGGATGAAATCAGCCTATTTATATTTGTAATGATTTTCCCTTATTTTTTAGCATTTTTATTAATATTCATGAATATGAAAATTATGCAAATAAGGTACGTTGCAGATTTGACCATGGAATAAAAGGCCTATGTCTTAGCTTTATTTTAGTACAAATTTTAGCACTCTACGACTAAAAGCAGCTGAGATATTATTGATCTTGTACGTATACCCCCATTCGTGAAACACATTTTTAATGTTTTCATAAATATTTATGAATATGAAAATTAGATAATTTCCATATGCAACAAGGGGATATTAGGCATATGTCTAAGCTTTAATTTGGTATTAAGTTTAGTAGTCTAGGATAAGTAACAGCTGAGATATGAGTTATTTTATAGGCAGACCCCCCTTCTCAAATTCGCTATGGGTTGGCATAGAAACCATGCAATTTCACATAGCCCAAACCAAAATTTTTTTGAGGACACCTTCGTTTCCCATCCAGGGGTCCCAATGAACAATTTGGCACCCATGAAAAATTGTCCTGGGGGGGGGGGGTGCAAGGTAACCTACATTGGATGTCGGGGTATATCCAATGCCTAATTAGTCAATAATTGTATATTATTATATAACTAAGAAAAAAGACTGAATTTCATTGGCTTAGAGCGCTCACGTGGCCAGTCAATATATTGTCATATTCACTGGCTTGTTATATAATAAAACAGTTATTGACTAATGAGGCATTGGATATGATGTGATATCGACCAGAGAATACCAATATTGACCTCGGCTTCGCCTCGGTCAATATTGGTATTATCTGGTCGATATCACAACATATCCAATGCCTCATTAGTCAATAATTGTATAATATTGACTGGCCACGTGAGCGCTCTAAGCCAATGAAATTCAGTCTTTTTTCTTAGTTATATAATAAATTGTCATATTCACTGGCTTGCGCGCGCTTGCCAGTGTATATTAGTTACTAAAATTAGACTCCTTGAAGTTTTTTCCGTTCTGGTTCTGCTTTTCTAAAGCGTGGCTAATAATCATATCGTAGATGCTGAGAACACAACAAATCACGCACTGGAGCTGATCTATTTCGATTTTAATGCACAATAAACGGCGAAAACAAATTTGAAGTCTTCATCTTCTTCCAACTTTCCGCCTTTGCACTGAAGAACTCCCGCCAATACTTAGAACACATCGCATACGTTTACATGTATTTGTAACGTCTTTCAAGCGTAAAAACGACGTTACACCGTCTAACGCCATGAATGACGTCATTTACCAATAACAAATGACGTCAGCTATCACACATTTTCCCTGCACTTTCAAAGCTGTGAATTATTGTTTGGCATATCACACTTATTTTATCATTGGCTCTACATGCGAAGTGTGTTAGAATTCTTGTTTGTAAATGTTGAATGATGACACTCATGCACAACATATATGCAATAGTAAAGGGTGGTCTTATTTAGGGTTGCACTGTTTCTGCTAAATGCTTGTCTGTCCCAAAACTTGTATTTAAGTTCGGTATTTTTTTCCAGGTGCAATAATACCTGTACATCTTTCTCTAAATGTTATATAATAAAACAGTTATTGACTAATGAGGCATTGGATATGATGTGATATCGACCAGAGAATACCAATATTGACCTCGGCTTTGCCTCGGTCAATATTGGTATTATCTGGTCGATATCACATCATATCCAATGCCTCATTAGTCAATAATTGTATATTAATACCAAAGGCAATAACACCAAAGGCAATAAAACCAAAGGCAATAACACCAAAGGCAATAGCAACAAAGACAATAGTACCAAAGGCAAAAGCACAAAAGACGACAACACCATAGACAATAATACCAAAGACAATAACACTAAAGGCAATTATACCAAAAGAAATGACACAAAAGGCAATAACACCAAAACACAATAGCACCAAAGACAAAACACAAAAGGCAATAACACCAAAGGCAATGACACGATAGAAAATAACACCAAAGGCAATAGCATTATAGACAATAACACCAAAGGCAATAGCACCAAAGCTATTAGCACCAAAGGCAATAGCATCAGAGGCAATAGCAACAAAGGTAATAACACCAAATGGAATAGCACCAACGACAATAGCACCAAAGACATTAACACAAAAGAGAATAGGAGCGCAGTGGCTCAGTGGTAGAGTGCTTGACTCGAGACCGAGGGGCCGCGGGTTCGAGCCTCACTGGCGTCATTGTGTTGTGGTCCTTGAGCAAGACGCATTTATCCTAGCTTATTACTGGTTCAACCCAGGAAGACCCGTCCCTGTTTAGCTGAAAGATTGTTGATGGGACGTAAAGAATCAAATCAAACAAACAAACAAACAAAAGAGAATAACACCATAGACAATAGCACCAAAGGCAATAACACCACAGGCAATAACACCATAGACAATAGCACCAAAGACTATAGCATCAAAGGCAATAACACCAAAGGCAACAGTACAAAAGGCAATAACACCAAAGGCAATAACACCAAAGGCAATAACACCAAGGCAATAACACAAAAGGCAATAACACCATAGACAATAGCACCTTTAAAAGGCAATAGATCCAAAGGCATACCACAAAAGACAATAAAACCAAATGCAATAGCACCAACGACCATAACGCAAAAGGCAATGGTACTAAAGAAAACAGCACCAAAGACAATAACACAAAAGGCAACAACACCAAAGGCAAAAGTACCAAAGTCAATAACACAAAAGACAATAGCACCAAAGGCAATAGCACCAATGGCAATAGCACAAAAGCCAATAACGCCAAAGGCAATGGTACTAACGGCAAAATCACCAAGGCAATAGCACCAAATACAATAACGCCAAAGACAGTAGCACCAAAGGCAAAAGCACCAAAGGCAATAAAACCAAAGGCAATAGCACTAGAAACAATAGCACCAGAGACAAGAGAAACGGCACCATTAGCAAAAACATTTTATCTGTACCATGGAAATTCTCATTAATGAATCCAAACCACGTTTAGAAAGTGTGTACGCATTGAACTAGGCCATCACTGCCAAAAAGCATTTTTGACCAATTTTACAAAGTGTGACTCAAAGATCTAGACCTTTTGTCCCTCTCAGTCGGCTATTAATGAAATCAGTTGATAAAAAGATAATATTAAAGCAGATAAACTTACATTCGTAAGCGAGTCATAGTTCTTGAATAGAAAATGGACCGAATGCACCCTTGTCGAAAACCACAAAATGAACTTGAAGTGTTGTTTGTTTTATGGCAGTTAAACCCAATAGTCTCTACTGTATTACAAGCAATAACTCAGGTGTGATAACCTAAAGCAGTGGGTAATTCCCTTCTACATGTACTTTAAGTCCACTATAGAATGTATATGTGTGAAAATGAGCAAGAAGAAGTTCGTTCGTTTTTCTTTACGACCTAAACTCGATAATCTTTTTGCATTTATTTATATTTTATTCCGCGCTTTTCCCTACTGGAAAAAGCTCTGTATTGTATTGTTCAGAACTGGCGTAAAGAAAATAGAACTGTCGCATCTGGGTCCAGTGCTATTAGAATCCATTATTTTGATTAGCTGAAACTTTTTATCAACCGTAGTGAGAATAAATAAAGTTTATGAATTTTCAATAAAATATCGCTTTAGCGATATATTTTATTGAAAAAACCCACATAAACTTCATTTTGCTACAATCATACTTGTTAATGGGTTGGCATGGATTATGTGACGTCAGCGTCATGCAATGTAACGTCAGCGTCACGTTATCAAAGTAGATCCTCGATGTACATCCGAGGTCCTATTCCACGGAATTCCACGGAATTGGCCGAGGCAGTTCCGATTGCCGCGGAAAATGCATAAGATATGAAACCTGTGCATTTTTACAGATTTCGTATCGATCTAGCACTCAAAGAGTTAAAATTGGGTATCACGTAAAATTTTGGTTGTTATTGCAAATGCGCAAAGGTCTAAACGTCTATGCTGGTGTATTAAGCGTGGCTTAAGGTCAAAATGATAATCTATGTTTTCATTTACGTCCATACTTTGTGTATGTCAGCAACGGAGGCTCGTCTGAGTCTTTGTTGCTCGACAATGTGATAAGATCTAAAATCTCAGGTGCTGGCCATGTGCGGATACAGAGGGGGGGTGGGGGGTAGGAGGTCCGCCCCCTGAAAAATCACAAAAATATAGGGTTTCTTAGCAATGCTGGTCCGAATCCCCTGAAAAATCACAAAGATACCAAGCCAGCATTCAATTATAGTTCATCGACACGCCAGCGATCGGCACGCCAGCGAAACGCCATTTAAATGGCGTTTCGCTGGCGGGCCGATGATTGCTCGATCTTAGTAGTATTTGGGTCCACTCATTATTAAACAAACAAAAAAGTTGGACCCCCTATTGCAACATATTTCTGGATGCGCGCTTGCTGGCTAACTATGTATGGATAACCTATTTGGCACATTACAACACCAAGACAGACTCACACGTGAGCACAAACATATATGAAACAAACAATGGAGTTGATGTTGACAGGTCAGAATTACAAATCATTTTTTTTTTTATTTCTTTGTACGAACTTGTGTATTTTCAATCAGAAGTCTTTGGCAGATGATAAGATAGATGACTTCTCCGTGTCATGACAAAAACGCTCTTCCACACATTGAAACAAACCGCAAACGTCCGTGTGCTTTTATAGCCTCGCCAAGAGAAAGAAAACCTACCCTATTTGATCCAATTTTGAATCTGTTTAATCTGAATAGTTTTTCTCTATTTCTAAAGGATCCGTTTTGCCAGATTATTAACGGTCACGATAGCATCGTTGTGTCGCGTGGAGTTGGTAGAACTTCTCTCTGTATATCGAAATACCTGTCTTAAGCGGCCACTCAAAAATAAACAAAATAAAGGCATTAAAGACAAATGGTAGCTTAATGAAGGTCTCTTGGGGCACTCTGCAATACTTTTGACCTGCATTAAGCGATAATCGGTATTTAAAACAAGTGCTTGTCTTCTTTTTGAGTGGCCGCTTAAGACAGGTTTTACTGTAGTGTATTCTAGAATTTGGGGTTATGGCAGAAAGAAGAATGTCGCTAGTGTCATGCTAGGGGGGAGGGGGGCGTGAGAGTTGTTGTACTTTCCATTTATTCTCACGAATATATATTATTTGTTTTTGTTTGTTTGAGCAAATGCAATAGGTCCCAGCCAACAAGTTTTCAGTCATGTCGGAACGTTTACCTGGGTTGAACTAGTTTCAAGCAGTGATCTAGGATAAGGTTTCTTGCTCAAGGACACAACACAGTACCTCCCGTGAGACTCGAATAAGAGACGTCTCGATCTCAAGTCGAGCTCTCAACCACCGTGTCCCTTAATGAAATGCTTGCCTCAATGTGATTTAAAGTAAAATAAGTGCAAACTGACACGACAAGAGGTGGCTAACTCTTTTTACGTAAGCTACTACTTATATACAGTAAATTGGTCAGCCTAATGAATGCAAACCCCGAAAATGAGGACTCAGAACATCCAAGGATGTGCAGTGTGTTTGGTGCCTTTGCTATTTACTTACGGCGCAATTAAGATACTTTTCACGTGCTACGTGCACGTGTGCGGTTTTCAGCAGCTGTCTGTAAGCAATATGTTACTCAATGGAAGACCTAAAATTTGCATTTGCTAATGATTTACCTTTCTATTACCAAAAGGGATAGTTTAATACTTTCAAATGCATAAATACTTTTTATGAGGAACACGTGTGATTGATTATAAACAGGTGATTAGGTGCTGGTGACATGATGCTTCAGTGATCGATTGCGGTTTACGATGTAAATAAACAATAAATAAATATTTTACAATCTTTTTAAGTTAAACTTTGAAACCAATCTCAGACACCGTTTAAACCGTCCGTCCGTCCATCCTTCCATCCGTCCGCCCGCCCGCCCGTCCGTCCGTCCGCCCACCCTCCCACCCGTCAGTCCATCTGTCCGTTCTCCGCCCCTTCCAACGAACAGACCCTTGTTTCGAAAATTCTAGTTTTTAAAAATCAATAACGGAATAAAAGTAAGAAAGGTGGCAAAGATCAGTAATCGATACAATCAAGTACCACACATGATCAAGGATACCCCATGGGAAAGTGACAAAAACACAATTAAACATCACAAACGAGAGCCAAGAGGCCAGCCCTTTCCCAGCAGGTGACCACAAGGCAGCAATGAACAGACGCAAAAAAAAGCATGGCAAACACAAGACATATATAACACAAATGATCCTCAAAAGAGGTAGACCAGTTTCATGGCGCCAACCTCGCCCTTAATTCTGATGTGGATCAGGACAACCTCATTTGCATATTAAGGGAGCTAATAAAGAAAAAGATGAGTTTGATTCCGTATGATTGAATGGTACTTGATGGGTACTTTTGCCTTGTTGCCTACTTTTTCTAACATGGAAAATATCCAGCAAGAATCTTTTTGTGATGACGTCCGCCCGTCCGTCTATCAATCCACCCATCTATCAACTATCTATCAAGTCACTAAGCTATAAATCAAATCAGCCATTCAATCAATCAATCAATCGATCGATTGACAGTTAATAAATCAGCAGATTACCAATCAATATAGCGGAAGTTTTTGCGTATAGTATATCGCCAAACCTGACCGATTACCGAAGTTTCCTCATTACAATATTTTTTCCTATCCTAAAAATCCCGAAATCTAGATCCGTTTATGAGTGAGGGGAATTTCCCGGAATCAGTCACTACTGAAGCATTCTGATAATGGATGAGCAAATGCCTCACAATGCATGTCAGAACATAAGGTGTGTTGCATGAAATAGACGCGAGAAAGTGTACCTTCTGGTTTTCTACATACTCACGCATTAACCCATTATACAAGTTGGGGTCCTTAACCAATTACCGCACATTTCAAAGGATCTTTGATAAGCAGTGTTTACCCTGATGAGATGCGGCATCTCCTCAGGGCATACACTGTTGTAAAGAAAAACACAATCTCCAGGGACAAAGTTTGTAAATGTATTTGCTAAAACTCCGTGAATGTAAATTTTCAACTGGATGAACAAATGTTTGGCCAACTTCGAATCGAACTAAAGTTCCTACTATAGTTATTACGTAATAGGTGCGCGCGCACGTTTACACCCAAATGGCTGCAGTTGGAACTTTAGTGAAAAGCCTTGCATGCCTCCTTTCAATTCTTCGTTGCAGACAAAAATGATGTTCATACACTGCACAGCCAACTCTAATTAACAATTACGAATAAGGTGGACTGCGAATAGAGCACAGCGAGTATTTATTTTCTAAAACAAATTATTTTTAGGCTACTGACAGATCTTGAACCCATGTTGTTAGATAGGGCTAGAGGAGGGAACCAGACAATCTATTTGAGTGGATCTCTTGTTGGACTATAGTAGCGACTATCGATGTTCGAATCAAACCTAAGTTACTATAGTAGGAACTATAGTTCGATTCGAAGTACGCATTAGTTGTTCTGGAATCCAACACTTCACAAATTGCAATACGTTCAATAATCAGCAGTCAATTTATTTGCTATATGATACGACAAGCCATAGAAAAATATGTCTTCCATGCTACCGAGCGGGTGAGATTCAACCAACCTATTCAGCTACAGGGACACTACGCTCACATATCAGCGCTTACAACTTCCACTCTCGTTTCATATTACGTCTACTGAAGACGTGAAGTTAGCTGACCTCTGCAAAAGGAGAGTACAGGGACACGTAAAGGTATCAATACACTATCTAGCCAGTGAGTTCTTCTTCTTATAATTATTAGACATTTTTAATTCTCGCTTTCACTGTCGCTTGCACTTGCACTATCACTTTTGCTTGCTGTTGAACAGGTATAGGGGTCATCTCAAACTTAATTAGCTGGAGTTAATGAGCTGACAAGAATTGCTCGCGCAGGTCTGACAAATCCGAGTGTTTGATGGTCTTCATTTGTTACTGCTTAGACAGTGTAGTGGCGGTAGACCTTTTCAACCAAGACCTGGAATTCTGTCGATTTTATGAAAATGTGCACACTGAATTGAATCATTATTTTCTTTCAAATGCAGATGTCCAAACGCATATTTATGCACACCATGGCCCACATTGATAAACTAATTACATGTATACCCTTTTTTTTCTTATATTAGTTTCGTATCAAAGACGTCCAATGTACGTCTGTCAGTCCATCTGTCTTTGTGTTCGTCTGTCACGTTTCCTGTAATTGTATATTCTCCTAAACCGCTGGTTGTGGCAATAATTTCAAACAATGCACAAGTGCATAGGTCACATGATGTAGATGGTACTGGGTAACATTTCATGTGATTTGACCCCAATGTCATTTTAAAGGTCAAATAATGTATTTTTTATCAAATGCATTTTCCCCTAAACTGATAGGTGTAGCAACTTCAAACTTTGCAGGTGCATAGGTTATATGATGTATAGAGTACTGGACAATGTTTCATATTATGGTCAGGGTCAATGGTCAAATACATGTAATGTATTTTCTTGCAAATGCATCTCCTCCTAAACTGTTGGTCTTAGCAATTTAAAACTTTGCAGATACATGCACATACCTCACATAATGCTGAGGAAACTGAACAATGTTTCATGTCAGCTTGTCCCAAATGTCAAGGTCAAAGGTCAAAAAATGTATTTCTTGTAAATGCATCTCCTCCTAAACTGTTGGACGCAGCGACTTTAACTTTGTAGGTATATAGTTTACATAATGTAGAGGGCACGGTGCAAATTACATGTGACCTTGTCCCAAAGGTCAAGGTCAAAAGTAAAAAAATGTATATTCTTGTAAATGCATCTAATCCTAAACTGTTGGATGTAGCAAATTCAATTTTTGCAGGAGCATGTTACTGAGAGCCACATGGTAGAATAGTTATATATTAGGTTATTGTGCTTTACCCTCATTAAATAATTTATATAAATAAAAAGATAGATCACATTATGAAGAGGGCTCTGGGCAAAGTTTTATGACCCTTGGTCAAGATCAACGTATATGTTGTCTTGTAAATATTCAATCCAATTCTTTATTCACTCTAGGTCAACATAGTCAACAACAAGAGGTATAATACAAATAATTGCATGCATAAAAAATACATCATGGCGGTCATATTGTTCCGTTATTAGATTCCATTTATATAATGTCTAACCATAAATCCCTGTTATCTGGTGGAGAACAACAGATTCTTTTTACTTTACATAGCTAATTTTCATAACCATACATGTATATGATTCAAGACTGATCCAGCGCACACCTCTCTGGCCCTTCTATGACTAGAGACCTTGGATGTGATGTCAGGCCAGGAATGGTTCAGCGCCTTGGCGCCAAATCAAACCTGGCCCTACCTACATCAGTATTTGAATTACGCAAGTTTGTCAGCGTTATAAATATTATATGTATTATATTAGGGTAGAGACAGTTGGTTTCTCTGTAAGGAACCACCCACCACTACCCCAAGCCATGAACACAATGAATATCTCCCTCTAAACCATTGGATGCATTAACCCACTGTCACTCCAAGGTTCTTGTCGTATCTAATCAAAGACAATGCACTGAACGATGTTTGTATTGAGACGCTACCTGCCATAAAGAAAAGATAATAACCTATGGGGAATTTTTTTTTTGACGGGCAATTTAATGGTGCATCAAAAGAATGTGATTTTAGCACCTTTCATCCACTGCCATGATCCAGGTAGAACTGTTTCAAGAGAACCAAATATACACAGTGGTTCCTTCAATAATGCTGAACATTCTACATTAAAGCAAAAAATAGACGAAATTAACTCACTTTTGTGGATCATTTTTGTTATTTATGTTTCGTGTTTTCATGCTTTCTTATCTGTTCATTGCAGCTTTGTGCTCCCCTGCTGAGAAAGGGCTAACCTCTTGGCTCACTTGTATGTGATGTTTCCTTGTGTTTTTGTCACTTTCATATGTGGCATCCTTTGTTTACGTCACGTGCATTTTCTCGGTATGACCACTGAACTTTTATCATGCTTCTGGATTTTTATTGCCTTGCATAGTGTGTTAGAGGTCAACTCTGTTATAATAGGTAGAAAAGGTGGGCAGGAAAGCCCTTTGTGCGACGATTTGCTTTAGCTAGAATTTCAAATATTAATCAGTCAAAAATACATGTACACACAATCTATGGGCTTCGTCGCAAGAGTTTCTACCCAGGAGAGGCAAGAGCCAGTCTTCACTGCTAGTGAAATAAACTAGAACCTTGAAATACTGTAAACAGAGACATGGGATATTATACTAATTAGATAGCGAATAATAAATATGCTGATCTGCGTCTTAGTTGTTCAAATAGGCATAAAGATGATTTTCTCATGATGCGGCTCATATGAACCTCGGTGTGACAGACCAAAAATAAGATCTGAGCACTTAGTGAAGACTCAGATCACACTCGGCATCCATCCAGTCAGACAGTCTGATCAGTTTTCAAGGTGCACAAAATTTATTGGCTAGCTAAGGCTAAGCTTTCTTCATGCGGACAACATGTCGCCATTCATAATCTGTCAGCGCTAAATGCGATTGAGATAGTTTTGACACTTCCCCTTTCATTTTCATCAGTGAAAGTGCAAGCGACAGTGCAAGTGACAACGAACGCAGCAAGTTAAAAATGTCTATTATTTCCTTAAATTTGCTCAAAAAATTTAGCTTCTGTTTGTTCTCATTAGAATCGACCTCAAGTGAGTACCCAGTCTGTTTTGTCTATTTGGAAATATTGCTAAACGGCTTTTGACGCGAGATTTCCAATGCACAATTCTATAGAAGAGCATAGCTACACAAATTGCGGAAAAGAGCGATTATGCAATTTTGATCATGAACAAAACTTTTCAGCGTAATTTGTAAATATTTTCTTACCCACCTGTTTTAACATATGTTTTGGGTGCTCAAAAAACCGTCTCATTCGGATGGTTCTTTTGAGTACACACAACATATGTTTTGGATGAGAAATAAGAAAATAAAATTTTCGTTACGCACTCTTTAACTAAAGTCCTGTAGACATTATATCAAGAAAATTCACCATTTTGCCGGGAATCGCGGCCCGTATTTAAAAATATTCGTCAGCTTTACAGAAGAGGACATCCCTCCTCTGATTGCTATTCTGTGAGAGGCGACAGATTAACATTGTCAATTGTAAGTGAAAGTTGACATTAAATTAATGAGCTGCGGCATGAGATTTCTAACGATTTGACATTTTGACAAGTGTAGACTCGGACGAGCCTCCACAGCCTCCTCTTAAGCTTAGAAACTGCAAATGGTGTTCAGTCAGTAGCTTAACAATCATAGAAAATTCAAGCGACTAGCAAAGGATCTGATCAGACTGCGCGTATGCGCAGGCTGATCTGAGGCTTTGCTGGTCGCACATACCACATTGTTGGAAATCTCATGCACTGGCTCATATATTATTCAATTAAAATTTAGCACTATCAGTTTCAAAGATGTTGTGAAATTTTGAATCCTAGAAGATTTCTGTTACTTTTAGTGGGAAACTAAACATATATTCCTATGTCACAAATAAATATGAAAAATGTTGCGTACCTCAAATACGCTCAAAAAGACTGTAATATGTTAACATGGATGCAATAAATATAGATTGCTTTGCTTACAAACAGTGTCCCGATATATGTTCTGTCCTTTTGAACATGTTTTGCCGGTACTAAAATAGCTATACGACCACTATTGTACTTTCAAAGATAGATGAGAATCGATGTAAACAAACATTGGCAAGTTTAGCTTGATTTTGGGCGTGCAGGTAGTCTCAGTTTACAGTTATATTGAACCTACCACAGATTATTGCATATGCGCGTAGCAGTAAAAAGTCATACTTTACCTGTATATAAGAAAAATAGAATAGCCTCATTACTATGCATCTTTGAAAGCACAATAACCACAATACATTTGGCTTCGGACCTCATACTGCATTAGTATACATCTTATGACAATAAACCCATATTAGGCCAAACGAAAAATGTGTGATTCAGGTTAACCAACCTATGCTATAGTAGTTTCAAAGATGCATAGTAATGGGGCAATTCTGTTTTTCTCATACACAGGTAGAGCATGATTATTAACTGCTACGCGTATATGAGGTTCAATATAACTGTAAATAGAGACTACCTGCACGCCCAAAATCAAGGTAAACTTGCCAGTGTTTGTTTACAACAATTCTCATCTATCTTTGAAACTACTTTACTCTAAATTATTACCTACTATCAAAATAATTTTGACTCCGAATTTTAAAGTTTAACTCTTTGCCTACTGGACAATTTGCATGCTTTTTCGTCGTCTGCTGATTTTTTTCAAATCGAATTTATCAAAACACTCTATCAGGAATACCACCAGAGTGTAAAACAGTTTGAATCCAGATCAGGCCCGACGGTTTGTCGGGTCTGATCTGGGTTTAAACTGTTTACAAATGTTATCAGCAGACGATATTGAGAAGGCAAAGAGTTAAGTAAAGAAAACTGGTAAAAAATACAATGAAAATGTTCATTGATAGACAAGGCACCATGTTTTTAACAGTAGAAGAAAATTTTATTGCGCCTTGATTTTAACAGTGATATAGATTTTCATTGAAATTTACATTCCAGTGAATATTTGTGCATTCTGAGTGAAAAATGTTTTTTCCAATAATTGTTCTTTACCCGTATCTTCTTTGATTGCTGTCATTTTATTAGGTCATTCCGCACGAGGTGAACAAACTAGGGCGAAGATTATGCTTGTACCAACCCTGCCCCTTCCTACCCCCTCTCTGGTGACTACGGCTGGTTTTCTGTTCTATGACAGTGTTTCTGCTGTTGCTGATTCATTTGCAGGGGCGTGTCTACGTGTATGTGCGTACAACTTGACGAAGCATGTAAAGGTTTTTTAATTACAGTAGAACCCATCGTTTAAAAAGCGACCACTCAAAATTAGACAAAACGATCTTAATATCAAAAGGTAGCTTAATGAAGGTCGAAAGTATTGCAGAATGCTCCCGTTACTTTTGACCTGCATTAAGCAATAATCGGTCTTGAAAGCCAATATTTGGTCTTCTTTTGGAGTGGCCGCTTAATACATTTATATTTAATTTGATTTTTGGGAGAAAAATGCAGCTAATACTGTTTAGTTGAGTGACTTGATGGCTCATTTTAGCCCTTTGAAATGCCCAAAAACCATTGCCTGCCACAGAGCTTCATCCTATACAGGGAGAGTACCTTCAGACCCCTTAAAAATGCGTACTCTATAAAATGCCTCAGGAACGCACCTGATTTGCTGTTGTTGTTGTTGTTGTTTTTGTTCCCATTGTGTGCGGGGTTTTCAATTAAGACCTCGTTTAGGGATATAGTTTTAATGTCCTATCTAGTTTAGCAATCATCTCACTTAAAGAAGAGAGAAAACTAAGTTTCTTTACTTGAAATGTATTCTCGCTGTCGTGTAGATGTCTGTGCACATGGAGTACTCTTAATATTTCTCACTCCTCATCAGCGAGATTATTGCATAACTAGTCAGGACACTAAGTACTGCATAACAAAACAAGGACCAAACACAAAACCACAACAGACAATGTGAGCAACAACAAACAATGAAACAACAGCAACAGAACCAAAAAGCCACTTTACTGGCCAAATCTTCGCCCTAGATTCTGCTGTTGTTAAAATACACATTAAAGATGTTTAGAGGCTTCCTAACTGATGCAATGCATACTCACAGAGAAACAATCTAATAAAAAAAATCTAATCAAATAAACAAACATACTGTGATGAAACAAATAAAAGAGTTCATAACGCACTAATCGTAAGGCCAACTAAAAAAGATACATGTGTTTAGGGTAGCCCGACCCTACCTAAATGTACTGGTGAAACGTAGGGTTTTTTTCAGGTTTTCTGGAAAAAAATAGTTTTATGCAATTTGAAAGGCGATATGCCTTTCAAAATACATATTTACACTCAACAAAATTTCTAATTGGTCACCTTTTAAACTCATTATTTCTGATCAAGCGCTAATAACATTAAAATGATTGTTTGCATATATGTGTGCAGTTTAATGAGCAAACGTTTAGCGGTCTTTCAGAAAAAAACTGTCTTTCAATTAAGAAATAGATCAGCTCCAGCAGTGAATTGTTGAGTAATAATTCACTGTTTGGAGGTCAGTTGTTAAGAAGATCAAATCACGAGCGCGCAGCGCGAGTGATTTATCTTCGTACAACTGACCGACAAACAGTGAATTATTACTCAACAATTCACGCACTGCAGCTGATCTATTTCGATTCTAACACACAATAAACGACGAAAACACATTCGAAGTATTCAGATTCTTCCAACTTTCCGCCATTGCACTGAAGAACTCCCGCCAATACTTAGACTACGTCGCATAAGTTTACATGTAATTGTAACGTCTTTCAAGCGTTAAAACAACGTTGCACCGTCTAACGCCATGAATGACGTCATTTTCTAGTGACGTCAGCTATCACACACTTTAGCAGTGAATTATTGTCCGATATATCACAGTTTGTTACCGTTGGCTCTATAGGCGAGGTGTGTTAGAATCCACGGTCTATTGGTTAAAAATGCAAAAATATGATCTTTTTGAAGAAAAATGGTTTTGAGTGAAGTTTTATCAAATTTAAGTGCAGTTAGTAATAAACTGGTCTAGTCAACTTCAAAAAACACCAAACACTTGAAATTTTGACTACAATAGATTTTTTACGTATTTTTTAAAATATCACATTTTTCGCGACTTTTGAAATTCATTAGTAGCTTGTGTAAAAATTGTTGTATGCATTTTATTTCAACTGAACAAGATAGCCCAAGATAGCCCAAACAGAATCGAACTTGATTCTTCCATTTTGTGATGACAAACATTTTACTGCTGCTGTGCACTTCCGGTTTGAATATAAAACTTAAAAAGTCAATTTGACGGTACTTTGCATTATTTTTTCAATTTCCAAACTAGAACAGTGACGTCTAGTAGTAATACATAATCGCTGAAATTTCAATGCCGTTTATCAGATAATAAGGCGTACAGAACAGTGCGAACTTCCTATGTAAATTTCATGCAAAAGGCTGAATTTCAATGATTTAGCTGCTGGTAGCTATTACGTAACAGAAAAGAGGAGTCTGATTGAAGGGAATCATCTGAAGCGTGCTCGTCTTTAATCACGGCAGTCAGAAACATCTTCATATAATACAAACAAAAACAAATGGACGGCGTCTCTGTGGAAAATTTCATATTGTAGCAAAAAAATGTGACTTTTTGAAATGAGGGTACCTTTACTCTAGCATCGTCTGTGCAAGCTGTAATGAAATGACCTGCAGAGTTTCGACAAGGCCTTGGGTGATTTATAGAAGCATGAATTTTGTATAACCGAATTTTACTTTCAAAACTAACGTACTGGGAGCGCAGTGGCTCAATGGTAGAGTGTTTGACTCGAGACCGAGGGGCCGAGGGTTCGAGCCTCACCGGCGTCACTGTGTTGGGTCCTTGAGCAAGACACATTTATCCTAGCCTAGCACTGGTTCAACTCAGGAAGACCCGTCCCTGTTTAACTGAATGATTGCTGATTGGACGTAAAGAATCAAATCAAACAAACAAACAAAACTAACGTAAAAATGTAAGGTGACCAATTAGAAATTTTGCTCGGTGTATTTATTTTTTCAGAAAAAATTATGTGTGCCTTCCCTACCTAGATACTCCAAACCTGTTTACCGAGACACAATTCTTTTTTTTATTTGGCCCGATAGCTACAGAAAACCGCACGGAGGGTTCAGTCAAAGACAAGCATCAAGCACCATGTTTAGGTCAGAGTCGAAAATGAGTCTGAGGCCTGACCCACCGCTGTGCAATTAAAGAGGAAATCTACGAGGAAATTCCACAATCACATACTGCAGGCAAACCCACAGCGCATTGAGCAAGAGCCACATAACATTAACAGTCGTGCAAGACTTCAGGAAGACAATAACTGTAAAGCAAACAGCTCTCTTTGCCTCAGCAAGATGATTAAGAACCTAGCAAGGACACTAAGTACCGCATAACAAAACAAGAAATGAATACAAAACCCCTACAAATAACGGGAGAATCGATAAACAATGAATCAACAACAGCAGAACCGGTATCACACCTTAGAACGGACAGCAGCCTGAATTTTAGTTTGCGCATTAGATTTTTAGGCTGTTTATATAAACAAGTGAATGAAATAAAACAGCAACACAATAATCTTTATACCAAGCGAGGGCTCAGATCAGCATGGGCTTCCAATCAGTCTTATCAGAGTCTTTGTTGCACGCATGAATTGCTCATAGCATGGTTACAATATATCTGATTTAATGACACTGGTATTTCAAAGGGGTATCCATCGTAAACGTTCAGCAAAATCTAAATTGAGCTTTAAAACAGTATGATATGAATAAGGGAGTACTGTATACCGTCCCCGATATCGTTAATGTACGAAGGGAAAATATAAGGAAAGTCACCCTTCGGAACTCTTGACAATATTGGTAACTAATCTGGCTGGCTACTATTTCTTCTCTTTTAACTGGATAGCATGTGGACTAGCGGAGAACTGATTCAGTTATGTCTAGTGGATTTAGGTTTAAAGAGCGGTTATTTTGACAATTATATGTTGGAGGCTTGTGTTGACCTTATAGCAAGACTGGGAGGCAAATTCCATCCCCAGCATTTAGCAGTATTTACCAGCATAGAAAATATTTCTTAAGTGCCAAATGCTGACAAATACTGACAAAATGAATTTTTAGCCTTAAATACTGTAGATATATTTATGATGTTTACTTAAAAATAGTAGCCCTTTGAATAAAACACACTCTCAATGTATATACGTTGGAACTGCCATAAAGTGAGTTATTAACAAACATATTCTATGCCATTAAACTTTTATAAAAAACGAGTTTAACCACGAAAACCAATGGATACAGACAGATAAATATGACGCTTGTTCTAAATATACACAAGACGACTGTCAGATTAGAACAAGTGACATTCACTGTACTCATTACAGACAAAAACAAGAAAAGGTTCCCTGAGAGACACATATACCCCCTGCATATGCTCTGACTGTCTCGAACTTACAACCCAATCGCCCCGCGCCCCAAATATCTAAAGATGTCCTTGATTTTGAGCTCTAGCATGTAACAATGCAACTGAAGCAGTCTAGTGGAAGCCAGCCATGTATGGTACCAATTATTCAAATATGAATGTTTTCTAATACATGGTTGGTAAGATATCTGCATACGATTTTGACCTCTAGCCCCACCCTGGGTCATAACTCCTAAGGTGGTTTGAAGTCACTGTGAGAAAGTCAGCCCTAAATACACTCACACAAACTTCTAAGCGGTCACCTAGCAATTCCAAAATTTTGACAAAATTTTTAATCATTTTTAACTAGTTTTAATTTCATCTTTTGACATATTGTATACTATCCGTGGTCAGCAAATTATATTCCTCTGTATTAAATAAGCGCTTATTAAACTATCTTGAATCAGAAGATATGCTGGTCGATGAACAAAACGGATTTCGTCCTGACAGGTCGTGCGAGGATCATGTATACACCGCTTGTACCGTTATAAGAAATAGAATGTTAAATAAGCAAAGTACATTTGCCACGTTTATAGACTTACAAAAGGCTTTCGATTTTGTTGATAGAGATGCATTGTTGTATAGGTTAATCAGTAACGGTATAGATGGTAAGTTCTACAACTCCATTAAAGCCATGTTTTTGGACACCACATCGTGTGTAAAATTAAACGGTATGCTTAAGCCTCGGTCACACGAGGGCTTAGGACCATGTTGCGACCTGTGTAAGACCAGTCACGTGGTAAAGTCGCAAGTAGATCTCATACGAGCGCGCGACAGGTCTTAGTGATTGGGAACAGCAATATTAACAAAATAGGTTCCAGAGAGGTCTTTGAGCATTTTTATGAACTTGGTTCTGCAGTAGATGGTTGCAGCAGATGTAGACATGTATTTAAAAGCTTTTTGGTGCATTCACAAGTAGACAGGGTAAAATTGCAAAAATAAGGTGCAAAACTGTCGCACGTTGGTTTTTATTGATCGGGAGTGATCGTGCGAGTAAAAAGCATGAAAATGGGCGGGTCGGAGAGTTTTGAACATGTCCAAAAACCTGCGACCGCGATCCAAGATCACAGGTATGATAGTAGACTGGTATCAGACAAGTAAATAAAGCAATACAAAAAATTGCACACAACTATGTAAACATCTACTACGACTGTACCAATATCTTAAAAAATGTCTGATATATACTTTATTGTAGACAATGGGGCAGTAATAAAGTACCAAATATTTATGTGTTTAGTAGTTAGAAGTCTTGGACACGTGGTCTGAAACCAGACTTATATTATGGTAGTGTTCCATGACATATGGTGTATGTGCTGCGTGTACATGTGCAATGTTCAACATCACATTGATCCCAGCGTACTCAAAGCAGCTAGGAAAGATATTTTGGTATTTCACATACGTGAACAGCTAAGGTTCAGGAAAGCCCGCACTTTTTAGACAAAAACGCCGGGTTTGGTCTCGATCCAAACTGTTTGGCACTTAAACCTCGTTATTGTTGCAATATTGTTTTAGAAAAAGTTAATCTGAAAACACCTCGAGATACCAAAATGTCCTGATTTTTTTTTTTGACCATGAGGCTAAGATCAGCCGCACCATAGCTTTCGTGACTCGGTGTGAAGCATGAACGTGGCGGTAGACACAGATCAAAACATGGATAATCAGTGCCGGACCTGGGGGGGGGGCACCCCCCCCCCCCCCGAAGAGGGAGTGAGTGCCCTTAAAAAATCACGCATATATGATATTGCGAGTTTACAAGGGCAATGCATAATTGGGAAAGATTACTAATATATGATAACGGATTACACACAAAGCAACTCTGCTGAAAGAAAAGGTGGCCGTGGGAGCACAGACAGGGCTGTGAGTGTGACCCGGGCTTGTAAATGATGGGATTTTAAATCTCCTGAAGTCTGGTCGCGGAGAATAAACACTTTTGTGCCCCCTCCTAGTTCCACACAAAAAAACTCGGAAATTTGAGGTGGGTCAAGGGGGCACTTATCCCCAGTCAGAAGGCAGTGGGGCTGGAGTGTGCTCCCCCCCATCTTCCATTTCTTGACTCTTCCATTGCAAATCCCAAGTAGTCTAGTAGTCACAAAGCTAATAAGTTAGCTGTGCCCCCTTCCCCCGACCAGACTCAGGGAAATTAAAAAGAGAGCTACAGTCTCTAGGCTGCTGCCGCGCTGGGCCTATGTTATTGGGTTTGGGGTGAATGAAAAAGTACAAAGTACAGGGGAACCTATGCCCGATTTTTTTCTTAGGTGTGGACTTTATTGTTTTCTAGCATTTTTTTTTTCAAATTTTAAGCCCCTCCTCCCTCATCCCGCTCACAAGCTCACAAGGGCTCTGCTGTTTTTCTGGACATTGGGCTGACTCAGACTTGTATTGCAACTGCTGTGCCCCCCCCCCCCCCACATGGGAACCTTACCATAGCTCCAAGAGGACGACAAGAAAATGCAAAATAATAGTTAGGAACAAGGTGTTTGAGTCCCAGGGGGGGGGGGTACTCTCAGTTTTTCTTCATACGTAGGCTCGGGTCCAGCATCTACCGTTCACTCCAAAATAAAGATCAGGAATTTCAAGCATCCCCAAAAAAATTTCAAAATTTTAGCAACCCCAAAAATATCCCCCATTCTGTACCATGACCTTAAGAAAAGAACCTAAAATACATAGAAATGAACCCTAAATAAAGCCCGAATTTGTGATGACCCCCCCCCCCACCCCCCGAAAAAAAATATCCACAAAATCTTCATACCCAAAAGAATATTCATTTTTTCTGCAAAACACCCAAAAATATCGACATTTAAAATTTTGAACCCCCCAAAAATAGCCCCAGCCTAGGTATGTATGAAAATATCAGATTACCCCCCCCCCGGGCTTTGAGTGTCTAACCTTACTTTAAATTGAGGTTATAGAATATGGAAAAAGGGCTTCAAAATGGCTTGAAATGCATACTCAGAGACATAGATTTTAAAAAAATTCCGTGGGGGGGGGGGTCCCCGACCACCCTCCAATGAGCGGGGGGTTTCACCCCCTCTCATACTCTCCCCCGCTCACGGCTTGAGCCGCTTGGTTCAAGCTTTCGGCTTGAAGTGCCCCCCCCCTCCCCTTCCGTAAACAACACCTCTGGGTCCAGCCCTGATCATGCAGTCCCACTGGATAGTTGAGCACTGCAATAGTGCGGCTTTCGTGACGCGGTTCATAGTACATTTATATCATATTCAGAAAAAAAGGGAATAGCAATCTATCATCTACTTTATGTAGGGAGTAGGTCAATAGGGGTCGAGGTCACAATCAAGCCATGCAATGTCATTCATAACCTCTTACGATACTTTGGTATAAAATGTCTGAACTGAAAGAGAGCCGAAATCATAAAGCCTTCGGAGACAGCATGTTAAAACGCAAGATTACAAAAATCAAGTTTACCAATCTTTACATGCTGGGTAAGGTATGACTTTTCAAAAGTGTCGCCTTCTGATTTTCTTCAAAATGACATTTCTTTTAGAAAAGTAACAAAAAAATCAGGAATACCTCAGCCAGGATCAAACAGTTTTGATCCAGATCAGGTCCGATGTCAGTAATTTTATTCAGTCATTTTTAAAGCCTTATATGGGAGTCATTCCCAATCCAAAATGGCATTTTCCCAATTTCATGTATTTTAGTACTTATTTTCCCATTCTTTATTATATATCTTCCCAAATGTGAAGGAAAAGGTAGCTTCCCAAAATCCGAAATAAATTCACTGGATGTGATTGTTGGGCCCGATCTCGGTCTTAACCGTTTACGAGAAACGTCAAGCCGAATCTCGATCTAAAACTGTTTTGGGTTGACACTTTCTTCATTTTGGCGGCATTCTATTCGTTTTAAACCTGTATTCACTTAATGGATTCTTCCTCCTGATTAGATGCATAAATTTTGGAACGGTCCATTATATATAGAGAGGGGTCACAGCTTATAATTTCAAAATATAATTACATTTCTTTCTCTGAGGATTCCTTTTTGTCATACATGTCACAAGCAGTGTAGACCCTGATGAAATGCGTTATTTTGTCTAGGTCTTCACTGTTTGCCAGACGGTACGTTCATCAATTATTTTTCGAAATAAATATATTTGTCTGCTGATATGATAACGGTGCTTAATGCGTATCCCCCAAATCGGTCATTGTATCTATTTTCATAATGTGTGTATGACAGGAGTGAAGTCTCACATATACGTAGACTCAAACCTTCGCTGCTTGCCTTTGCGATTAAGAATCTAAATTCATGAGCTGGGTCACATGACCGTTCTGATTATATCACAACCAATCATAGAATGCATTTTTCCAAATAACATTAACGGTAGGTCATAGATAAATCCCAAAGACTGGTCCTTAGTAGTCGCGACAAGTCTTACATCTCCAAGATTCGTGACTAATCGCGCGATTCAGTGATCGCGCGATCTCGTGTGACCGAGGCTTTACCAGCTGGTTCCCAGTCTCATCTTGAGTCCGACAGGGTGATAGTATTTCACCAACAATTTTCGCATTTTTCATCAATGATTTGGCAGAAGGTTTAAAAATGCTGCACAAGGGTGTTAATTTTAATAATCATGAAGTCTACTGCTTGTTGTATGCTGATGACATCATGCTGATGTCAGAAAGTGAGGAAGATCTGCAAATCATGCTCGATTTTGTCCACGAATGGTGTGATAAATGGCGACTGCGAATAAATTATGCCAAATCAAATGTAATGCATTTTCGAAACAAAGGAAAAGACTGCCGGGCCGCGTAGCGCAGTCGGTAACGTGTCTGGCTACAGATGCGTGTCTGACTGCAGATCCAGGGGTCGCGAGTTCGATCCCGGTCCGGTCCCATACTTTCGTGGAGATTGATCATGAAATGATTTCTACGGTCATTCTCCTCCCCTTCCGCTGATTCATTCAAGAAGGGTTGTTGTCAGTAATAAGCGAAAGTATGTGCACGAATTACTGGTTAACCGCTTGTTCAAGCCTGCCCAGGAAAAAGTGTGGTTAGGTCAACTGACCGTCCCGCAATGACCATAGCTGTTGACTTGGGACGTAAAGCAACAAAAACAAACAAACAAACAAACAAAGGAAAAGACTGCAGCAACTTTAATTTTCATATCGGGAACCAGATGGTTGAGTACACAAAAGTTTACCGTTACTTGGGCATTCATATGCATGAGAACTTAGATTTTTCTGAAACAGCCGAAGTACTGTCCCAGGCTGGTGGCAGAGCTTTGGGTGCAATGATATCCAAAATACATGGTTTTAAGGACGTTGGATACAATACATTCACCAAAATGTTCAATTCTTGTGTGAATCCAGTAACTGATTACTGTTCAGGAATATGGGGGTTCAAACAATTTAACAAAATAGATACACTGCAAAACAGAGCTATACGATACTTTCTTGGGGTCCATAGATTTACTCCAATACTTGCCATAAATGGGGAAATGGGCTGGGCATTATCAATTCATAGGCGTTGGGTCAATATGATTAGACTGTGGAACCGTCTGATTAGTATGGACGATAACCGCCTAACAAAATGTGTATTTAATTCTGACTATACTGCTACAGGTAAAACTTGGTGCTCAGACCTGAAAAATCTTCTACTTCAGGTTAATATGCAACAAAGTTTTGAAAACAAACAAATTGTTAATTTAGAGCATGCTAAAAATTTGTTTAATAATAAGCACCAACAAAAATGGAATGAAAAACTACATACTGTATCAAAACTCAGAACCTATGTAACCTTCAAATCAAACTACGAGACTGAAACTTACTTAAAACTAAATATTTGCAAAGCTGAAAGATCTCATTTAGCTCAATTTCGCTGTGCTGTGCTTCCACTTAAAATTGAAACTGGTAGATTTTTGGGATTAAACGTGGAAGACAGGCTTTGTCAAGTATGTGACCAAAATGCAGTTGAAAATGAAATCCATTTCTTGTTGCATTGTACTTTATATGATGATTTGAGAAGAGCTATGATCGTCAAGTCAGAAAGAACTTCAAAGAAGGGATATTGGATTTAGAACATTGACAGAGACAGAAAAACTCACTTTTATTTTAAAACACGAAGAAAGGCAATGTGCAAAATTTATATTCAATGCAATGCATAGAAGAAAATCGGTATTATATCGTTAAATTCTTATATTTTCAACTCTTTCTCTGTTTTAAAACACATAAAGAAATTCGTCTGTCGATAAATATTGAGCATTGGAACCAACAATATCGACTCTGACTAGACTGCTTCATGTGAGGCAGTCTGATCTGGCTCCACATTGCTTGCTTCGAATGCCATCAAAATGCAAAACTAGACTACAGGACAACCATCAGCAAATGATATTGTGAATAAGCTTTCCCTACTCTGAACTGCGGGGGTGTCACATAGAATCATCCTCGCAGATTATCGTGGGAAAGGCTAGTACTTACAAAATAAAGCTATAAGAAAGTAACTGCTTCCTCTGAGTACATAAACCACATTTTGCACCGACATGCCATTGTTATTCTCCACTATCACTTATCCTGTTTACTTGTGTCAATTTGATGCTTTACATGTAAATTTTGTATATATGTAAACAGAATAGCATATACCACATATTTTTTGAAGTGACATATAGGCCCAATGCGGCCGGGTGTTAAACATTAAATTATTATGTTCTTTGCTTTGCTATACACATGTCACTATAATAAAATTATCTTATCTTATCTTATGTATTGAGAGATGTCATACAAAATATCATTCCATGATGTTTCACGTGAAATTAATGAAGAACCAAATGCCCCTGTTAATAGGACAGATACATGGTGATTTAAGGTGACCGCTTAGAACTTTGGGCAAGTGTAGTAACTGTTGCTCAAGTACAATTGATTCTTAAAAAAATCTTAAATTGTCCTAGAATTTAATCTCTAACCCAACCCTGGGGCAAGGACCCAAGTGACTGAGGTTGTCGAATGCAAGCCTGTCATGAATGATACCAAATGTCCAAATATGAATGTTTTCTAATAATTTGTTGGTAAGATGTCTGCATAAGTCATGAAAAATAGACAGGTATTAATTTACCTGTGCAACTGTGACACCTGCCATAATGATCCTATATATACATCAAATCCCAAAATAATACCCATTTCAAGAGGGTACAGGATAGGCTGGGGCAAGGATTGACACTAGGATGTTATGATTGACTTCATGTTTTGCATTTAACTTTTGACAATTAATAGCCTATGTGAAAGTAAGGAGAGGTGTCCACAATAGTCTGGTATGGCTTTAGTTGCAGATAAGGATGGTTATTTGATGATAATTTAAAGCTAATAGTCCTTATTTCTTCATAAAAACATATGTTATCGCCTTTTGTGGGTATGTATTGAACTTCATTGATGAGATGTTTCTAATGAATATCCAAATAACAGTTCTGTTAGAGAAATAAAGAAAACCATCACTCATCCAAATCACCACAACCTTATTTGTAGCTATGCACAAGCCATTGACAAGTATTTTTGCGGTACGAAACAGACTTTTTTTTCTAAATTTCACTTTATTTAATTAAATGTTAAAGAAGTAGACTATGATAATTTAACTGATAAACTAGTATATTGAAATATTGAGTCAACTTTTTTTTAGCCTCTATTATTGAAATTATCCTTATAAATGTTTTGCCTATATTTTGTAGGAAATTCCAGGGTAGTACATTTAATTTGCCAGTATTTGAAGGTATTTTCCAGTATTTACTGGTAATTGTTACTGGCATGGAAACTATCTTTATTGACTGGCATTTTACCACCCTTAATTCATGGTACATAATCGATGATTCTGGAAGTATTTAGCGGTATTATAAAACAGCTGCAGAAGAAAACAAGAAATATCTTTAAAAAAGATATTCGGCGGCTCTCAAATACTGACGATAAACGCAACCACATTCGCTGGTTTTAGACGAAATTCCCTTCTACGCCTTTGCATGCTGGAATCTAAAACCAGCGAAGTTGTGTTCCTGTTTCTGTCTCTCGTGCACATCTAACTCTTTTCGCTAATATGCATCTGATTTTTTTTTTTAATTTTAGGCATTCACCAGCAAGGGTTTGGGAACAATGTTTTAAGTCCAAAGTTTTTTGGAAAATGGGGGGGGGGGGAGGTGATGACAATAAATTAATGTAAAACTAGAGCTGCAGTCGATGGTACACCATCGCAAATACCCGCTTTTTTACCTATAACCTTTACCTTGGAGTCAAGGTCGCACAAAATGTAGCTCAGTACCTTCTACATAATGTGACGTATGCACCTGTGAAGTTTGAAGTTGCTATGTCCAAAGGTTAAGGAGGTGCTGCATTTACAAGAAAATACATTATATGACCTTGACCTTGTGGTTAAGGTCACACAAAATGTTGTCCAGTACCCTTCAAATCATATGACCTATGCACCTGCAAAATTTGAAGTTGCTACATCCAACAGTTTAGGAGAAGATGGATTTACAAGAAAGGACATTATATAACCTTGACCTTGGGGTCAAGGTCATACAAAATGTTGCCCAGTAGCATCCACATCATGTGACCAAAGCACCTGCGAACTTTGAAGTTGCTATGTCCAATGGTTCAGGAGAAGATGCATTTACAAAAAATACATTATTTGACCTTGACCCCAAGGTCAAGGTCACATGAATTGTTGCCTAGTACCCTCTACATCATGTGACCTATGCACAGGCAAAATTTGAAGTTGCTACTTCCAAAAGTTTATGAGGAGATAAGTTTACAAGAAAATACATTATTTGACCTTTGACCTTGACCTTGGGGTCAAGGTCACAAAAAATGTCACCCAGTACCCTCGACATTATGTGACCTATGCACAGGCAAAATTTGAAGTTGCTACTTCAAAAAGTTTATGAGGAGATGAATTTACAAGAAAATACATTATTTGACCTTTGACCTTGACCTTGGGGTCAAGGTCACACGAAATGTCACCCAGTACCCTCTACATCATGTGATCTATGCATCTACAAAGTTTGAAATTGCTACGTCCAACGGTTTAGGAGGAGATACAATTACAAGAAACGTGACGGACGGACGGACGGACAGACGCACGGACGGACGGACAGACGGACCGACTTTGGTACGAAATTAATATACCCTATTTTTCTAACGAAAAAGCGGGTATAATTAAACGTTCACGGAAACAAACCGAACACCAGAAAAAAACATAGCCAGGATCGAGGAATAAATGCATGTAGGATTCAAAACTGATCGACACCCAGTAAGCACGTACAATCGGGCCATCATCGGCCCGCCACTGAAACACCATCCGAATGAGGTTTTGCTGGCAGGCCGATAGTGGCCCAAGTTTAAATGCTGGCTGACCCATGCGCAGATCCAGGAATTTTTACCAGGGTGGTCCAGGCCCTACTGCCAGAAAACAGCTCTGACAACGGTTTTTGTCTTTTTTGTCCTCAACTTTTACAGTTTTACAGTAGCTTATCAATGGTTTATTTCAAAGAAAACTATAATTTTACAAGATTTCAGGGGGTGGGAGGTCCAACCTATTCCAGGGGGTCAAACTTTTTTCCAGGGGGGGGGGGCGTTGGCTGGGGGTCCAAATGCTAATTCTAGAAACCCATAGAACTTATGATTTTCCAGGAGGGGGTGCGGACCCCCTATCCCCCCTCTGTATCCGCGCATGTGACCATTTAACTACTCGTAATTGATAGAAGAGACTTAACCGATAGTTTCACTGTTCTTGTAACATATGCCAACTAGGGCAAGCTCAATCGCCTGAACCCAAAGGTTACGTGCAAATTCGCGGTTTATTTTACGCCATTGTAATGGAACAAATTAAATTCACTTGTTAATTATTTTTTTTAAAAAATCAATGGTTTATAATCACCATTTTGGGACAATGACACATACCCCTGGAATTGGGATTTTAGCGCGAAAACGCCTAAAATTTGCGAATCTTGAGTGTTGTTAGCTATATTGTCAAATCATAAAACACATCATATTTAATCTGAATTTAGCTGTACTGTTAACTTGCATGATGTTTAATATGGGACTGCGCAATGTTGAATATTACCAGGGCTATCACTCATATTTTTGAGAGTTCATAGGGCAAAATGTAGAGGGCACAATTTTTTATAGGGTACATGGGCCCACGAAAATTCCGACAGCTAAGCATTTTGGAAGCGCAGAGTAGGCTTAGATTTCCTATTAACTGCTTAAAGTGATTCTGCAACCCCACCCTAAACAAATTTGACCGGGGCTCCCCTTTACATCATTTGCATGAAAATGACTAAGTCAACACACTGAAAAAACATTTGGCAGGGGTTCCCTTATACATTATGACTTTCCGTTCACCCCAGCCCTTTCCCCAGTCAACATAAAGTTCGAATAAAATAGAAAAAACTGAAGAAGTGGGATGGGGCACTTGGTACTACAGAAGCTTACACCAAAATACCAGCTCCTTCAGGTGTGATAGACAAGAGACAGTAAAGATAGTCAAAATAACATCTAGCTTCTATCATTTCCATCTCCATTCTTACACACAGATGTACGAAATTAAGCTACCAAATTTTATCAGCTAGTTGGTATTTATCTTTTTATGCATCCGGAGAACAAGTTTGAATTGATTGTTGTACTTACAGAGGAAATTACCTGTTGAAGTAAAGAAGTAAACCAAGGCTGATATGCCGATCGTTAGAGGGGCCCTGATAATGCAGCGAGAGGATTTACATCGTAGTAGCACGACTGTTATGCCGATAGTCGTTATAAAATGTCCCAACGGGAACCCAAATAAACAAACAATTTTAAACACAATTTACTCGAAAAACGATGATTTTTTCCTTGAATTTTTTTCCGACTTGAAATTGGGATTTTTTCATCCAAACATTGAAGAAAAGTAACGTCTTGGCATTGGGAATATAACCGTATAACGGCCAAAAAAGACTATTGTCGATTATATGTGAAACAGACTATAATCATGTCCAGATATGGGAATTGGAAAAGTTACAAATATTTTATTTAAATAGCGTGATATTACTGTAAAGTCCTTTCGGATTTAGTGGATTTATTTTATAATGCACTTCTTTACTGTGTGCAAGGTATGTAAACAATGATAGTGACATCAATTTACAATACTGTACATCAGGGGTTGACCTATATTCGAGATAAGGTCGTTAATACATTTGCATTTTTAGAACCAGTGCACAGACTGGTTCTCTGCCATTTACATGTATGTTTTCAAGTGTAGTTGCATGTTTGATAAGATTGTATGGACATTCTGAGTATCAACCAATGAGAACATAAAATTTAGATCTAAAGCGATAATAGAACGGCGGCCAAAGCCGCCGTAAAAAGGTAGATTTTGGCCTCGATCGTTTAGCCCCAATTCTAGGAAAGGATGCCTCTTGCTATACAACTACTATTAGCATGAAAATAATTTCGGAAGGGAGAGCCTTAGAGATGACCCAGTCAACATCAGCACTGTTCAAAATTGCTAGTATATTATCTAAAAACCCCATGAATCATGTTAAATTTAGAAATTACCTGAAACAATATTTTGATAGAAGCTATTAATGATTTAAAAATATTAGTCAGAATTATCTTTTAATTATCACACACAAATTATTTGAATTTCATTTGATCATATTGCAAAGAATTATTTCAAATATTACTTGTTCAATCAATTGTTTTGGTACTGTGCTGGTTTTGCAAAACATGATTGTTACTTTCAAATCATGATAAATTAGCTAAATCGAATTAGATGGGATACATATTCACAGAAGTCAAACGACTTTCTCTGAATTGTGTATACTAGCATTGTATTGTATATCTCTCTTTATATGTTTGTTACATGTACAAAGAATACAAATTAATTATGTTTAAACCAAATATTACTTGCGAATTAGCTTTTAAAAAGCTGAGTGAGATACACTTAGTTTCAAATATTGCCACACATTACATTATTTTGAAACATTACGCGTGAATCATTTTAATGTTCAAGCGAATTATTCACGCACATATAAATCATGATCTGTTTTGAAAATCTATCCATGATTTGTACATAATAAAACACATCAATTGTAATTTATTTTGAACCAGTACTCTGCAATTATATTAGAAATCCACGCATCATTTAATTTAGAAATGTTCTTAAAAGGGTATCCTTTGGAAGCAAAGACTGCACCGAAGAACTGAAACTAGAGTGCGCAAAAGAAACCTATTTTTGATACTCATTAGTATTGTCACTGCCAAGACATACTACCCTTTGAAAGGAAAATATTAATGTTTGGGGAAAATATGAGGGAAGACGTTACCTATTCATTGTTTTAGTGTTCTTACGGACAGGTATTTCTTTATGTTAATAAATACTTCCCACGTTGAAATATGTCCAATACTTTGCATACAGTTTGTTTTATGCATGGACTGTCAATTTATGAAATCATATCAAAGTTTTCAGCATTGGACCATTTTTTTACAATTGAAAGTATAATCTTAGGTTTAAATTATAAGCTAAAATAGTTGTAATCTTCGCCCAGCTTCTTTATTCTAATTTCAATTATTTATCATGACCTCAAGCTTTTTAGAAAATGTGGAAATTTATTTGTTATCCCAAGCAGGGACAAGATTCTGCATGGTATATTTAAATAAATCCCCAAAATAGGACTTGGATTTTTATAGTAAATTATATATTAAAAATTCGGACATTGAAAATCTTAAATTTTTGTTTTTATTTCATGGACTAGCATTTTATCTTTTAGATAAAAAAAATCGGGAGTCAAACCCCTCCCCATATATTTCGAGCATAATTCAATATAAAAAGTTACGTAGTGATTTTTTTGCCATTTATACAATTCCATATTACTATAGTTTGAAGAAATTCAGCAATTAAACGCTAAAAAGAAGAGAAAAAATAGCCACAGTATAATAGGTGCCCACCCGGGTATCCATCCTAGTTCTCTGGTTCCATAGTCGGACACGCTAACCACTAGGTCAGGAGGCCAAGTCGTTTGTGGCTCACAATAATTGCAGTTGTAGAATATAAAGTTATCCGACGCAGAAATGGGTTAGCCGCACATGTCTTTAAGTTGTCAATACCCATGACCTAAAGTTTCATTAACAGTGTGTTGTAGCGTAACAATATTAGAATCTACATCTAGGTTGAAGATTTGGCTGGTGAAATAGACATATATATATATACGGAGGGATATAGTGAATCAACTGAGCCAAAAGATGCTGTAAATATTTCGAACCCACGACCTCGGCAACACCGCCTAGCACTACACCAGACACTGACGCTACCAACTGCGCCACTGAGACATCCCCAAAAAAAACAGATGTTCAGGAAGCGGTTATATTGACGACGACTTATGTAGTACACGTCGTATATTGGTTCTTTTTCAATGGATGGCATCTATTTCGTTCGCAAGTGAAAGCCTGATGGACCCAAGGATACAAGTGAAATTAGATAAATATCAGAAGTGCGGAAATATAATTTCACAAACACCATTGCTTTCGAGCTACACAGGATCAGAAACTGATACAGATTCAGACAGTAGATAAATACGGAGGGATATAGTGAATCAACTGAGCCAATAGATGATGTAAATATTTGGCCTCTAGCGAGATTCGAACCCACGACCTCGGCAACACTGCCTAGCACTACACCAGACACTGACGCTACCAACTGCGCCACTGAGACATCCCCCCAAAAAATATATATAAGCCAGATCCCCACCTCGAGTGCTATGACTGCTGTCCATTCTTACTTAAAAGTGAGTATCACCAGGAAATACCACACTTACAGACCACCCATGGCACCACGAGGAAGAGACACAGATCAATAACAATCACGCGACGGCAAGCACACATTTAAAGTAAAGCAACAAGCTTTCTCTTCCTCAGTGAGATCATCATAAAACTAAGAAAAGGGACAATATGTACCGCATTACAAAGCAAGGATCAAAGACACCATTAATGGGAGCAATGATGAATCACCAACAACAGAACCACAGTCTTAGAATGGACAGCAGTCGAAGACACCAGAGGCCTAAATATATTTTACCAACCGAATCTTCGCCCAATATTCTGGTGTTGTTAAAACACAAATATTGTTTAGCTTGCGTGGACGCTTCCTAACTTATGCAATGTTTCAACACAGGGAAACAATTAAATCTGAATTCACAGACAGCCAGTGCTATGGAAAACCCATGTTTTAGCTGCTAGGTTGCTTAAACAAGGCTTTAGATACCATAAACTTTACAAAGCAGCATTTTAAAACAGGCCGTTCTTTCTAAAGCCATGATTTATCTAGTTAAATATTTTACTCAGTCATTTACAAACAAGCCATGATTTATCTTGAAATTATTCCCAGAATCATTATAATACAAGTCATGTATTATTTGAAAAATTTCACTCAGATTCATTTCTAAACTAGGCATGCGTTATTTCTAATAAATATCCAAAGTCATTTTGAAATAAGCCACTGGTTATTTTGAAGTATTACTCTGAATCATTTTAAACTAATCATGAATTCTTATAAATCATTACTCAGAATCATCATAAAATTAGCAATGGAATATATCTAAATATACATCAGAATGCTTATTACCGCGTGCATATATCCCATTGGAACGAGTACCTATTTAGTTCAGGTGTGCTAACTTTGTGCATGCAGTATTATTTTGTATGATTTTGCCGTTTGTAGATTTTAAGCAATTCTTATAAAATATAATAACTAGGAAACAACAGAAATAGTAAGTGAGTATGATCAGAAAATACCACAATCACAAACCGCAGACAACCCCATGGCACCGCGAGGAAGAGCTGCTCAACCACCACGAGACACCAGGAAGACAAATTAAGCAAAGCAACCAGCTCTCTCTTCCCCATCAAGATGATTGCAATACTAGAATGGACATAAAGTAACGTACAACAAATCATATAACATTACAGACTCCCACAATGGGAGTAACAATAAACAAAAAGTTTGTATTACTGGGTTTGAGATAATAATTCTTCGCTTTATTTATTTATTTATTTTTATTTATTTTTTAAACCAGTGCATTTTGTATTTTAATATATTGATATGTATCACGTTGATATTTTCGTTCATTTTGAGCCTCGACCTAGTCAAGTAGAAGGTTTAGGTGGTTTAAATTTGAACCAGAAATCCAAATGTCGAACCAATTTTTTTCGCGTTTGTGCGTACGGTTTAAATTGAATATTAAAAGGATGAATAAAACAAAACAACAATAGCAAAAACATTTACTGAAATAAGTAAAGGATTATCTAAATATATATCAAAAGTGCTTATTACAGTGTACCTATATTTCATTGGAATGAGGCCCTAATTAACAGTATGCATGCAAGATAATTTTGTATGTTTTTGCCGTTTGTTGATTTTAGACAATTCTTTCAGGAATACACTCAGAGTGTCAAACAGTTTATAGCTATATGTGAACTGTTTTTTCAGCATGCTGTCGTTATTCAGCAAAAGTCGTAAGCCTGTGATTGCCAATAACAAGCATACGAACGAATGTCAAAAATATGTGTGGCATTCATCAGAAGGTGAAAGAATTTTCGTTAACATCTAGCTGTTTCTAACGACTCAGCTGTTCAGCTGTTTCTAACGACTCGGAATATTTAAAAAATGGATAAATCAAACATGCGCTCGGTTGTTATCTACTTTACAGATTATGCGTCTCTTGTCTATGTTATCTGCAAAAAAATAATGAAGAGCAAAAATTCACAGAACAATCCAATAAGAGCGTGTAATACCCAATATAATTCATTTGTTGTCTACTTTTGAAACCGCGTTCTGAATCAAGTAACTTAATAATAGATTAAGAGCACGTCAACCAAATCAATGTAGATTGTGCAATTTGCAAAACTTACAAGAGCACGTTATTCACAATTTATATATATACCCAACAAAAATGAAACTTTAACCAATCAAATATCGCCAAGAAAATGTCCATTAATCAATAAAATCGATTGTAATTTACCTTAGTTGTAGGTAAATATTTGAGCTTACATGATGCATAAAAATCTGAACGTTTTGACTTATTCAGCTTTTCAAAGCTCTATCCTAAATGCCATATTTGCTGAAGGAATTTGTGACACACGAGTATCAGCATATGATATTTCATATTCCGTGCTTTTCTTTGTTTGTTTTATAAGTGAAATGTAAAGATAAGATGCCTTTGAAACAGTTTGAGTCATTACAGTGCTGATTGTTGGTTTAACCATCCAAATTCATTGGGCTACTTTACTGCTAGTAATGTGTTTATTCTCAGTCACGGATAACGGTTTTGGCCAACAAAAATCTAGCTATGTATGCTTATTTCAGACATTGTAGATAAGCATGATTACATTTGGACACTAATTTGACAATCAAAAGTGAATACAGCCGTCTTATTCTGTTGACATTTCATAAGGTTTCCCTCCAGTAAGTAATAAACAGTTTTTGGATAGTCTACATCAGGGACTATACGCGTGTATGGTTCAATAAGATAAAAAACAAAGCATGGTTATTTGAATAGCTATCTGTCCATTGATATTTGTCCCATTGCTTAGTTTTATGTTGAAAGAGACCGCTTTAGCAGACATTATGTTTTTGTGTTTTTACAAATTGACCCCCATCTGCTTGAAGACAGTTTTTAGGAGGTTATATAAATCTTTCCAAAAGAAATATCTAGAATAAAACTTCCAATAAAATGCTTACAAAAAGATGCTACCAAAATTGTTTTACATTTACGGCTTTCAGAAAAATGCCAAGTTTTACCGTATTCATTTCTTTTTTGTAGGGTATATATTGAATAGCGCATAATCCACAAAATTAATTTAGAGTGCGAAATCACGTATAACGTAATCCACAGAAATCAAGTTGTTATCAACTGTGTTATCAACTATGAAATAAATATATGTAATTACTCGGAAACATCAATTTGTATTACTTGGTCCGAGATATTTCAACGCTTTTTTCTTGATTTTTTAAAAAAAGAAACAGAGGTTTTCTGTTTTAATATATAGATAAATAAATATGTATCACGTTGAGCTTTATAGTTCCCTTTACGCCCATTTTGGACCTCGGTCAAGAATAAGGTTCAGGTGGTTTGAATATGAACCAATAATCCAAAAGGAAAAAAACATTTTTTCACATTTGTGCGTACGGTTTGAACTAAATATTAAAAGGAATAAAACACACAAAAAATCCACATAAAACTATTAACTGAAATAAAGCGATGGATTATACCTGAATGTATACATGAAACAGAATGTTTTATTACATCACACATATATCTCATTGGAACGAGGTCCTATATATTTTTGTGCATGCAAGATAATTTGTATGTTATTTGTCGTTTGTTGATTTTAAACAAATCTTTCAGGAATCAAAAATATGTGTGATATTCATCAGAAGTTTAAATAATTTTAGTAAACATTTAGCTGCTTCAAGCGATTTGGAATACTTTTTAAAAAAAATGGCTAGATCGAACATGCGCTCAGTTGTAATCTATTTTGCAGAATACGTTTTCTTAGTCAAGTAATAATATGCACACAATCTGCAAAAAATAATGAAAAACACAAATTCACAGAACCATCCAAAAAGAACTTGTAATGCCTTTTGTCGTCTACTTTTGGAAACCGTGTTCTGAATCAGGTGTCTAAATTATAAAATATAGAGTACGGCAGAGTTTGCAATTTGCAAAACTTATAAGAGCGCGTAATATTCACGATTTATCTAAGAGTGCTTAATCCACAAAATTAATTTCGAGTGCGAAATCACATACGTCGTGATCCGCACTGAAAAGCATGTTGTTATCAATTGTACGGATAAAAAATAAATAAATAACAACTGGACAAAACAATTTGTATTACTGGGTCCTAGATAATTATTCAACGCTTTTTTAGTTTATATTATGAAAACAGTGCGTTTCTATCTTAATATACTATGATAAATAAATATGCATATAACGTTGAACTTTATAGTTCCCTCTTTTCGCTCATTTTGAGCCTCAATCTTGTCAAGTAGAAGATTCAAGTGGTTTGATCCAACAACCCAAATGTAGAACCGAATTTTCTCACATTTTTGCGTACGGTTTGAACTAAATATTAAAAAGAAAAACAAAAGAAAGAAAAAACAAAACAAAACAAATAAACATGAAACTATTCACTGTATCTGATACATAGATGTCAGTTATTGCTGTAAACGTAAGTCACACGAAAGTACTTATATTAAACATTCGCATACAAAGTATCTATCATGCGAAAGAAATGGAAAAATCTTGTTAACGCCAGAACCCAAACCCTCCAAAGAAAGAAAAATATCACTAGAACAAAAATGTCATACATTGTAACCGTTGCAAGCATTTTTTTTTTTTACTTTTGCAAGAAACAAACTTTAAGTCTTTGCATGCTGCGATATTTTTTCATGCTTTTGTTGTCGTCTGCCGACTTTTTTCCAAATCAACTTTTTCGAAAAATCTTTCAGGGACACTATCAGAGTGCCAAACGGTTTGGATCCAGATCTGGGTCCAAACCGTTTGCAAGGGTTATCAGTAGATAACGAAAGCCGCTGCTAGCAAGGAAAGAGGTATTGTGCTCATTAGAAGCATCTCTCACAACAAAATACGGTCAAATCTCATTAATTTGAAGTCCTTGTAACCTGAGTTTTACTTCGAATTAAAGAGAGGTATTCATTAAATAATATATAATCCCCAAAGAGGTTATTATCAGTATTTCCTACCATCATAACATATGTTCTATGTGCCCATTGAAAATAGTTCATAAATAATTTCTGAATTCAATGTATCCCAAACTTTCTAATTCGAATAAGCAGGTGCTTCGAACTTTCTTTAAAGTTGACAGGAGTTCGATTCATCGAGTTTTTCTGTAAACAAAATAGAAGGCGCTTGATTTACGAATAATTAGTTTCCGTCATGTATTTTGTTTGTTTGTTGATGTTTATTTTATTTTTGTAGTATTTAGTTCATGCAGTGCGTGTAATTATTCTCTGCGCCCTTCATGACTGCAGTTTATGAATGGTAGAAAATAGATATTCTGTTTGTGGAGTGGCTTATCAACGCATGCACAGATGCACGGACATTGCAACCACAAGATCCTTGGTGTTTTCTCTTTCCATTTGTACAACTAAATAAAAAATAAAAAATTTAAACACTTATTAGGATGCGTAACCTGAAAATGCGCTGATATGCATTTATTGTTCTGATATTTCAAGTATATATGAGAAGGTTCGAAATTTCATTATGTCACCATTATTGTTTATATTTTATTACTTTTATCATTATTTCGCTTAAGGATCGCCGTTATTTTCTTAAGACGCGCGAAAAATAATAATAATAATAATAATAATAAGTATTATTATTATTGGTAGTAGTAGTAGTTGTTGTTGTTGTTGTTGATGATGATGATGATGATGATGATGATGATGATGATGATGATGATGATGATGATGATGATGATGATGATGATGATGATGATGACGATCTTATATTATCCACGAGTCAAATATGAAAAGAAACACACCGCAAACAAGCAATAATTTTAATGAAGCAAAAATATCCCATAAAACGGCAGCTAGATAAAAAAAATCCAATTCGATAATTTCCACATTTTTGGCGAATTTTGTATTTCATATTAAACAAACTTAGTGAAACAAGTACATCCAGTGTACGACTGCAATGTTTTAAGGAAAGACTCAACTTTGCTTGTGTCTTGGTTCATTCATAAGTGAGTCACATTAATGGCGGTTATTTCGCGGTTAACAACAAAAACAAGGAGTGGGGAGAGAGCAATCGGAAACACAGTATGAAATTGACCTAAACAAACAAATATTTGAGGAAAATATCAATATTAAATAACTTAAAGTGAATTTAAAGAAAATTAAAGTTATATGAAAGAATTATTCACCATTTTCAACGTATTCTTCTAAACTCTCGAATTTTGGTAAATCCTCATTTCCATTATCCATAGGACACGCCATACCCACTACCGTAATACTTATCATCGGTTCGCGGTTAATCACGTGACTAGGTCCTGTTCGATGATGTTTTTTACTTTTTTGTTCATTATTCAGAATTTCCTGTTCAGCTAATGTTATTTGTGTTCATCACTTTATTGCATATAACACATTAAGGAAACAGAAATCTCCATGTTTACTTAAAGCGTAATGCATAAAATAAGGACACTTAACAAGGACGGCAATATTGGGCATCAGCAACTTTCCTCTCGTGACTTGGCAAGTCTGGTCAGGTTCTCTACTGTTTTATCTGTATGTTATTTAACCAAGTCACGATCAGCATGTACTGTCGTGCCAACCAAGAGTGACAGTGACGTAGTAATTCGTTTACAATTGCTTTAAAAAGTAAAACACTAACGTGTACATTTCACTTGAGCAAACGCGAATCGATAGATTACTTGTGTATTAATCCTATCCTGTGGATACGATTAATACACAAGTGATATGTCGATTCTAAGTCCCTGATAACTTTGTAAACAAAACATGACCTCATGTCACTCTTGGCTGGCAGGACAGTACATCTACAATGACAAGCTGAAAATCAAAGTATGTGTGTACAGCTACAGCGAACATCAAAGGTGCTGATCAGCTTGTGCTTTTGCGCAGATGTACAGGTTGGAGTTCATCTATATGACACGCAAGCTTACTCAGTACTGACTAGGCTGTTATTCGATCTATGCATTTCACAAACAGCGAATACTCTAACAGTAGAGTCGTTACGGATATGCTAGACTGGCTGCAGTCCTTAAAACAATTTTTCAGATAAGCTTGTAGCTAGTCTTACTCTGATGGCTCTGTCTTAAAAACAGAGCCATCAGAGTAAGAAAAACTACAAGTTTATGATATGACACATTCATGAAAAATTGTTTTAAGGACTGTAGTCAGTCTATGGATATGCTTAACCCTTTGAAGACCAGAAACCCCCTAATGGGTGTTTTGGCAATCAATGAAGACCCAGATGAAATGCTGCATGATGAGGCATTTCATTAGGGTCTGCACTGTTCGCTATTAAAGACAAAACGGATATTCATAGAAAGAAATACAGAGAAATACAATTTTTAATATAACCTGTGACCCCTTAATATATACAATGGACCATCCTGACTATATTTTATGTAGCTATATGGGTTATTCCATCGGTCTAATAAAGGTTTAAAATATTAGGCAGAGATAAATATATAGAAATACATTTATAATATAACCTGTGGCCCCTTAATATATACAATGAACCATCCTGACTATATTATATGTACCTAAATGGATTATTATATCGGTCTTAAAAAGGTTACTAGGTGCCTTGTGGTCACCTCCTGGGAAAAGGCTGACCTCTTGGCTCTCGTTTGTGATGTCTAATTGTGAAGTTGTCACATTCCCAGTCAGGTGTGGTGCTTGATTGTATCGATTCCTGATCTTTGCCCTCTTTCTTACTTTTAAAATATTAGGAAAATGTAATAGTATAGGGTACAGGAACAGTCTATCCTATACACAGATTACTTCGATGGGATGGGATTTTGTAATTTAAATATGCACTTTACTTACAACTTATGAATAATTGATTAGCATATGGGCCTCGATGTGAGAAAATCTGCCTTTGGGGTTTGCGAACAACAAAGGCGCAGACCAGCCTACGCCTCCGCGCAGTCTGGTCAGCACCTTTATTATTCGCTTATTGTAAAATATCGTATATAAACTTGCTACACGCGAAATTTAAATCTTCTAGCTAGTCTCTCTAGCTGGGTATGACCTGGTCGGAAACTCCGAAGACAGGTTTTCTCGCGACAGTGACCAATCATGATCACCGTGACTTATACTTAATATTTCATAAATGCCATGCCAGCTGTGGACCATTTGTTCAAGAAAATATCTTTGGAATAATAATACCAAGTCCATCCCTTGAAAAAGTAACCCTTCTTCCAAATACAAATGCTAAGTTAAATTTTTAAGAAAATTGCACATTTTACAATTGATATAAAAATCACGGGAATTTTCCCAGACTTCCTAAGTTTGATGCAGTTCAGAATGACAGAGCAAGTGAAGCTCATAAAGATATTATAATTGCTTTATGCGCTGAAGACACCAATTGAGAGACTGTCTAATGTAATTTGATTTAAGTAGCTGTGCATATATTGGTAATGATTATCAAGATTGGGGAATTCACTGCATCCTTATCAAAGTTTATGACACACAGAAATGCCAGTATTCTGGTTGGATGTGATTTCAACTGTGGTGACATAGAGTGGCGCAATATGCAAGTGCGCAAAGGGGTGTAAAAGGTGATTTAAAACACAACAACAACAAAACAGTTGTGGACATCATAGGAAAGTACTGTTTGACTCAAGTTGATAATACTAATAAGATGTGCAATGATAAAACCTTTGACATTCTCTTTACTAAATTACCATCCCCTGTGTCAGTCAATGAGATGTGTAAGTTAGGAAGCCTCCATGCGAGCTAAACATTTTTTGTGTGATTTAACAACAGCAGAGTTGGTCAACAGAGTGTGGTTGTGGTATTTGCTGGTTACACTCACTTTTTAGAAGATCTTTCTCTATACACTTAGCAAAATTTCTAATTGCTCACCTTACATTTGTACGCTAGTTTCGAAAGTAAGATTCGGTTATACAAAATTCATGCTTCTATAAATCAACCAAGTAGACTAAAGGCTTTGCCGAGACTCTGCAGGTCATTACATTTAAAAATGACTTGTACTTCTTGCACAGGCGATGCTAGAGGAAAGGTACCCATTTCAAAAAGTCGCATTTTTTCTACAATATGAAATATTCCACAGAGATGCCATCCATTTGCATTTTGAAGATGTTTCTGACTGACATGACTAAAGACGAACACGCTTCAAATGATTTGCTTCAATCAGACTTCTCGTTTCTGTTACGTAATAGCATGAAGATAAACACTACCAGCAGCTAAATGATATGAATTCAGCTTTATGCATGCAATCGCGCTGCTCTGTACGCCTTATTATCTGCAACACGCATTGAACTTTTCAGCGATTATTCATTACTACTAGACGTCCCTGTTCTAGTTTGGAAATTGAAAAAAAATACAAAGTACCGTCAAATTGACTTTTTAAGTTTTACATTCAAATCGTAAGTGCGCAGCAGCAGTGAAACGTTTGTCATCACAAAATGGACGAATCAAGTTCTATTCTGTTTAGGCTATCTTGTTCAGATAAAATAAGATGCATACAACAATATTAGTACGAGCTTCTAATGAATTTCAAAAATCTCGAAAAATGTGATATTTTAAAGAATGCGTCAAAAATCTACTTTTAAATTAGTCAAAATTTCAAGTGTTTGATGTTTTTTGAAGTCATTATCAACATAAAAAACTTCACTCAAAGCCATTTTCTGCAAGAAAGCATATTTTTTTATTTTTAACAAAAAACGTGGATTGAAAGACAACTTCTCTGAAAGACCGCTAAACATTTGCCCAGCTGCACATATTTAGGCAAAAATTCATTTCAATGTTATTAGCGCTTGGTCAGAAATAATGAGTTTAAAAAGTGACAATTAGAAATTGTGTTAAGTGTAGATTATTACAGCCTTATACATGTGTTAGATCACATACAAAATACACCTGTCAACTATCTGTACACTGGTAAGTACATCTAGATTTGCAAAAGGCATCGCACCATATTATACAATAAATTGATACTTATGGGCGAATCTCACCTGGGTAGTTAATATTGGTAAAACTAATTCAGACCTGTGGTGTTCTTCAGGGAGTATTTCGGGGCCATTTTGCTATGCACAATTCTGTTTTCACATAAAGATCAGGCCCTGATTGCAAACACATTAGGAAAAGTACTTGAATCGTGTTCTGATTGGCTAGTTAATAATAAACTTTCACTTTACCTTGGTAAAACAGAATGCATATTATTTAGGCCTTAAAGGAAGCCAAAGAAAGTTAGAAATTTAAATACAACTTTTTATGGTCACATCATTGAGACTACAGCATCCGAAAAATACGTAGGTCTTAAGATTGATATTTTCCTGTCTGGGGAAATGATAGTTCAAAGTTAATGCTCGTCCTAAGTTTATGTATCGTCATTGTAACAGTTTATCTTCAAGATCCAGAAAAAAAACTTGTGTTCAGCCTTGAGTATATGTCACTTTGACAATTCTTGTTCTTCTTGATATGTTGGTCTCACAAATGTCTTAAATTGTGCAAATCAAAGTCATTAATTAGATTCATCGATTCTCTAGGGCCCAGATCAAGGATAACTGCTGATATAGTTGAAGAACTGAACTTGCTTAGCGTTGAAGCTCGTGTTAAGCAGGTAAGAATAAATCATGTGCATAAAAAATTCTACGACTTGCGTCCTTCCTATTTAAAGGAGAACTTTGTTCCTTTAAAGGACGCGCATCAATATAATGTAGTTTGAAAGAATTATGAAAACCCTAAAAATGTAAATAATTGAGAATAATCGTGTAGGCCGCTGTGTAATTCCGTGTGCATGTTTTGGTAAAAGTGTCAAACATACATTTTCTTGTAGAAAAATGTATTTTGTTTAAGAGAAAAGATGTTTACAACTTTTCTTGACGTATTAACGTCACAGTGACGTCACAAAGTGACGTACTCATTTTTAGCTTATTTAAGGCTTGAAAGTGGAGTGCTATGATTTCCAGCTGGCATTAACATGAAATGTTTGATCAGTTGTGGTAATATTACTGGCGACATTTTGATTTTGAAGCATAGACTCGGACTCAGAATTTTAAACGGGTTGCAATAACTCCAAAATGATGTCTGTACAAAAAAAAGCGTCAGTACCAAAAAGAAAAGTTTGTTATAGTTAAAGCTAAAACGGCATTAGATCCTCCGAGGCTAGACCCTCCTCCCAACGCAGCATGAACATATAATTTATGAAACTACATTATATAAGATACAAAATGATCCACGTTAGCCCTTTGACCAACAAAAGACAGCCATGTTAGCTAAGTTACCCTACTAGTGTTTCAAATCCTATTTTGCAAATACATAGAGGATATTCAAATTCTTGGAATGAATATGCCATTTATGTCATCGAGTGAAGCGAAAAATGCATATTTCATGAGTGGCGAAGCCACGAATGAAATATTCATTTTCTCGCTTCACGAGACGATATAAATGGCATATTCATTCCAAAAATTTGAATTTTCTTTTTATCATATACAATTTTAAGCAGGATAGATTTTTGCACTAAATGACGTCATACGCGGTCGCACATTACGTCATATTAATGATGACATTTGATAACGTGCAATGTCGGCCAAAGCTGAAACCATAGGAGCAGAAAAGTGGAAAATTCAGCAGATCGCGACAATTTAATTACCAAAATGTTCCTTGCGATCTGACTAAGAAAATGAATACCCACACTTTGTGTTTTTGTCCACTAATAAGAAAGTTACAGGCGTTTGAAATTCTGAAGTGAGCTTAAGAAAGTCAATGGACAAAGCAGAGGACATCCTATTTCACCCGTGAAATACAACTTATATTTTCACTGCAGTGAAAATACAGCTTTTTATATTTTCACGGCTGTGAAATACAGCTTATTTTAAATATGCATTATATTTAATCAATATTTTCCTGTATTTCATTACTTTGTATATAATAACAAGTTCTATCTTATTCTTATTTATCAACATCTGATTGCGTCAAACATTTATTTTAAAAGAAGAAAACAATCAGTATGAGTTTAAACAATATACAACTATGATGTTACAGTTATATATAATACTTTAAATGTATTACTATTTAATGCAGTACTGTAATTAAACATTTGGCTGCCAAAATACCTCATATAGGAGTTTTGTACACGATATTTTTAAAAAAAAAAAAAAAATCATTACTTAAGCCACAAAATAATGTATGTTGAATATTTAGCGGCTCAGCGGTTCATGGGTTAGGGCGATATCATACAATGGAAATAGTTTTTCCGTTACTGTAAAATATTTAGAAATCTTATCAAATTACTCCTTATTCTTACATGTCAATATAAACTTTTAATTGTAAGCAAATGACTTGCAATATGAAGTTATCAAAGTAGAAGTACCTTTCAATACTGTTGTATCCGTTACTTTCTTTTAAATACATTATTAAAGCTAAAAAAGGAGCCCTATATGAGTTTACACTGCTAGTGGGCTATTTATTCACATTTAAATACCATTAATTGCCATTAAAGGAAAATACCAGTAACGCATGGATGATTAAAAGAATGAAATGAACTAAAAATACATACAATATTTTTTTTAAGTCTGTGTTTTATCAAATGTTTAAAGAGCATTATTTTCTTAAATGCTTAATAAAGTATATATCTTTTATCTCACTGACACTCATATATTTGTCTTTTTTCGTACATGAAATGATAAATACAAGACACTTTTCTTGTCCAACTGCACCTCATTTTAGATAACACAATAATATTGAGCACCAAGTGGCTTAGTAAGATCTATCACATACTGTATAAGCCAGTTATTGATTACAATAACTATGCTGATATAAAGAAATAAAAACTTATCCAGAATTCGTAACATTGTAGGTAATTTCAAGCATAGGTCGAGGTCGAGAATTTAAAATTTAAAATAGTCCTTTATCTTTGTCTTTTGAAAAAATAAACTGAAATGATTTGGAAACGTAACGATTTTTGCCCAATGGCATTGCACACGTCAATCATATCATTATGCTTATAATTGCTTTATATCGGAACAATGTCCAGTTGGGTGATAATAGAAATAGAGAATACTAGGTGAGTGTCTTTTGATATCAAGTTTACTAGGCAAGGCTTTGAGAACGCATGTTGACATCGCGAGGCTTGCCGAGCGATTCAGCATGCGTTCTCAAAGCCGAGCCTGGTAAACTTGATATTAAAAGACGCGAGCCTGGTATTCTATTTATCAGTTTATCCATTGTTGAACACTCTTCAAACTAGCGATTATGACGTAATTTTGATTTTTGTGTTGATTCAGCGTCATTGGCGACGTCATTCAAAAAGTGCAACGTCATCATGACCTGATAAAGATAACATGCCGTGAGATAGGAAACGTTTATTAGGTTATGTTGAAACAATTCAGTTAATATTAGGGATGACTGATAATACCATTTATGATGGTAAAATGCATAACAGGAGCATTTTAAGGACATATTACACTTCCTATCTGTTCTGTTTGGCTCTCAAAGTTTGTGAAGCATTCTGATTAGTCATATACATGATACATAGGTTTATCACTTAGAAAAAAGTTCCCTGGTATTGTTAGTATGACATGTATATTGCAGCAGTTGCTAAATGAATGAACTAACAATAATTTATTGTTTAATTTGTTTTGCAATATACTATGAATTAGACCAATTGGTCTTACAGTGGAATTTTGTCGCAGATAATATCAAATTGATATTTAGCATGTCAAATGTGAATATTATCGTTGATACAAAACTGCAGCCTATAATTTCTTTGCATATTTCAAATCAAACAAAATACAATGTAGATTAACTAGTAACAAAAGAATAAATTAAAGGAGCAAGCCCATTTCATTTTGGTACTTGTCGCAGTGTTGAGAAATGAAGGCTTAGGCGAGCATGTGCATATGTGTAGGTAGACTTGTCAGAACCTTCGCTGCTCGTATACCCAAATAAAGGATGTAGATGAAGACCAAATTTTAGAATCCTAGCCCATCTGCATCATCGTGAGTGTTTAACATTGCATTTGCCGTTATGCCATAAGAACAATTGCATGTGCTAGTCCAAATATTCATTGAAGAGTTCAAGATTATTTTTCATCTAGAGGCAACGTAATTCATACTATTGCTACTGTCAAAGAACAAACCTGAAATAAGGTATTCTACATTTTGTAAACTATACCATACACGCATATTACACAATTGACAACAGAGGCATTGCTGTATTATAATGGTATTCTGTACATATGTTAATGATTTTCTAAGAGGTAATTGAATAAGAGTATGCATAGCAAATTGGATATGCATAAGTGTATCATTAAATTTATGTACATTTTTCAAAACTTTGCCTGTGCAGCTATCATTGGTGATACTTAAAAGAGTGTCATCTTAATGCTGAACAGTAAGCAGTTTGTGTGCTTCTTTTGAATCTACGCCCTACTAATGTTAGGTTAACATATACATGTTACATATACATATCCTATAATATTTTGTCAACGTTACATTCTGTTTACCACCAGGTATATAAGCATTTATTGCTCAAAACAAAATCAGATCTGATCTCTTGACTGCACTTATTATTTTAAATATTTTCACATTTCTATCCAGCATTAAAAAACAATGTAAAATCTATTTTACAATAATTTGAATGGCATCTGTTAAAATTTGCTCGGACATAATTTTGGCTGAAAAAGTTTGATGGAAAGCAGAATACCGTTTAAGCCCGTGCTCACACTGGTCAATGTAAACGCACCGGTGGTTGCTACAACGAGCTTGTGGTTGCATTTTACAGCACCGGTGGTGGCGTAAAAGGCAAAAAAAATCTATACCTGTTGACTCTATTATTTATTTATAAACTTGCATTTATTTTATTTGTGATGACACCTGGCGCACAGACCATCGGTAACATTGCAGTTTATGGCTCTGCCAAGCAATTGGTGATTTAATTCATGGTTTGGACTGCAAATCCAACAAAGTTCGTAACCAATGCGTCAAAAAATGCTCCCAGTGCGTTGTAATAAAAATTCGTCAATAAAACATTTGCTAGTTTACCAAGAAAAACAAAACAAAATAGTAATCGTTTTTTGGATGTTATTTCATGTGAATATGACAACAGCTGCGCTTAGACATGCAGATTTTACTCAATATAGGCAGTTACACTAGAAAAAAGCACCTGTCACGGCAAAACTCCAGAACTTTGTTGGATTTGCAGTCCAAACCATGAATTATATCACCAGTTGCTCGGCAGAGCCATAAACTGCAATGTTACCGGTGGTCTGTGCGCCAGGTGTCATCACAAATAAAATAAATGCAAGTTTATAAATAAATTATAAAGTCAACAGGTATAGATTTTTTTACCTTTTACGCCACCACCGGTGCTGAAAAAAGCAACCACCAGCTCGTTGTAGCAACCACCGGTGCGTTTACATTGACCAGTGTGGTGCTAGGGGCGTGAGTTTTGTTGCACTTTCCATTAGTTCTCACGAACAGACTAAATAAAACTGAGACTTCTGTTTTCTTATATTGTAGGTTCTCTCTATTTCTGAAGGGCCATTTTTCCAGATTATTTAGGGGTCGCACCAGCTGTATGTCGTTCTGCCACGTGGAGTTGGTGATATTTTTTTCATATTCTGGTCATTCAGGAACATTGGGTTCTGAGGTAAGCAGAATACCGCTTAAGCCGGTGCTAGGGGTCGTGAGAATTGTTGCACTTTCCATTAGTTCTCATGAATAGACTCAATAAAACCGAGTCTGCAGTTTTCTTATATTGTAGGTTCTCTCTATTTCTGCAGGATCCGGTTTTCCAGATTATTAATTTAAATTGATTTAAACAATATTTTATTCACAGTAACTTTAACATGATATATACATGCATGCAATATTACTAGGATTTGACGGTAAACGTTGAGCTTATATGATATCATCTCCGTTTAGATATTCAGATGTACATTGTTGCTGAATGAATGAGAAGTGAACAAAATAAATGTATAGTATAGTATTGAACCTAAAGGTGAGAGTAAGAAGGACAGAGAGAGAGAGAGAGAGAGAGAGAGAAAGAGAGAGAGAGAGTTTGATTCGCTTTACAATGAATGCACAATGTAGTTACATCAAAAGATGAAGTGTTGTATATTAAAAAGAACATGGTAATTTATATGTATAAGCACCATTCAAAGTATGTAGCAAAAACAAAGTCTGACTCCTTTCTTTGCCATTTCATGTCTTATGACTTATTATATTATGAAAGAGGAACTAATCTTCCACACTTCGTTAAGAAATCCTGTACTTTTAAGAATAATGTTTCGTTCTGATGAACCATGTCGAGTGCCATATAAGAAATCCTTTAAGGAGTATTCATAGATAACTTCTTGCAGCTACATATACGGGACAAATGAAAAATGGGCGATATGCAGTTTCAAAATCTCCACAGAGATGACAGGAAGGAATTTCAACTATATTTTTGTAATACAAGTCTGCATGTAAGGCACCAAATTGCATTAGCGCGACCCTACATGAAAGTAATATGGGGAGAGAAACTTGTTTCTGTTTAAATAGTTTTTAAATGCAAAAACAGAAGTCATCTCCATAGCCTCGTTTGAAAGGCTGCTCCATGCTTTAATGGTAGATGGAAAAAAAGAGCAATTAAATTAATTTAGAATTTGATCTGAAGCTCTGGATATGATCTGCATTCCTGAGGGCATAGTTGTTTGTTTGGCCGACAATAGGGGGATACGACCTGAAAGATAGGGTGGAGCTAGGCCATGCATAATTTTGTAGAAGATGATAAGTTTATGCTTATTTCTCCTAGTTTGGAGCAATTCCCAACCAAGTTCCATAAATAATCTGTCAATTCTGCACATTTTTGTCGCTCATATGACAATTTGTGCTGCTTCTACATGAACAGCGTCTAGTAGTTTTTTTTTTATTCCAAAGAACAATTGTTCCAAACAACATCGCTATATTCCAAGATGCAAAGTATGTATGCAAAGTATTTTTTTCAAAAGATTTTCTCGAAACCCTAAAGGGACTCTTACAAGATATGGGAAATTAACATGGGAGTCTGCCCACGCTTGGAATTTGATAATATTATTAATTATTAATTGGGGTATGACTTTTATATTTATGGTGCATTTGAGTTTTTATGCAATTCCATTGCTAATTTATGACATAATGTATGATGTCACTACCTCGCCTTAAGGTATCCAGTTATAATCATTTCTAAAGTACTGGACATATTATGTAACGGGCGAAGAAATGTTTTATGAAATAAAGATATCATTGATAAGTTCGTTGATACTATAAATGGCTTTGTTTGTACTAGGATAGTGGTTGGGCATTCATTTTTTGGACATGATACCCCAATTTTCAACTGTATATTTTGTATTCAGTCAAATTTAGAATTAAAATTTTTACACATTGCAGTCTTTGTCAAGATACCATTTCAACATAAAAACTGTCCATACATGTTAAGAATATGTTGACCAATTTCATGAGAATCAAGGACTGGGAACATATTTTTTCAACTTGATGTATACACCTGGCCCTAATTTCTCGAAATGTAATAAATACAAAAATATGTTACAGTGTAAACCATACTTGCAAACTGGCTTAGTTTGAATCACCATGCTAGTATGTTTATTGGTAGAAGTTGATAAGTTCAGTGTTTATCCTATTATGGATTGAAAAATAAAATAAAAAAACCCACTAAACTTTGATAATAAGATCAAAGATTCTTGTTTAATGAAGTGCTTACAAAATAATATTACCCAAGATGATACAATATGGTGATACCTCTACTTACTACAACTAGTTTCTAACGTTAAAACTACATCTAACCAATGTTACACTTGATATGTAACATTATTTAGAATGTTAATTCATACAGAAGAGAAACCTTATGGCAAGTCAATTCATGCTGGAGAAGAACCTTACATCTTTGATTTTATAATAGTAAGCTTCATTAGAAAATCTGGTTAACAAGAATAACCCATTTTCAAACATATTGGTTAAAGTTAACTATTTTGTTCGCAGAGAACTCTTTGCTGCAAAGTTATTGCTAATTAAATGCTTAAATCATATCTGTTCATCCTTTTCTGTAAAACTGATGGTGATTTTCATCAAAGAGCAACATTTATACTTTAGCTGGCTATGTATTCGAGGCATACAATTTCGTTTTTGGACCTCACTTATTTATGAAGAACATTGTTCTATGATACCACTGACTAGACTCTGTTACGCTTTATCCTGGTCATGGCACCAACATGTGATGTGGTTCCTCTAGTTCAGTTGGGATGTAAAGGAAATGCTTGGTTTTCTTGTTTTCACATGTTTGTTGTTATGATATTATGTTTCTTCAACAATATCATGCAAGACATGAGGTAGTGATACCCATTGTCTTGGCCCCATAGTGCCATGACATGGGGCCATGACCTTTGACATATCCGACCATCAATTCATTTGAAATTGTCTAAACATGTCTTTCTTTAAGAAAAGTGTAAGTAGATTTAAAAACAACCTCCTTCTGTGAAGTTATTGATTCATTTCAACAAACTAATTAAAAACTAACCTACACCCATAAGAGGTAATAAATGACAATGTTACCGGTTTTGGATTTTAATGGAATTTGTCTCAGATCAGCAAGCTATATAGGGCATGTTTTGTGGTAATATGATATCTTGATAAGGACTAGAACATATCTATCTTTGGGATTGAATGTGGATTTTTTTTGTAAATTTTTGAAAAAAGTATTGAATTTTTATAATCACTTCTTCAGAAAACGTAAACCATAATTTATCCAAATGGTTTTGCGGTATTAATGCCTATGGTATTTTGGAGTCAATCTAGAAATAAACAAAGCTATAGATTTAGGACATAGAAATTAAGAGACAGGTACCACCTCAAAGGTGGAATAAGCCAGTGTTGCTTTCTAAGCCTTATTCTTAACTATCTAATTCAATAAATACATTTTCATAGTTCGTATATATTGAGTTATTAATATGCAAAGTTTAAAGAAAATCCATGCGTGGGCACAGATGTAAGTACACCTTTGAGAGCTCTTAAAAAGTTTAGCCTTGACCAGGGTTTTTCTGAGATAGATTTGACATGTTCGTCCCAATACCAGAATTAGAAACAGTTAGACCCAGGTGCTTATGAGAAGAAGTGTTCTTGATCATTGTGCCATTCATAAAGAGGGGAGGGTGGACTACAGGATTTTGCTTGCGCGAGATTATCCTTGCCAGTGTTTTCAGGGGATTAAAAGGGACAAGCCAAGCAGCAGCCCAGTCAGTGATAGTTTGCAGATCAGTGTTAAGAAGCTGGGCTGAGTGAAGGGCCATCCACAACGATAAACAAACGTGTATCATCAGCAAACATGCGGATAGAACACCCAATGTGTTTGACCATATCATTGATGTAAATGATTCGAAGTACAAACTGACATATTTTCTTGTATATGATCATATCCAATGTGACCATTCGCCATAAAGTAACACTCACCACTATAATCGACTTTCCTTTTTTCCACAGAAATGTTTCTCACCAATAAAGCATATTCTTAGACAGTATTTTTGGTTGAGCAAGTGATCCAAAGTACTAACTTGATGTAATTGACTGTTTTGTTGATTGAACAACGAAAGCTATGCTGAATAGAAACTAAAATTAATTTTAAAGCTTCTGTTGTGCGCCACGATATGCATACACAGCTAACAGTTAGGATACAAAATGATTTCGAGACAGTCTCTTTAAACAATAGCTGACTACAGGCACTTTAAATAACTGACTAGTATTATTTCAATTTAACTTAGATCTCTTCAGAAAAGTATTACAAAACTCTAAACTGAACATAATATACTCGCTTTTCTGTCTCAATTATGTATCGCCTTTGACAAGATTTTGGATAAACATATGGCTTTATGATATATTTTATATGGTAATATATGTTATTAGAACAAATATGACAGAAAATGTGAGTTATCCTTTTGAATACTGTTACTTGAGTACTATCATTTCCTTTGTTTATGAGTTTTAAAATCGATATTTTTGAGCAAATAATCTTTTTCGTAGATATAAAAAGATCAAATTCAAATATATACTTTTTTTGGTAAATGTAACGGTACATGGATACTTAATAGGAACTTAATACAAACTGACAGACTGGTATCTTGATATCTATTTAACAACCACAGTCAGTTTTAAGATGTAATAATATATCCTATGACGTATAATATAAAGAACAAAGCAATGCATATACAGTTTTGAAAGTTGTAATATATGTTACATAATGTCATACAAACAACAAAATAATATTTTACACCAGAGCTGTGGTTGAGTATAGCCTTTCACTCTTGATTATCAACAGAATGCTCATATATGGTGTTTAAAGGTTTTCATATAGATTTTTATGCTTCATTATAGAGTGAAAATTTCTTATCTTATTTAATGGTTTATTCGGGGTCATCATATTTAACAGTTTATAACTTTTAAAATATTTATGATTAAAACACGCTGTTTGCAGTATAAAATAGTCTTTTACTTCATTTTCGGAGCATATATTTAAAACATGAAAGATAACAGAGAAACTTATCAAATGATTCTTAAAAAATCAAGAATTTAATAGGGAGTAGTATTGAATGTATCATAAATGACATTATAATGGGTCCAAATAACTTTTACAAGCATAAATATCTGAAGGGAATGAAATGTGCATGTATATTACATGAATGTTTGGCCACTCAAAATAGTTCAAGTAATACCTTAACATCCTTATTTACATCTATGTTGTTTTAAAGAATGTGTGGTAACGTAGTTAACACACTGTACATAACAGTCAAACTACCCAACCACCAGAGAGCTTACATCTTTCAAAAGCTTAGCCAGAAATATACATTTATGCTAACATCTGATTTTAGTAGCAAGGCACACAGTAATTTCCAGAACTATATTTATGTACGCAATAGGTTTTTTCCTGCACACTGACGTCAAATCGTCGTCAATTTCACATTAAATTGAAGTCCATATTAAATAAAATTTTCATTTTGGTATTTCTATAGACGTTTTTCAACCATTTCAACGCAACAAACAAAAAAAAAAACGATTATTGTAGGTGTAAATAACACTACCACATATAAGCTCTTTGAATTATGTTAAATAATAGAATCAGTTTTACCAAAAAGTGCACACGGGAGCCTAAATTTCGACACAGGGTGCCTACACTATAGCGGGCGGGGCTGTGTGATTCTTTATTCCATTGAGTATATGATACCTCTTTCAAACCTGTCTTATTTGTTGCGATTGTGATAACTACATCGGTTACCTTAAGGTTTTAAACTTAGTCGTCATATCTGGCTCGCACTCAGTTGATATCCAACCTTGTGCGTAGAAGACATAAGGCTTAAAGTTTATATGGAATCTGGGTATATATTATTTATCGAAGTCTACCATTACCTCACCTGTAAATGGTAGATAGTTTTCCATTACCAATTATAATGATTTAGACTGAACATCTTCTGATCTGGTTTATATTATAACTTGAACTGAAACTAATTGTGGCATGCAATATGCTGGTCCAAAGTTTAGGCTTACAATATTGAAATCCATTGGAGTTACTTCAATATAAAATTTGAAGTTAGTTATAAAAACAAGCTAAAAAATCAGGTTTTAATTTTATTGTACTTCTAGAAAAATGACTATATTTTTCCTCAAAATATAAATTACAAAGACCAATTATAAATTGCTTCCGACAATTACTGCGATAGAAGAACATATTGCCTTTTCCAAAGATAAACTAGAGGTTCACAGAAAAAAAGCAACTACTCCAAATTATATAAGTTGTTCTTAATATTGGTATTGATTTTGTGCAGAATAAACCCTTTTTAGAGAATATCAAAGTCGATAATACAGCTATTAAAAGTCTTAAAAAAAATCCATATGTAGGGCGCTGAATTTCTTAAGAGACCTGAAATTGAATTTACATGAACTATTATGTATTTGACCAGACTCTGAACACCATAAAAATATAAAGTCAAAAGATAAACTGTCAGACTATAAAAATGCCTACAGACCGATGCGTCACCGACATATATTTTCTTTTTTGCTATCTGTTTTTACTTCTTCCTTCCTGCTCATCTTTCTTTTTTAAAATGATCATTGTTAAGCCTGCCAGTCTGATATTTTAGTAATAGTTGTACATTTTACTTATTGTATACCCGACAAAAAAAGAAACACACCACTACGATTTTCCCATTAAGATCTCCTTTTAATACGAAAATGTTAATTGTCATGACATATTCATTTCTGATTAAAATTTACTAAAACATAAATGTGACGTAGATGAGTATCTGTACTTTCCCTGTGTATGTACAAAACACATCAAGGCGAAGGATAAAGGAGTTCTGGAAGCGTTAATTCAACGCTACTGTCTACATGAAATTCCGAGTACGTTTTACATTAGCAAAGTATGAAAACGATATGTTGTCGTTATGTGAGCTAACCAATGTGTTTATTGATGCTTTTTTGTTATACCAAAATCCATTTTCATCAGTTAGGATCATTTAGATTGATTAAAACAATGTTGAAATCTTTAAATGTTTGTAAGATTTATCTCCAGTGTGGAATCGTTATCCAAAGGCTAGTCACAAAACATGGGCTACCTAGTGTTTATTTATCGCGAATGCTGATTTTAAAGATAGAATTTGCAAAGAATAAGTGTCTGGGTACAATTTGGTCTACTGAGATGAATCCAATTGCTTGAACTTATCCAGCACGAGAGCAATATAAAAACGCCTTTTTCTTGTGACTTTACAAATTGACCCCAACTTGGTTCATGACCAATTTTCTTTAACACAATTTCGACTCCTGTTTGCAAAAGACGTGTGACGCAGCAGTACCTGACATACCTTTGCACTGATATAAACTAAATTGGCCTATCACTTGTGATCTTCCTGAGAGTTGAACAGTTCTAAGTGGTGTTTTTTTTTGTCGGTATATATATGAAGTGTTATATGCATAGAATTGTACTATTTAATTGGAATACTTAAAAAAGAATTCCATAACAAAAAATGTTGATCAGAAAGGTTGATCCCTTAAGACTAGGTTTCGTGAGCACTTTCCTAAAATGAAAAAGCCTAATAAACGCACTAAAAAAAGTGGATCAATATTAATGTCACTGATGTGTAATATGAATCCATCAAGGTCACAGGGTCACAGTGCGTGGAAGAAGAAGAAGAAGAAGAAGAAGAAGAAGAAGAAGAAGAAGAAGAAGAAGAAGAAGAAGAAGGGGGAGAAGAAGAAGAAGAAGAAGAAGATGAATAAGAAGAAGAAGAAGAAGAAGAAGAAGAAGAAGAAGAAGAAGAAGAAGAACCTACTTAACGTCAAGGTCTAATTTGATCCCGATTGCTTTTAACAGTTTTTTTTATTGAATAGGTTAATTTTCTTAAACTGTTGAAGTCAAAGTCATTATTCTCACTATGAGTATGTTCAAGTGATGGTCCTATATTGATCTTGACTTTATAAAACATAATATTAAGGTCATCAACATTCTTCTGACTCATTGTCAGTTGAGCGCTTCAGGACTGTAGCCCGGAACCGTAGGTCCTCTGGTTCCTTTGTTATTACATAAAATGTGACCTAGAAGACTAATGAGCCCCCTGGAGTCTTGGGGAGATGTGGAGAATGACTATTTATTTTCAGGAAGCCAGGAGAGCACTGTCATAAGACATAAGACATAAGGCAAATTTATTTAATGTCAATTATTTAAGGGGAGCAAGCACATACTTTTGGAGATTTATGTAGCACATACCCCACTCCCCCTGTGGGGCCTCACTACTTGGTGCAAGGGTGATTCTTGTAAATTCAGTAATGATTTAGATCTAATCCAAATAAAAACGTTTTAAAATATTTGCTAGGATTAAGAATTACATTGAGGTCCATTCCGGTTATTGGTGCCCATTTTGGTCTGTTTCGATGCGTTTCGGTTACAAACGCACAGACTTCCGCCTGCACATGCGCAAAAGGAATGTGTGTCTAGAAAAACGAAAGTAGAAGTAGTCTTTAGATTATTAGGCAATATTTATGTTTGAGAAGTTCGACATTCATTATTCGAAAGGTCCTTCCATTGGTTAGTTTATAGGTTTTGTGCTGACAGTGAAAAACTTTGAATACCATCCTTTATTTTCATCTTTATCGTCCAAAATGACACCACTCATTGCAGTGTGTGTTGAACAGGTGGGTGGGGAGTTTAGCTGCTCTGCATGACCCCTTTTCTTTGTTTTTTTGTTAATAACTTGATAAGATTATTTCTCTGTGATTATGCATTGCATTCAGTGTTCGCGTTAATGCTGTAATAATATCTAAGTACGCAACGAAAATCGTTGGTACGCAAAAAAGACAAGTAGCTTGCTGCCATGGGATGCAAGCTCAAAAGCAGTCGACTTTCAGCCAGCTCAATAGTAAAGAGAGTAAAAACCCTTGAAAATTGGTCTCACTACAAAGTCACAAAGAGACTGCTATAAATAGTATTCAGTTGTGGTTTTTGTGGTTGCTGGAAACGGTTAGGCGCTGTAGATTAGATGCAGAATCTAGTCGTTGTCTGCTCAGTTTTCGGCAATGCAGGGCATAGGTGATGACATTTAAAGCAACAATTACATCTTTTTTGGTTCTTCAACTTTTGTAAGATACTCCTCTGCAAACTCCAAGTGTACTGGGAGTTAGGGCTGTGGATCGCCAGGCAAGTGGCGATCCGATCTGATCCACGATTCATGAGTTACGATTCACCGATCAAACTACGAGTCACTGGTTAATAAAAAATAAGACTTCTGTTTTGAAACAGACAGATTTTTAGGTCTATTTACTAAGTAAATCGGCCCTTTCTGTTAAACCAGAAGTACCACATGTATACAGTTAGTTATCAAAGAAGATAAACTGCATTTCCACTCATGTCTGTCACGGCATGCAAAAGAATTCATAAGAATTTATACTTTACTGAACTTTGATAACCAGCAATTCTGACAGAAGTGTTCTGATTTCCGATTAAGGCCCTTTTCCTTAGTCTTGAATTTCACACACAGGCAACATGTCCTGGGTCACGTAATCAATTGTCTCAGTTGTCGGCAAATTAAACTTCAAAAGCATCAAAAGAAACCCTTTGAAATCTATTAGATAAACAACAGCTGATGAAACTTTTGGCCTTGTGTTCCGATGAAACGTTAATAAAATAGATTGGACTATAATTTCAGCGGAATTTGGAATACTTTACTCTATTAAATAAGGATCGTAATTACCGATAATGGAGAGTTCAAATACATGTCACTAACCTGCGAGAAACAAAGGTATTTAAATGAAAGACATTATTAATTAGAACGGTAGTCATAGGGAATATTTCAATCAACCATTTTGTGAAAAACTTCTTGTTTCAGTTGTTAAATCTTCAGTTGTTGACAAAGAAAAAAAAAAAAAAAAAGATCGCGATCCAACGATTGCGGCAGTGACGAATATTCATACTCGATTTTATATTCAGATCCACGAATATCCGAGTACTCGGATACTCGCAGCAGCCCTACTGGGAGTATAAACTTTGTGCACTAGAAAGTGTGACAGGCCCTTATAGTCTAGATGACAAGGAAATGAGCCCCAACATGAGATTCCCAACATTGTGATATGTGCGACCAGAGAAGTCTCAGACTGGTCTGCGTATACGCGCAGTCCGATCGGAGCCTTTGCTGGTCCCTTTGGTGCCCTAGGACTGTTAGGCTGCTGGCCGAGCGGCGTTTGTAGTTTTGTGGACTTGAAGGGGGCTGCGCATGCTCGTCTGGGTCTGCGCATGTCAAACTGTCACATTGTTGGAAACCACATGGCGCGGGTCAAATGTAAAGTTAGTTGAACCGGTAATGCAAAACATGTGCAGATGTGATCCGCTCTGAATAGGTTTTATTTCAGCTAGGCGGTCCGGCCATCCCTACAGCAGATGAGGCTCCTGTAGCCGACTCAGACGGCTTGTGACGTCTCTGATCAGACAGAGCAGTCTGAAAGGTGACCTCCCTAGCCAAATGAGCAATGGAATTTGTAGTTTTTGGCCACCTCAGCCGATAAATTTGAATTACTGTCACCTGGCCCAGCAAATGCTTAGATGAGATATAGACGCTAAAAAGGCAAAAAGCATGGAGTGAGGACCCATATCGGGATGCCTTATGCAGACCTGATCGGGGTCTTCAATGCATGAAGTGTTGAATATCGGTGCAGCACTAATTTTGCATTTTTATAAAATAACATGCATTGCACCTCCTGTCTTTTTTTGGTTTAGTATACTTTTCAAGGTTAATACCATAAGCTCAAGATTTTCGTGCAAGTTAACTTTATATATCTACAGTACACAGCCAAAATAGTATACAAAGATAGTTATTGATGATTCTGTATTGATGACGTGGCAAAGTTAGCTTTACCATCCTGGCTGATTAAGGGAGCCCGTCCCTGGCTACACGTAGAGGTAGCATGATGGGTCTCTTTGCTTTGAGCTACTTTTTTTCTGAAAGCTATATAGACACTTATCGGACGCTGCTTTATGCAATGTCTGATCTGATCTGCATTGTTTTCATTGGGTGCTCTATTCCATTGATTATGTTTTCTGATAAGTATTCGCACCGGAAACAGTGTGGGGCCTCATCATGTGCTGCACTATGCAGTGTCTAGTCCGGGTAGGCATTATTATCATAGAGTGTTTTTCTTTTTATATCTGATTCTGATGGAGTTCATTTTTTTTTCTCCCTGGAGAGATGGAAATTTTCACGCTGGAAACACTGTAGATCCTGACCATGCTCTGCATTTTGTAGCGTCTGATCTGGGTCTTTAGTGTTTCATCGGGAACCTTAATTGGAATTGGTTTGATTGTTTTCTCGTAGGAAACAGAGTAGATCCGGATCAGACGCTGCATTGTGCGGCGTCTGGTTGGGGTTTGCTCACGGTTTTTCAACGGGAGCTTTAGTGGCGATGAATCGTTTTCCGCTGGAAACGGTGTGGACCCTAGCAGGCGCGGCATTGTGCGGTGTTTGATCAGAGTCTGCATTCCTCAGGTGCTTTTGCGCATCATTGAAGTATTTTCTGCCAGCGTTGGACTTATCGTTTTAGCTAGTCATCCGGTGAAGTATACGCTCTTGCAACTGGAGGCCCTGATCGGATGTCGCATTGTGTACAGGGACCAAGCTAGGGGGCGACTAGGGCGAAATAGTCGCCCTAGGGGCCGAAATTTCGTCCTAAATGGGACCCAGGGAGAAGTGGGAGTCTCCCTAAAAAAAAAAAAAAAATTTTTTTTTTTTTTTTTTTTTTTTTAGGGAGACTCATTTTCATTCTGTCATCACACAAATGCAAGCTGTGGTGACATTATCAGACAATCTACTACCACTGCATCGTGTTTCCCCTTCCATTATATGGCAATAGTATGTGTAATGGCTAATTTGCTTCTAAATTGACAGAAAATGCTGTAATTTTGCGCTATAACTTCTCCCTATCTTACTGTCACTTCTCCCTAATTTTCCTGCAGGGAGAAGTCACTTCTCCCTAAAATTCTGGGCCAGCTTGGTCCCTGTGTGTAGCGTCTGGTCTCGGTATGCACTTGTTTTTCCCCGAATGATTTGTCTCTTCGGCTTATTTCTTGAGTGAGTTTTTCTTTTTGAAATAGGATAGACTCGGATCGGATGCTGCATTGTGTTGGGCGTGATAGGGGTCCACACTGTCTCCCCGGGTGCTTAGTTTTTGATGTTTTTCTTTTTTGCTGAAGACGATGTAGGTTCTAGACAGACGCTGCATTATGCATTGTCTGATCCGGGTTTACATTGGTCTTTCGGGTACCCGTGGTTGACAGAGTGGGGTCACCGAATATCAAAATAGAAATTAACGCTTTATGTACAAGTACTGTACATTAGGCATGAAATTATGCAATAAATAGTAATTTAGTGTTCAAAGACCCGAACCATGGTAAAAATGTAAAAACTAAACAAAAAAACAAGAACTGTGTACAAAATATTTTCTCTAATAGGTTATATATGTTTCTATATTGGACCAACAGGTGCACAATATTTTTTGTGCACCTGTTAATGCTGAACAGGGTTTTTGTCGCTTATTTGCGACTTCAATGTCAGAAAACTATTTTTTTTAATGCTGAACAGGGTTTTTGTCGCTTATTTGCGACTTCAATGTCAGAAAACTATTTTTTTTAACTTTATATAAGTAGTTGAGCAATGGTTTGCTGATATGGGCAGTGCTTGAAGTTGGTCATGGGACTTTTTTGCCTGGTACGGCCTAGCTACAAGCGGGACAGAAATAATCTACTGTCGTGTCAGCCGAAAGTGGCTGTGACGTGATGTTCTGTTTGCAATTGTTATGTAAAACAATTACTGCTATACTCTACTTGGGCTTACGCGAATCTCTAGATCACATGTGTAATTATCATATCCTGTGGATAGAATTAATACACGAGTGATCTATCGATTGTATGTCCCTGATAATTTTGCAAAACTGGACATGGCGTCACTGTCGCTCTTGGCTTGCTGGACAGAACATTGCGATTCACGAAAATTGGCAGTAAAGAAATTTATTTCACAATATGTCTTTAACATTTAATATGAGTGCAAACGATGTTTTGTCACCTGTTTTTCTCAGTCGACTTAGCCCTGATAGCAACTTTCGTGAGTTGGACTGTATGTTGCAGTGCAGCTTCGGATTACTCGACGCATGTTTTTTTGTTTTTTTTTTCTTTTTTATGCAATCCTTCAATTTTTTTCTGTTTATTTGCTTAATTATCATAATGAGTTATTATCTTATTATTAGTAACCTTCTTTCATTTAATGTGTATTTTACACCAAATTGGTGGTTACAGGGCTCGAAATATTTGAAAATAAGCACTTGCCCTGCATCACAAAAACTATTGGCATATATGGGAAAAAATTTGATTTTCACCTGAAATATCAAAATTTTCACTTGCCCTGCATCCTGAGGCACTCGTAAAAACGAGCGGACGAGTGCTATTTTCGAGCCCTGGGTTAGAACATGTCTCTCAAGGGCCGTATGCAATCACACTTTCTCTTTGTAAAAATGAAGTTATCTTTATGCTCATTTAATGTAAGAGGCTTGGGTCAAAAAATAAAGAGGGAACAAATTTTTACCCACCTTCATACTAAACAATTTAATGTCTGTTTTCTACAAGAAACGCATTCAACAAAAGATGTTGAAACAGCCTGGGCTGCAAACAGCCCATATAATTTCTATTTCAGTGGTAGAAGCAGTAGTAGTGGTGGTATTTGTATAATGATAGATAAGCAAACTGATTACGACTTTGTTGAACACATAGAAATAATCCCTGGGAAAATTCAAGCACTTAAAGTTAAAATGTATGAACGTAATGTTGTTTTTATAAATGTGTATGGACCCAATGCAGATGATAAAACCTTTTTCGGACTACTATGCAACTTCTTAGAAGAAAATGAAGAAAATGAATTTATTATTGGAGGTGATTTTAACACAGTATTAGAACCTAAACTCGATAAAATGGGAGGGAACCCAAACACCCATATTAAAAGTAGAGAAACAATTCAAACAGCCATAGAAAACTTTGATTTGAATGATATTTGGAGAGTGTTTAATGGCAATAATATACAATTTACGTGGCATTCTTCAAGTAAGCCATATATTTTTTCAAGACTAGACTATTTTCTAGTGTCAAATTCTTTGGTTAACACAGTTTGTGATTGTACAATTATTCCTGGATTTAAATCAGACCACTCAATAGTAACTATCAGTATGCATTTTACAAACGAACAACGTGGACCTGGATATTTCAAAATAAATAATAGTTTCCTCTTACAAAGTGAATATCAGAAACAAATAAAAAATACAATTAGTGAAACAGCTACCAATAATGTAGATGCAAACCCAAATGTATTATGGGAAGTAATAAAAGGTTCTATAAGAAACACAACAATTCAGTCTGCTTCAAAGATGAAAAAAGAAAATCAAGAGCACGAAATAAAACTCATTGAAGACATCAACAATTTACAGAGAGATATACCCACAAGCAATACAATGGAAGACGACGTTAAAAAACTTCAAGATAAGAAATCTGAGTTACAAGAATTACAAGAAAAAAAGGTCAATGGGTTTATAGTGTGGGCAAGAGCAGAATATGTTGAAGGGGGTGAAAAAAATTCTAAGTACTTTGCAAATTTAGAAAAGAAAAGAGCAAGTGCAAAAACTATAAATAGATTAAATAAAAATGGGAAAGACATAACAAACAATAAACTAATATTAAAAGAATTGGAACAATACTATAAAACATTGTATAATTTTCAAGAATTAGATGCTGATAACATTACCAAATTTAATAAATATATAAATGTAAAACTTTCAGATGACGAAAAAAATAATATTGAAGGCCCCGCATCTGAATATGAATGTACAATAGCCCTTAAAAGCATGAAAAATAATAAAAGTCCGGGGTCTGATGGAATAACAACAGAATTCTATAAAATTTTCTGGAATGATGTAAAATCTTATTATGTAAAATCCTTAAATTATTCTTTTGAAAACGGGAACATGACAGCTATGCAAAAACAAGGATTAATTTCGTTACTTCCAAAAAAGAATAACGAACTAAGCAATTTAAATAATTGGAGACCGCTCACATTGTTGAATACAGATTATAAAATTATAACAAAAACCATATCAAATAGAATAAAAAAATATATAACAAAAATCATCGAGCAGTCACAGACTGGGTTTATTAAAGGTAGATACATAGGTGAGAACATCAGACTCATACAAGAAACAATTGTAAAGCTAGAAGATGAAAATTTACCAGGACTTTTATTGTTTGCAGATTTTGAAAAAGCGTTCGATAGTATCAGTCATGAGTTTATGTTTAATTGCTTAAAATGCTTCAACTTTGGCTCCGATATAATAAATTGGATTAAATGTTTTTATAATGATGCCAAAAGTGCAGTCATTAATTCAGGACATATGACAGACTTTTTCGATATCAAAAAAGGTTTACGACAAGGTTGTCCTTTTATCAGCTTATCTATTTATAATATGCATCGAACTACTTGCTGCAGCTGTAAGAAAAAATAAAGATTTCAAAGGAATACCAATATTTGATAAAGAATTTAAGAGTACCCTTTTTGCAGATGACGCAACGTTTGCACTGGATGGTTCTCTTAAATCATTCAATGAGCTTATTAATATATTAGAAGTTTTTAAATCAATATCAGGTTTAAAACTCAACAACAAGAAAACCTCTGTATTACGGATAGGATCCTTAAGAAATACTGAAATTGAATACATGAAACATCTTAATTTTTCCTGGTCTTCTGAATCAGCCAAAACACTGGGCATAACTTTTTTTTCTGAGAGCAAGCGCATGCAAGAATATAATCTTTTGCCAAAATTGTGTGAATTTAGCAACTGTTTGAAATGCTGGAGTCACAGAAAATGGACATTAATTGGCAAAATCACCGTAGTAAAAACATTTGCACTTCCAAAGTTAATATACCCTTTTAAAGTTTTAGCTGACCCTACCAAACAAATAATAAATAAGTTAAATTCTGAAATATTTTCATTCATATGGGATTCAAAACCAGACAAAATTCAAAGAACTAGATTATATCAAGATTATAAAAATGGAGGTCTTAGATTGATAAATTTAGAACACTTTATTTATTCACTAAAAGCAATTTGGTTAAAACGAATTTTTGAAAACGAAAATGAACCCTGCATTTGGAAAACCTTCTATACACAAAAACTAGATAAATATGGGGGCAAACTTATATTAGAATGTAATTTAAAGGAAAGAGATTGTACGATTGTATGTAAAAACAATGTATTTTTAAAAGATATACTGATTACATGGTGTAAAATAAATTATAGCGAAACACAAAAAAGTATATCCAAACAAATTATATGGAACAATTCCGACATTAAATGTTCCAATACTATCCTTTATTATAAACAATGGCAGGAAAGAGGCATCAAATACATAGAGCACATATATGACTACAGAATAAAGCAATTTTATAACTTTGAAGAACTGCAAAATTTATACGACATATATCTGATAAAGATTTTCTTAAATATTACCACATTGTTAATAACATTCGTGAAGACTGGAAAGCACTGCTTAAAGAGGAAAACCCACTTACACAGGAACCAAATAAACAAACAAAAACACTTAATTTATAGGCCTTGAGCTGGCTATAGACCCCCCTCCCCCCCCAGGGGGAATTTTGTACACTATGATTTTCTGAAACTACATTATATAAGACACAAAATAAAAGATGTTAGCCCTCTGAGAGTGGCAGCGTTAACGTGTAACAGCACGTTATATACGTTACCCCCAAAATAGCATTAAACGTCCCTGATAATGTCTCAACCATGACATGTTCGTACATATTTGCATGCTGACACAGGTTTATTAACTTCTTATAACACAGTTACAAATTTTTAGTATTCATTTTATAAATGTCTTGAGTAATTACCGTAGTATACGTTACTTAGTGTTTCCTGTGTTATTTCCGAGTATCAGTATGGTATTTATTGACTATACGTGTATTACATCTGTCACAGAATATAGTAAATCTATAAGGCTGCTACTTAAATGATTTAACGTTCTTTATTATGGTCGCTTACACTATTTTTCAGGTCCATGTTATGTATGTTACCTTCAAAATAGCATGAAACATTTAAGTTAATGTCTCCAACAAGCCCTGTTTAAACTTATTTGCATGCTTGCACAGGTTTATGTACTTCTTTTAACAAGGTTTACCTATTTTAAGTATTCATTTAATAAATGCCTTGAGCTTTAACTGTTATGTATGTTACCAAATGATACATAAGTTATTCTGAGTATCTGTATAGAAATTGTTGACTATACATGTATAAAGTCTGTCAGAGAATTTAGAAAATGTATAAGGCTGAAATAAATTAAAGTTCCTTATTAATTTATGGTGACTTTAACTAATGATATAATGTGATCTATCAACCTTAGCTGTTTGCTCACATAAACAGTATAGATACCATGCATTCAAATTGGAAGTTCTGACAGACAGTCACTGTGAAACAGCTCAGTTCTGGGCAAGGTATATGGATATGATTCAGATGGTGTTGACACTGATTAGGGCTACAAGGAAAACAACTTTGAATTGCATGTCATCTCTATCTGTATGCCTTGTTCCCAATGTTCATTGCAAACAATCACAACAACTACGCACAATATGTACCCGTGTAACTGATTAGAACTTCTACAACAAATTGGGGTTTAGAGTGTCACAACCATTGGTTCTATGCTTGAGAAATGCTTTTGACATAACTATCAGGCAAACAATTAACAGGTATTATAGGCTACAGCAACTAGTACTACGCTTTGTACTACAGATGGAATGGTGTATTACTCATCACATCAGAGCTCAATATATTGAAACAACTCTTCAATGCACTGAAATGAAATATTCAATCTGCTCAGATGCAAAGAAGAACGAATACTAGAGGCAGTTTCAGGCTTTTCCAATCCTTTTATTTCTAGTTTTGAAGGCAATGAACTGTACTTTTTGTCTTTTGGTGTGCCTGCTAAGCCTGGCATAGCTAAGGATCTTATTGAGGCTGATGACACTGGCAGGAAGGCTGTTGCAGACTTCATTGACTCACTTTTAGTTTAAAAAATCTGTTTTTCACACCCCAATAAAATGCCACAGTCACACCCCTTATAAAGTTTTGATGCTTGCGAGGTCAAGCAAGAAGAAATTTACAAAACGTAAACAGCCAGATGAGAGCTTAAAGGAGCGTCTTTGGTAAGCATGACCTTCTTTCTATTGGACATAATGTTGACCTTGAGTTGACACTGCCGTTCCTTCTGGGACCTGTACAATGGTCACTGTCAACTCCTGATAGAATTTCTATCAAAACTGACAAGTCCAAACTTCAGCATGGCTTTCAATCACACATTGAACCAACATAAGATTGGCCATGTAGTGCTGCACATAACGTTGATGTTGATGCCGTAACAACAGAGCATAATAGCTTTTCCTCACACCTTCATGGATCTGATGGCACCAGTATTCAACCAGGCACAAAAGGCAGGGTATGTTGGTTTTGTCACTGATACATATATACAATGTATAAGCAGCAGCCTATATTCTCGCAGAGGATAACCTGGGTGTTTTGTTCAACAATGGTGTTTGCAACAAAAGGTGCACCTTCTGAATGTCAACAGCATTGGCCAGAATATGGGGGAAGAGATCTACAGTAATACACTGTTTAACAGATTGTGACACTACCAATGTGCCGATGTGTTAGTACTATGGAAAGGTTATTCCTATCAAACTGATAGAGAACCCCTCCCCCACTAGTTCATCAACATTCTAAGAAGGGTAGAAAAACAAATAAAGAATTGCTGAAGCCCTAACATGTGCTATTTATATAATTGTGAATAAGCTCCAGTATGACATGTTTCTGAAAAAAAGTACCAAAGCCATACACATATACTGACTATTTCAAATGGCATGAACATTAGCTTATACCCCCACCCTTCTTTTCTGTCCTTACGATGTACATACAAAGATTGAACTATCAAGTCTTTCCCATGAAAACAGGTGAGGCTTTCCAGATATGGACAAAATGTGTGGAAAATAAATGGGAAGGAAATCGAGTACCTCTGGGTGAAAGAGAACTTGATAGTACCCTAACAAAAGAGCCACAGAATTATACTTCACATTTTGTGTGCTATGGGGTCACCATGTTCAAAACTCAACAACTCAAACCTTATAAAAGATAGAAACATAATATTTGCAGTTTCTAAAAGGTACATAAACATTCTTTAATACAAAATGAGTTAGTAAGCACATTCACATTAAAAAATATCAAACTATATTAGTTTCATAAATCATTTATATAGGAATAATGAAAAAAGTAACATATGTAACACCTTGGGGTCATATTTGTTTTCAAAGGTCCATATCTGTGATGCAAAAATAGCTTACTTGGATGATACAGCCAATTTGGAAGTCTTACCATATGGTTTGCACTTTTCAGAAGTCATGTCATTTACTAAAATATCAAAGATGTTTATGGGTAATATATATAATTGGCTGTTACAGGGTAATGGTGCCATTACCAGAGTGCTAGCATATTGCAAAATCCTTGTAAGATAAATCTGATATAGGAGTAATAAGTTATATAGGAACATTCTTTAAAACCCTTGGATAATATAACAAGATTTGCTCTAGAACTTCTACCTGATGGGTTTTCTTTGATCGATCTTTTAAGTTGTTACTTGCACATTGCACTGAATTTTACAATCTTTCCATAAGTATTATGTCAACTATATTTGATGTCTCTATAAAAGAAAAGTGGGTTTATGGTAGTTTATGTTTTGAGTAACTTCTTCAGCAAATGAGCCAGAGTAAAAAGAAGTACATGGACCTGTGCCAGCATGCAAATAAGTACTAGCAGGTTGTGTTGGAGACCATATCTTGAATCTTTAATGGTATTCAGAGAGTAACGTATGTAACCTGGGCTGCAAAATAGTGTAAGACACCATAGTAAGGAACTTCAATTCATTTGAATAGCAGCCTTATAGATTAACTATATTCACTGACCGATGTAATACATGTATAGTCAATAACTGCCATACTGATACTTGGAAATAACATATGAAACACTAAGTAACATATACAACGGCAAAAACTCAAGACATTTATAAAATACATGATAAAATTATGTAACTGTGCTATAAGAAGTTCTAAAACCTGTGCCAGACTTAAAAAAAAAGTGTGAATATGTCATATTGGAGACATTATCAGAAAAATTTAATGTTATTTTGTGGGTAACATACGTAACATGATGTTACCCGCTAACGCTGCCACTCTCAGAGGGCTAACATATTTCATTTTGTGGCTTATATAATGTAGTATTTGGAAATTATAGTGTATGAAATTCCCCCTGGGGGGAAGTGGGGTCTATAGCCAACGCGAGGCCTGGAGAATTACATTTTACATTTTTCTGTGATATGGGGGGTACCATGTTCATCAGCTAATAACTCAAAAAGTTTATATGATAGAAACGTAATACTTGCAGTTTTGAAAAGGTAAATAAAAAATCTTTAATGTAATGCCAAATTAATGAGCATAAACTGGTTTCAATAACATTTAAGACAAACTATATAAGATGCATTTATCATTTAAAGGGTGGTTCAATGAAAAAATGTAACATACACTACATCGGGGGTGACTATATTTGTTTTCAAATGTCATTATCTGTGGCCCAGTAATAGCTTATTTAGAAAATATAACCAATTTGGAAATCTTACCTTATCTTTTGCACTTTTCTGAAGTCTTAAAAAGAATTTTAATTATCAAATATTTTGTAGGGTAACGTATGTAACAGGCTGTTACAGCTTAACGCTGCCATTGTCAGAGGGCTAACATGTTGCAAAATCCTTGCAAGACATTGGGCTTTAAGAAAAATATGGTCTACGAAATTCCCCCTGGGGGGGGAGGTAAACCATATCCAGCCAGTGGCCTATTATTGAATACAAAACAAAATAAAATAACCAAATTTTTATACAGTGTTCAATTGCAAACACATGATAACAGCAATAAAAAGTCAGAAATGAAATGGACAAACGAATTTCTAGACCAAAATATCGATTGGGACTCTGCATATTTGATGGCGTTTCGATGTACAAATGATGTAAAATTAAGAAACTTTCAATATAAATATTTAATGCGCATTGTACCAAATAACAGATATTTATTTAAATGCAAAATAGCACCGACAGTTTTATGCGATTTCTGCTCCATGCAAGAAGAGAAAAATGCACATTTATTCTGGGACTGTATATATTCTCAAGAATTTTGGTCGCACATAAGAATTTTTCTAAATGACAATAATATGCAAGTTGACATTTCCTATCTGAATATAAGTTTTGGAATACTAAATCGTAATAGTATGAAAAATGATATGATTAATCTTATAATTTTATTAGCGAAATACTACATTTATGCATCAAAATACAAACAGCAAAAACCAAATTTTGAAGGTTTTAAAAAAATACTAAAACAAAGAAAAGAAATAGAACATTACAATGCCTTGTCTAATGATAAACTTGATTATCATAATCAGAAATGGGGATTCCTAGGTACTGTCTTATAACAATGCAATTTGTTTCTCCAGCAAAATAAAACAACCTTCAAAATATAATGCTTGCTTCTCTCAAAAATGTATATCTATTGTTTTCAGCGCAGTTACATCAGATCCAAGCCATAACCAATCAATATTGTTCTTATTCTTTAAGCATCTTACAATGGCATTTGCCAAGTCAAAGCACTTCGAGAGACATGTGTTGTGCTAAATGCGGATAGATACAGGTTACAATTATTATTTACTTATTTATTTATCTGTTATATTTATATATTTATTTCTCTTTCTCTTCCTCAGACTTGTATTGGGTTTATCTCCTAGCACTTTCCAAATTTGCATAAACCCTTCTACAACATCTAGAATTGCATTCAAACATCATATTGTGAAACAAATAAATTATTGTTATCTAATGTAAAGTGATATTGTGCATGTAATGTTATATACGGCTCAATAAGGGTTTGGCACCGACTCTAAAATCGCGTCCACGTTTGAATTTTTAAAACTTACAAACGGCATTATAAAAAAATGCGTTAGTGGACCACATATAAATTAATCTTTGATACCCAGTCAGATGCATAACCTCCAAAAAGTTAAAAATTATATCACTTGAAGCATATAATTATTTTTGCAACAAAATCAAAGGTAGCCTGTCTGAGTGGAAGTGTCTTTTTTTCGTCTTCATACTCTAGATTTATAGCAATTTTCATGATCATGCCTATAATTTTATCTGAAAGACCTATTACATAATTTTACAATTGTGCAATAAAATTCCTTGCGCATTGTCTGGAAATGTGTACGCAGGGTCATTGAAAATCAGAAAATAAGTTACTTTCTAGCTTGAATAGGTTGTATTTTTGGGCATGTGGATTTGGCCGTTGCCCGGGTAAACTCAGATATAACCTATACAAGGTACCTTCTGTGGCCCCGCTTTGAGGTCGTTTTTGGGAATATACAGTTTTGGCTTCTTCAAGTGATAAATATTTTTGGCTTACACAGGTTATGCCCCTGACCGATATTTGTGCAAAACTTTTGTTGAGCAGTGTTGAATATGCTGTTCCAATATGTATCATGATTGTGATGTGTAAATGCTATTCTGAATAAAGATATACATGATAAAAAAAAAAAAAAAGGATTAAGAATTACATTGAGGCCCATTCCGGTTATTGGTGCCCATTTCGGTCTGTTTCGATGCGTTTCGGTTACAAACGCACAGACTTCCGCCTGCACATGCGCAAAAGGAATGTGTGTCTAGAAAAACGAAAGTAGAAGTAGTCTTTAGATTATTAGGCAATATTTATGTTTGAGAAGTTCGACATTCATTATTCGAAAGGTCCTTCCATTGGTTAGTTTATAGGTTATGTGCTGACAGTGAAAAACTTTGAATACCATCCTTTATTTTCATCTTTATCGTCCAAAATGACACCACTCATTGCAGTGTGTGTTGAACAGGTGGGTGGGGAGTTTAGCTGCTCTGCATGACCCCTTTTCTTTGTTTTTTTGTTAATAACTTGATAAGATTATTTCTCTGTGATTATGCATTGCATTCAGTGTTCGCGTTTACGCTGTAATAATATCTAAGTACGCCACGAAAATCGTTGGTACGCAAAAAAGACAAGTAGCTTGCTGCCATGGGATGCAAGCCCAAAAGCAGTCGACTTTCAGCCAGCTCAATAGTAAAGAGAGTAAAAACCCTTGAAAATTGGTCTCACTACAAAGTCACAAAGAGACTGCTATAAATAGTATTCAGTTGTGGTTTTCCAAGATCCGTTGTTCATAGCAACTGTTGAAATCAGAAAGAGGCTCTGCTATAAATAAAGATTTACAGTTTTCACAAAATCGATTTGCTGGGTAAAAAATGGCGTCTGCCTAGAGGATCACACTAGAAGCTTAATAAACATAATTCTGGAGCCAAAACTATCACAATTTGATGCTTTGTCAGTTCAAAAATGCATCCACAGACGGGTTCAGCGATTTCCAACAGGCACATGTCAAATAACCTTGGGGAGAAGTTACAATCTAGAGTGTCATCGCCACCAAGCAAAGACTTTTTATGAGCAAAGAAGTTTGATAGTCAATGACTCCATCCGTGCTTCTTTCTTGATTTTATTAGTGATCATCATGCACTCAGTGTCAATTGAAAATGTTTGATAGTTTTATGAAGCTTCTTGGTATCAGGGATTCAGTTCAGCGTCAGCCCTCAGGCATAGTCCGAAAATAGTTCCAGATATCCGAGAGTTTGCTGTCCAGTTTGGACAGTTTGTCCAAGTTGATTTTGGGAAGCACACACTGTACGGTAATGCACAGTGATGCAATAGTAATTTTGGTTTATAAAACGATCGCTGATTGGCAAAATTTCTGTAAGCGTCAGATTGGTTCGCTTAATTTTACCCCTTAAATACTTATTCACTAAAGCAAACCAGTCATAGAGTTTTGTTATGGGGCGCCTGATTGGTCAATTGCATCCTGTTAATTCCCTCTATCATCTCGAAGCGGACAGCATATTTGCATTTCGCCGATAAAATGACTAAAAAACTTAATTGCCACAAAGAAACAAAAGGAACTCAAGTTTTTTATACCCCAAAATAGTTTGCCCCCTCCATCATTACCTGAACAGCCATTTTCTGTGACTAACAAGTTGTGCAGCGACCGCAAATAGCAGCAAAAAAACAGTACCCCACCCACCAATCAACAAGCTCCAGTCTCCTCATTAAATAAAAAGCCAGCCAATCAATCAGGCCGCACTTACCGTCTGAAATGGTAGCAAAACTACCCCTGGTTTCATTATTAGGAGGGCAGATAGCAGTTTCTGTTTATGGTGGTAAAAATGAGTGTCTGAAAAAATGTCCTAAAAAAATTCCAAATGTCCGACCAATATTGGGGCTGCTTGGACAAAATGTCCGAAGTAAATTTCTGTCCAGCTGAAACCCTGAGTATTTAACATTGCCAAAAATTAAACAAATAAAAAATTGTAAGTTGGGAAACTGTCTGGGACCCAGTAAAACTTGTATGGGACTCAGCTTTTGTTGATGCACTGGGTCCCAGAGACGCAGTAAAAACCAAGCCTAAATCTAACACTGGCATTAGTTAGGAAGCCTCCATGCGAGCTAAGCAATTTTGTGTTTTAAAAACAGAATCAGAATCTAGGAAAAGATTAGGCTGCTGTCCTTTCTAAGTTAGTGGTTCTGATATTGATGATTTATTGTTTTATGTACCTCCCATTGTTTGTGGTAGTTCAGTATTTGTCTTTGTTTTGGTATGCATTATCCAAGCACAACCAGTTTTCGACCACCTAAGAAGTAGTTTGTGTCATGTTATTTACTTTCAAGTCCTATTGTTTCGGTTATTACATCATATTATCTATCAGTCCAAGAGCAACAATTATAGAGCTATAAATTTTTAAGTTTCCTCTTGTAAGTCTGACAAGGTCTTTCATTTAGAAAGTGGTCTAACAGTGGTAGCAAATTCAGGAATTAAACAATAAATAAATATTTTCTGTCAAAACCAAATAGTCTTGAATATGTTTCTGTTTTCGCAGCACAACCTTGCAAAAGCAAAACACATTCAAACTATTTTTGAAAATGGTAATGTATTATTGTAGTCCAACACACCAGGAAAATACACCATATATGGAAATCTGAATGGGCAGTTAAATTACTTGGGGGACATAGGGTTATGTTTTTTTTTTGTATTTAACAATTTCTGAACTATCAGCAGAGACAACGAACAAGTATTTCAACACCAGAGAAATTATGCCTCACACCAGTATAAATAGTAACTGTTGTAGATGAGGATGTGGTGATTTATTTGACATTTTCTGAGGCCTGAACAATTTTCAAAAGTAAAGAAAATGAAGAAAATTGTCATAAGCATGGTATATCAAAAGTTTACCTCAAAATAAATTTATTCTGTAAGCTTTTCAATATTAATTGGCAACAATGGTCACAGGCAACACAGTTCAACTTCATCATGCAGATGTATAAGATATGAATTTTGTATCAAACATTAAGAAACTGTAGCCATGAAAACAAGCAGGTAATTTTGTAATAAAAAGCTAAAGAAAACAGGGTCCTCTAGTTCAATGTTTATTAATGGTTCACGCTCAATTACCAAAGCTGTCTTTATGCCGTTTCTAGTTTTGCAATCATCTTAAAGAGGGAGAGAGAGCTGGTTGCTTTGCTTTTATTGTCTTTCAGGTGTCTTTTTACTGAAAATGTCCTTTGGCTCTTCTTCGCGGTCCTCTGGGTTGGTCTGCAGTTTGTGATTGTGGTATTTCCTGATCATATCCTCCAGTAATGTATTTTGACGCACATCTATTTTGACGCACCTTTCATTTCCTTCAAATATATGAAGCTACATTATTTAATTTACAATATCCTAGCATTGCTGAGGTAGAATGGCATTAGAAGAATACATCTAGGCGGCCAAATGTAAAAATTCTGATTTTCTTTGATTATTACGGCCCCTTTTACTTACACTGGTCATGTTTTTTACCAAAATTCTTAAGGTACTTTTTTGTCAATTAAAAAACAAGATTTTTGATAGACAAATTTTATTCCAGTTTTAAAATATTTTATTTCCCTGCTACATTGGCATCTGCTCTTGTGATTCAACTTCAAATCATATGATTGCTTTAATGCTTTACAAAAAATAATTACATTTGATGTGGTGCTATGCCTAATATGAATTTATTAAGAAACTTGAAAGTGACAAAATATGTTAGCATATTTTCCCCAACTCGTTAACATAAGTGATATTAATAAATTGAACAAATTAGTTTTTATTGTTACTGCATGCTGTCTAATGAACATTTTCATCCTCAATTTGGATACGTTTCTTAAAGTAAGTGAGAGGAATATCCACTTCTAGTGCCCCACCCCAAAAACTAAAAAAACAAAATGGCCGCCATTTTCAGAATATCAGGTCTGATTTTTAAAGTATGATCATATATCCGACAACAAGTAATTCTTCTATTCTGTTGTGTTCTAACATACATAAGGTGCCTTCTCACCTTATACATGGCCTCGTTTTCAAGATTTTATGACTAAGTTGTAAGAAAAATGGAATAAACATACATGCGTCATTTCATATGACTCTCAAAAAAATATTGTGCACCGCAGGGGTCTGTTTCCTTTTGAAATTATCAGGAGTATGGTCAATACAGAAAGAAAATAAGAGCATGAACTGATGAACTATGTGTTCATTCGTAACATACACAGTGCAACTTAACCCGTCTTTACATGTATACTTCATAAGTGATAAAATAGTGCTTAAGTGCGTCAAAACCCATGACTCTAGGATACTTACTTTTTCATAATAAAGTGAAACCAGGGGAAAATGCCAGCCAAGGTGGATTTGGAACCCACAACCACCAAAATACCAGTTGGGCACAATAATGACCACCTTAGTTACCCAGTTGGTGCTGTCCAAACCACAACTTTCAGACAATACATTCCTCCTCCTTCACTTTAGAGATCAAGGACCCCTACTTCAGTACAGAGACAGGGTTTGCACAGGCTTGAAAAGTACTTGAATTTAGAGGGCTTTCTTGAAAAGTCATTGAAAATAAAATCTGCCTTGAAAACTACTGGAAAATCACTCAAAAGCATTGAAAATTCTTTGAATTCTGCTATTTTCTGTAGGATTTAGCACAGTTGATAGAGACCTAAATCTGTATAAAATTGTTGTGCCTTTATTTGGTGCAGCATATGCTGCACCAAATATGGGCACAACAATTTTATACTAATTTTCCTGTACTAATGTCTCCATTATCTCAGTCTTGCATTTCTGAAGTTGAATTCTAACACTTAAATCTGTATTTTCATAAACATTAGACCTTGAAAAACTATATAAAAGTCTTTTAGAAGTCCTTGAATTTGACTCAAACCTGCCTGTATGAACCCTGAGAGATCTTCTGCCTGTTTCACCACACACGACTGCACATCCAGACATGAAGTTAACAAAAATGCTACACCACTTGGATCTGCCTGCCTTACAAGAGTTATGCATTGTTTTGTCAGTTTTCGCTGAGGACCAGGGCCTTTCCCTTGGCCTTTGTTATATATTCTGGCTTAGGCTATAGATGAGTCCAAACCATATGTCATCAGTCACATGATCAACAAAGTCACATGACCTAAATAGTGACAACAGGCTATCAGGGATACAGCCTAAATTTTTTTCATGAGCAAGCTGGGCCCCTATAACAGTATGATTGGGGGCCCAGCCTAAAAGTAAGGTGCCAAGGATTCAGCGGAAAACTCATTGCAACATCATTGCCAGTTAAGCATTTAGCTTTACTCATTATTGAGGGCAGAGACCCTCAAAATATGTCTAATTATTTACCATGTATTAACAGTATTTAGAATCAGTTGAATCGAGATTTGAAAACTTTCAACAGCCAGTGTCAGATTTGACAAGAATACATGTTTTTACATACTGTCCTTTTTCAGGGGCTAGCTGGGCCCCTAAACATTTAATTTTAGGGGCCCAGCCCAAAATTTAGGGGCACTTGGTGGCTGGGCCCCTAATAGTGTGTTTCCCTGCCTATGGTCAAAGCAAGACACAACCCGAGGTCAATGTATGTGTAATGGTAGTCGGTAAATGAACCATTATGTTTTGACACGAAAATAATTATGTCAAACAGCTGCTGTTCTTCGGTTGGATGTTCGATGAGATGGCAGAAAACTTCAAATTAAGCTTTTGTTGGGTTAAAACAGACAATGTCAGACAGAAAAGGTAGATTAATACAGTTGAAAGTGTGTCAATTTCGAACATAGATGCTGTAATTCACCACACAGTCATGTTTGTGGCTGGTGCATATGCTTGCATATTTGATTTGTGCAAATTTATTTTTTATTTCCCAATTTTGAAATTAAAATCATTTTGTGGATTGTTGAGCACTAGGCTTTTATTTCAATGAGTCTATGTCCTGGGTATGGCATATGTCAAGGTGAATCAATATCATTTGGCAAATTTGGTTGTTATCTACTTGCTGATGACAGAAAAACTGTTGGTTGCTTGTATTGATAATTGGTGAAATATTTTATGATGTTATAAAGCATCTTTATTGCATAAGAAGTTAATTCCAAGAATTGGGTCCCATTGTTTAAAGGTTGGCCTATCAAATGATATGAGCCACAATCTGTAAAAACCAGCCTTAATGACAAAGATGTCAAAATTTAGTTAATTACACACTCTTAATCTACAAAGTGTTTAGAAGTTATCCTGCAAATTTTATGAAGTTATCTCCATTATTCATGAAAATATGGTCTTTTGAAACTATACACTGTTTAAACTTTAACACACAATGTTAGAAACGTCATGATGTTACTAATGACGTCAAAGTGAACTTCCTGATTTGCGGGTATGTCGGGTGCATGAAAAACATGCTGTTTCTTGCTAACATACTTTTTTATTATCCTTAGCATGTGTGCAATGGAATTTGCAGAAAAGTTGACACCGATTCAGTTTTGCCTAAAGTTTGCATGATCAGAAAATGGCTGACCATACTTTAAAAAGTCTGACAGTTGCTAAGGTAAAGTTGTTGCCATGGAAACATATGGCATGATAACAAAGAAGTTTAATCAGAAATGAGTGCCAGTTTTAGTTACTATCCACCAGAATAGGTTTTAAGGCAATATATAAACATGTCAAATTTCTTAATTTTTGGTGTTTTTCAAATGATTTTTACTCAAAAAGTCCTAAATGTCATTGAGGCAGGTTTTCACAGATTGCGGCTCATATGTAATTACACATATATTATCATTATTTAACAAAAATATCAGAAATTTAAAACCGTTTTCATCAGGCAACAACACTGTTGCGGAGACCTGTCAAAAAGGAATACTTAAATTCATTTTTTTTTTCGCAAGAAATATATTGAAAATAAATATTCACAGGACTTTTGTCATTTCCAAGTCAATATCTAGTCTTAAAATATTGTTTAAGATGCTTTTTACTGAAATTCTGAGGTAAATTGGCTTTGCTCAATGGACATTACATTGAATGGTAAGTTTATTGCCAACCATGATAAAATCATGTGTTCAAAATTGTTATCACATGGCCCATAAGCTGATGTAAACAATAACATTGGAAGGTTCTATAAATTATGGGCCTTGACTTAAATATCACTCAGATTTAAAGAAAAATAATCTGTTTATGTACTGGTAAGGAATAATTGCCAAAGCTTTGTAGATCTCTCATCATCAAGGTAGTTCCAAACTTATGCTCTAGTTCCAACGAGTCTACAAGGGGACAAAAATTCCACTTGTCGGCACATAATTACGAGTGAAATCTAGAAAGGACAAGTAATTCTTCCCAAAGCACTCGTCCTGTACAGGACGAGTCCATTGGAAAGAATTACTTGAGGAAGTCATATTACATATAACTCCCTTATGTTCTTTATTGCATATGCCTTTAAAGGACAAGTGCATGTGTTTGCATGACGCATGAAAATTGTAAGTCACTCGTCCTGCAGGACAAGTGCAATATTTAAATATTTTTGTCCCCTGTCTAAATGTGGGGAGAAATGTATGTATTGCTGTGGATCGGGTCCATTGAGACCCCACTTGTGAATTCAAGTCACTCAACAAATTGCAAGAGCACAGTTATCTTTGGCCTGAGGAGGGGCAAAAAGCTACTGAAAGCGTGGGGATTTGTGATTGTATGCATCGCCTGCGTGATTTTAGTTTTGTGGTTGTAATAAGTTGTGTGGGAGTTGAAACCAAACATATGTTTACTACTTTCTCACAATTGATTCAGAAAATTGCTTCATATTAAACTGAGGTGAAATTGATTTAAATGACAAAATAAGAGCAGTTAAAAAACAATAAATTTCGTAATAACAGTAAACACCATGGGCGGATCCAGAGGGGGGGGGGGGACTGGAGGTCTGGACCCCCCCTGAAAATCACAAAAAATAGGGTTTCTTGGCAATACTGGTCTGGATCCCCTGAAAAATCACAAAGCTACCAAGCCAGCATTCAATGTGGGCCATTATGGGCCCACCAGCGAAATGCCATTTCAATGGCATTTCACTGGCAAGCCGATAATTGCCCGCTTTTGGTGGTTTTTGGAGCCTCGTTTCCCTAAAACTTCTTATCAGAGTTGGATCCCCTCTGACAAAACTTTTTGAATCGGCGCATGATTGCTACAGTATACCAGGAGTCAAGTTAAATCTTTAACTTTTTCCTTGCTAGCAGTGACTTTTGTCGTCTGCTGATAACCTCTGACAAAACTTTTTGAATCGGCGCATGAACACTACAGTATACCAGGAGTCAAGTTAAATCTTTAACTTTTTCCTTGCTAGCAGTGACTTTTGTCGTCCGCTGATAACCTTTGCAAACAGTTTGGACCCAGATCCAAACTGTTTGACTCTCTGGTAGTGTTCCTGAAAGAATTTTTTGAAAAAATTAATTTTGAAAAAAGTCTGTGGATGACAACAATAGTATGAAAAATTAAGCAGGCCTTTAGTTAAGAATGCGTACCTAACAATTAATTTTCTTATTTCTCAATAGAACTTGGTCACATTGTTTAGTACCATTATGCGCTTGACGTACAAAAATGTAAGTAAAACATAGGATTGGCGTAAACTTTGTGTTAAGTCACGCCATTTGTTAACATCTGATATCATCGAATGATCAACGTCTCATGCCGGGCATGATAACCTCTCTCCGTTCAAAATGCATGACTTCCATTTATCAGCCCGAGAGCTTTAGGGTTGATATTCAGTGCGATAACCAAAACCCTGTGAGATAATCTGTTTATCACATACATGTATTACAATTCACTGTTTAAAAGCGTTTGACGTACAAACATGTAAGTAAAACATAAGATTGACGTAAACTTTGCGTTATGTCACGCCACTTGTTTACATCTGACGTCATCTAATGATCGACGTCTAGTGCCGAGCATGATAACCGCTCTCTGTTCAAAATGCATGACTTCCCATTATCATCACGGCAGGCTGATAACCAGTTGGCGGGAAAGAGCTTATCCCATATGCAGCCTTTGGGTTATCGCGGCAAATAACGTCCCAACTATATGATATTGGTCCATATCCCACCATGCCTTCAGGAGTTATTGCCCTTTGTTCATGAAAATTCCTCATTTTTGATGGTGTCTGGTCTCTAAGTCCAGTAATTTTGATCACAATTTTATGAAACTTGGTCACAATGTTTAATTCGAGTAAAATAATTTTCTATATCGTCATATGCTATCATGTGTTATTGTCCTTTGTTGATGAAAAATGACAATATCTATGATGTACGGTCTCAACATTTAATAGAGTAATTTTGATCAGAACTTTATCAAACTTATTCACAATATTAAGTACCAAATTGTCTTTCCCGAGTTCATGTCTAACATTTTTCATCAAAATATGTCATTGTTTACTTACTTTTAGTGAGAATATTCGAATTTTGCATAGATTTGTTAACCCTTTTACCACTGTTCACAACAATTGTCGTCTGCTGTCTCTTCTGCTTATGAACTTTGGTCAAGTTTGGTGTCTCATATTGCAAACAATATGGACAGTTCAGACTACTCCCTTTAATAGGACCAGTCTGATCAGGCATCATAGTGTTTACTTTCATGTAGTACATCCGAATTATGCAGCAGGCGTAATAAGCAGACAATAATTTCTAGAAAAAAAACATTAGCAGGAAAAAGAGCTATTTATGCAGGCATTTGATTTTTTCTTTTTCAGAAATCTCAGTTTCGTTGTCCTGCAGATCCATTCTGAATACAAGTTGAGGAACCCAGTCTCATTCAGATGTGCTTCAACACTGGAACTTGTAATCCTTTGGGCGTTGTGTGAGTGCCCCCCAGTTCTGGAGATCATTACCCTATCCATTAGGTGAGACATAGGGCCAGTTAAGCAAAAAAATTCAGCGTACTAGTGTGATTATTTTCTTACCCATCAGTTTAAACATGTGTTTTGGGTGCTCAAAAGAACCGTCTCATTGAGACGGTTCTTTTGAGTACCCACAACAGATGTTTTGGTTGAGAAATAAGAAAATAATTTTCAGTTGCGCACTCTTATCTGGGGGCCTGGGTAAGGTGCTGAACTTGTGAGACAGGCTGGTAATTAAAAAACCCAAAATGTCCCCCTAATCACCACCACCAAGTTTTACATGTATCAGACTTATTTGACCCAATACGCACACATGCTCTGATGATTTGTTTGTTTGTTTGATTTGATTCTTTACGCCCCATCAACAATCTTTCAGTTATGCAGGGACGGGTCTTCCATACTAAGCTAGGATAAATGTGTCTTGCTCAAGGACCACAACGCAGTGATGCCGGTGAGGCTCGAACCTGCCGCCCTTCGGTCTCGAGTCAAGCACTCTACCACTGAGCCACTGCGCTCCCTACATACTCTGATGAATTCACACTGAGTGCTTGTTCAGTATTTACACTTAGGCCAAAATATATATAGATTTGTTTCTCGGGCACCGCCCCATCTGGTTGTAAAGTCACTCATTAGGCTTTTTTATCATTATTTCTAAAAATTGAAATAGACATCACATTTCCAGTTTAAACCATCATTATCGGTAACTATCCTGCAGTTCCAGTATTTACCCATTTGGACATTGTGTTTTTTTGCGGGTATTGTAGGTTTTTAATGTTTGCTTCTGTGATGAAAATAGCCAGGAGTGCATTTGAATATATGCAGCAGACGTAATTAGCAGACAAAGAAATATCAGCAGTATAACGATTAAGAAGTAAACTTGATATTTTATTTGAATTATGCCTACCTTAATCCATTTCCTTCATCGCTTAAACAAATGTGACAAGCTTTCTGCTTCCTATTTTTTTGGAGTAAAATTTAGAAATCGGGAGTTATTCGATGAGTCACATGCATTGAACCTGTTTTAAAAGGGTATTATGCTTTGCAGCTTATAATTGTTTTGTAATGAAGAAAAAGGGATTATTTCAACTTCAACACAGATTTCAGTCTCTGTTCCAGGGTAAATATTTAAGGAAATGTTGAAAATAAACATTAAGGCTACAAAGGTTTAGATAAACAAAATTTTTGAGTCAAAAAGTCTAGATATTTTCTTACCCATCAGTTATAACATATATTTTGGGCGCTTAAAAGCTCCGTCTCATTGAGACGGTTCTTTTGGGTACTCACAACATATGTTTTGGTTGAGATATAAGAAAATTATTTTTTTGGTACATACTCTTTAACTAAAGTCCTGAGGCTATCATATAGAATTTCCAGAATTCTTAAAAAAAATTTGACCAGAAAAATTAACAAAGTAGCTCAGTTGGTAGAGTTTTAGACTGGGGATCAAATGGTTGCTAGTTGGAGACTTTGCTGCTACCCCTGCGAAATTTTGTTCTACAAATTGGAAGTGTTCTAGAACATTTAGAACTGTTCTAGAACTGTTCTAAACAGGTAAATATGTTCGTTCTAGAACACTTGTTCTACAACTGTTCTAGAACATTGTTATAGAACAAATCAAACACATTCTAGAACTGATTTCCATTCTATAAGCGTTCTTGAAATATTCTAGAACATTTTTAGAACAAATCAAGAACCAGTTAGTTCTACAAATGTTCTAATAATATTCTAGAACATTTTTAGAACTTTTCAAGAACAAAATAAGTTGACAGAAACTTCTAAAAAATGATTCAAATTAAGTTCTAGAACATTTGTCTTACTTTTTAGAACTAGTTAATTCTACAAATAAACTAATAAATTCTAGAACATTTTTCGAACTTCTCAAGAGCAGAAAGCATCAATTAGCTCAGTGGTTGGGCACTTGCCTCTGGTGCTAGAGGTCCCAGGTTCAATCCCTGCTTGTGGTGAGGAAACTTTCTGTGTCCGAACACGCTTTCTCTTGTGTCATTTGCAGGGATGACACTAGATAAGTGCATGGTCCTTTGGATCGGGACGTTAACTGGATGTCCCCTTCGAAGGGAAGGTCACCCCTTATGCAGGTTAAAGAACCCTACGGTAATTTAGATATGGTTAGTTACTTGAAGGCTTTCACCCTGCAACCTGGAGTGTACAAAGTACACTTGCTGATAAAACTCGCAAGCGAGGATCTGGCAATATATAAAGAAAGAAAGAAAAAAAGGGCAAAACAAGTAAAAGAAAAATCGAACTAAGTTCTAGAACTCATTTAGTACTTTTATAGAACCAGCAAGTTCTAGAAATGTTCTAAAAAGTTCTAGAACATTTTTAGAACATTTAAAGAAGAAACATGTCATAACCAGATGGATGATGGGAAAAACATGGCTGCCATAATTGGAGGGAAAATGTGGAGGCTCTTCAAAAACATTTGTTTTGGAATTTCTAGATGGCAAACATGATAGTAGTATTGCCTGAGACAGTGAGTAGACCTGAGAAACAGTTTCTCTAAGGTTTTAAATGTTGATTAATGGTGGGGTTGTTGTTTGTAAGTTTTTTAGCAAATGTAAGACAATGTTTTGAAATGGGTGGGGTAATACAGGGTGGCATGTTACCACAATGAGAAGATGATCATGGCTTAATTACTATAAACTGAGGTTGAGCAGTTAACATCCAATAAGTTTTCCAAAAACTACAATGTTACAGTTTTGCAATTAATGTTATTTATTTTTCAATTCACTGATAATTCGGAAGAAATATTTTACTGAAATTTACTGAACCAGCAAGTTCTACAAAAGTTAAAAAATGTTCTAGAACATTTTTAGAACAGTTCTAGAACAAGCATGTCATTATCATTAATTTAACCAGATTGATGTTGGGAAAAACATGGCTGCCATAATTGGAGGGATTATGAAGGCTAAGCCCAAAAAGCACTTGTGGCAGTGTCTAGATGGCAAATTGACAGTATTATAGTCTGGGACAGTGAGTAGGCTTGAGACACAATTTCTTAAGTTTTAATGTTTATTGTTGCTGTAGTTGCTGTGCATGACAATGTTTTGAAATGGGTGGGGTAACAGGGTGGCAATAACTAACAATATTTAGGCCAACATAGGGCCCCTATAATAATTCTCCTCCAGTTGATGTTTATTTATTTATTGTGTCACCTGCATTTGGGGATTACTTATTGGGGTTTTAAACCAATGTCAACAGTTTTCCAGATATATAAAGGTAGCATTCGATGGAATCTTATTTCCAAACCCTATATTGGACATTTTTGGGGAGGTGTTCAACAACTGTTTCAAAAAAGTTCAGTTGTATAAAAACATTTGCAGAACAAACCACTAGAACATTCCTAAAATTGTTCTTCAACTATTCTAAAATGCTCTATATAAATTCAGGGGCATTAATAGAATGTTTTTATGACATGATTTTTGAAGAATTGTTCTACAGTTTTTCCAGAAAATTTCTAAAGGTTTGTTCTGGATCAGTTCTAGAAGAAGCCAAGGTTTATTCTAGAACAGTTCTAGAACAAACCATTAGAACATTTCTGGAATTGTTCTGGAACCATTCTAAAAATGTTCTAGAATGATTCAAACATTTATAGAACGTTAAATGAGACATTTTTAGGGGTGTTCTACAATTGTCCAGAAAATTTTTAAAAAGGTTTGTTCTAGATCAGTTCTAGAACAAACCAAGGTTAATTCTAGAACAGTTCTAGAACAAACCATTAGAACATTTCTGGAATAGTTCTGGAACCATTCTACAGATGTTCTAGAACTATTCCGAGACATTTATAGAACGTTTAATGGGACATTTTTAGGGTTGTTCTACAATTGTTCCAGAAAAATTCTAAAGATTTGTTCTGGAACTGTTCTAGAACAAGCTTGATTTGTTCTAAAACTGTTCTAGGAAAAACTTTTAGAATTTTCTGGAACTTTTCTAGAACAAATCTTTTGACCTTGGCTAGAACATTTGTAGAACAAAAAATTGTCCCATTTAACGTTCTACATCTGTCCCATAAATGTTCTAGAACATATCTAGAACAGTTCTAGAACATAGTTCTAGAAAATTCTAGAACTCTTCTAGAATGGTTCTAGACCATTTCGCAGGGGTAAGTAATGGTTCAACCCAGGAAAACTGGATATGACTGAGAAAATATTGACTGGGGTGTGGTGTATTAATGCAAAAAACAAATTGACACTCTGATCATTTATTTCTGAAAATAAATCTTGGAAAATGTTAATTTTGAAAAAAAATCAGCAGACAACAAAAAGCATGAAAAACTTCCAAGCATGGAAAGAGCTTAATTTCAGTGGACAAAAAATCCATCGTACTTATGAGTGAAATCTAAAAAGGACCAGTAATTCTTTCCACAGCACGCGTCCTGTAGAACAATGCTTTGGAAAGAATTACTCAAGGAATTCATATTACATATAACTCCCTTATGTTCTTTATTGCATACGCTTTTAAAGGACAAGTGCATGTGTTTGCAGGACGAGTGAAAATTGTAAGTCACTCGTCCTGCACTCATCCTGCAGGACAAGTGCAATATTTAAACATTTTTGTCCCCTGGGCTATAAAATTAAAATGAAGATTCTGATGAGACAGCTCATTAAGTTTCATAGGAAATATCTAGCTAAATTTAGATCGATCTGTCGTCTGCTGCTGTTGTAACATGAAACCTATGAATGAAAAAAGACAAAAATATAAAAAGAAAAAGTATCAAATACCTTTAATATCCTCCATAGTTCTAGTAAATAGAGCAAGCAGATGACATTTTCTGGTTCCGAGTTGTAGAACTTGTTATATAGCTGCTGTCTCTGAAGTCAGGGCTCCAGAGAGGCATTTCAAGTGCCACAGACACATTTAATAGAATTTTCAGGCCTTATAAATCATTGCGTATTAGAAAAATAATTTTCTTATTTCTCACCCAAAACATGTTGTGGGTACTTAAAAGAAGCGTCTGAATGAGACGGTTCTTTTGAGCACCCAAAACATATGCTAAAAATTATGAGTAAGAAAATATTTACAATTTTAAGCTGAAAATTTTCTCAGGGCTTATTTTAAGTTGAAATTATTAAAGAAAAACTTCTGAACAAAACCATATTTTGTGGCTACTCAAACGAATGGTCTTGATGAGGCGGAACATTTGAGCTCATAAGCATAATCTTGATTTATGAATAAAAAATAATCACAATTTAACCCTTTGTATACTAAACGGATTCTAGTTTGATACAATAAACTTGGGATAGTCCATTGTACATATCTAGGGGTGTCAGGTTATAATTTAAAAAAATATATTGTTTTTAATTGCCTGAAGACCCTTTTTACATATACAAACAGTGTAGACCCTGATGAAAGGCTGCATTATGCGTCATTTTATCTGGGTCGTCACTATTTGTAAAAGTACCTGTTTAGGGGTAGGGTTAATGCTTAACATATTTGCTTATTTTATCCGAGATTATCTTTCATAGTTGCAATATAGGGAGCGCAGTGGCTCAGTGGTAGAGTGCTTGACTTGAGGCCAAGGGGCCCCGGGTTCCAGCCTCGCCAGCATCGCTGTGTTGTGTCCTTGAGCAAGAACATTAATCCTAGCTTAGTACTGAATCAAACAAACAAACAAACAATAAGTTTCAATAGAATTATCAGGTATGTTTTTGTGGTCATTATATGCATCAAAATTAACACTTTTTCCAACAATCGGGGCTTTTGTTATCTGCTCTCTCATCTGCTTATGTCCTTTGGTAGCAAATATTGGAAACAATATGAACCCAGATCAGACAGCTCCCTTACCATTCTTCTGGTATAATTTTTTTCTTTGAGTTGATGCTTTATGCTAGGAGGCGCCATGGTGCATATGGCCAGTTAAGCAAAAATAGTTTGCGTAAAATTGCAATTATTTTCTTATCCATCAGTCCAAACATTTGTTTTGGGTGCTCAAAAGAACTGTCTTATCGAGACAGTTCTTTTGAGTACCCACAACATATGTTTTGGTTGAGAAATAAGAAAAATAATTTCAATTATGCACTCTTATCAGGGGGCCTGGTGGTGTAGTTGATAAACCCACGTCGCCTTGTACCCAGGGATCCTAGGTTTGATCTGCGGTTCCTCCAGTCTGTTCAATGAGACTCTAAGCTGTGGCCTTGTCTCCATATGGCTTCAGCTGTTGGTGAGAAAATTCACTCACTGATACTTTCAAGATTTTATAGTCCTGTCAGACTGTATTTGTTTCATTTAACCTACGATACATCTAAATATTGCTCTCCGAGATTTACCCGACTAACCGCAGAAAGAAGTACCGGAACTTTTGGGCAGTACCGGCTTATATCACTTCACCGGGAGTCCGGGAAATAGGACAACCGGAAAACGAGATTCAATTTACCTTTCTGCGGCAGCCATAAAGCACGATTTCTGACAGAAGAAATTTCACAGAGTTTTTGTAGCCGTTTTGTAGGGTATCCCGCTGGTTTCACCCGCTCGCAGTTATTCACTATATCTGTTTCTTTCTTTTGCATTATTTTTTTATGCTATTTTCACTTCGTTGAAGTTAATTTACGTTTCTTTACGTATTGTAACATATTTTCGTGACTTTTTCCGGTAAAAGAAAATTTTTCTTTTCCGTCTTATTCGTCTACTGACGCCCTTGTGGGACTTTCCTGAATTAGGATATTGGATTTAATGTTCGAGGATGACTGGACTAGGAAGTAATCCATCCAACAAGAGATGCCCTGGGTTAACGGGTAAGTGCGGTAAGATAATGCCTTACTGGGATAGTCATGTAGTTTGTAGGTCTTGTCGGGGCTATGCTTGTTCACGTAACTCCCCATGTGAAGTGTGCACAAATTGGTCAGAAGATCTTTGGAGAAAATTTGATAAATGTTTGCACAGAGCGGCCCAGGCAAGATCTGCCCTGAAGTCCAGACACTCTCTTTCCCAGGCTCCTGAAAAAGGTCCTGAAAAGAGTTTGTCAACTGTCACATCATCCCAGGCTCCTGCACAAGGTCCTGGGTTGATTGTTTCCCTGCCTAGTGATAGTGATCTAGCATCGGCAAACACTATCACAAGGTTGGTAGAGCAAGACAACAACCGCGAGCTTGATAGCGATTTGGTCCTTCAGGCTCCTGGTAATAATGTCACTCCAGCTCATTTGACTAATCCTCCCAGGAAAAGTGCTTCTCCTGAGGGTTCGTTTTATAGTAATAGGTCCGTTTCTCCAATGGAAACTGTCACTGTGCACACGCGCCCTGTGCCTAGGCAGTATGCCATTCAAAGGTCCAACAGATCACCTAGTGATAGCAACCAAAGGAGTAAACGTCATAGACATAGGTCTAGGTCGTTGTCTTCTGATGAAAGATCTTCGTCTTCGAGAGGAAGATCAAGACATGACAAGCGAAAGAATCGCAAATCTAGACATCTATCTAGGTCTGCTAGTTCTAGGCTTGGTCATTCAAGGCATTCTAGGTACCATAGGTCTAGATCTAGGTCATCTAGGTTTAGGTCAAGGTCACCTAGATTGAGACTTCCTAGGTCTAGGTCACCTAGGTTCAGATCACCGAGGTCCAGGTCACCTAGGTCAAGGTCACCTAGGTCAAGGTCACCTAGGTCAAGGTCACCTAGGTCAAGGTCACCTAGAATCAGGAATAGAGGCCTAAGACGAGAAAGACTCCATAGGTCTCGTTCTGTTTCTAGGCGAAGAGACAACCCTGCGTTTTCAACTTTGACAACTTTAGTAGAACAACAGGGTCAAATGTTGAAAGAATTGTCAAATAGACTTGACAAATTTTCATCTACTCCCACTAAGGCGGCAGCTGGGAAAGTCACAGTTACCGGGGTGGGAACCAGGAGATCGCTCTCTGGCCACAAGTCGCAAGATGACGAGTCGGACTTGGAGCAACTTCAGCTTCATGTTGGGGAAAATGAGACAATAGGGGACTCAGACCTGGAACATGAAGAGAAAGAGGAAGAGTCTCCTAAGGAGTCACTTTCTTACAAAGAGGCCATCTCTAAGCTTCGCTCCAGGCTTGGGTCGGCTATTTGTCCTACTCCAGAAGCCAAACATAAGACTGTTGGAGCATCTGCTCTGGAATTTTTTAAGGATCCAGAGCAGAATGAAGAGACATCATTAGCACTTCCGCAGTCTAACAGTGTTTCTGTCTCCCTGTCTAGAATGAGTAAACGTCTGAAAGGGGAGGAAGAGGTTCCAATGGCACCCCTTCCCTCTTATCCTAAGGGTTTTAAATCAGGCTCTTTTGTTGCGCTGAATTCTAAACCAAAGATTTTTCAGTCCTCTTCTTATGAGTCTTTAAATCCTGTATTTAATGTTGACCCTCCGTCAGTTAATCCGGGATTAAAAGATGTGATGAAGCAAGGTTCTTCGGTTCCTTCTTCTCAGTCTGTTCAATTTTCAACTTTAGAGAACTGGGAAAAGTTGGCCAGAACAGCAATGCAGGTTGCATCTCACTCAGAGCTATTCCTTTGTGGAACGCTTAAGACTATGCAACAGGATTCTTTGTCAAAGGATGATTTGCTGGAAGTTTCGCGCTACCTTCAAGCAGTAGCTGTTTCCCAGTCTCATCTAATTGAAATATTGTGTAGACTTTCATCTGGTCCTCTTTTGGCGCGAAGAGATGCCTGTTTAGCCGTGACTGACTTAGATTTTGATATCAAGCAATCGTTGCGTGTACAACCCATTGAATCTTCAACCATTTTTGGAGAAAAGTTTCCAGAAATTGTTAAGCATTACAAGGAGGGACTCGCTCATAAGTCTCTTCAGATGGCAGTGGTGGGTGCTAGTAAACCCCAGTCATCAGGTTTTAAGAAAAAGAGTCCTAAAGTGACTGAAACCTCTACTAAACCTACATATGGGGGTCTAAATGTCTCTGTTGGTCCTAATGCCACTAGAACCTCCAGTGTTCCCCAAGGCAGGCAGTATCCTCCTCAGAGGCCTCCTAGGAGAAATCCAGGGAATCCAGGTCAAAATAAGGGTCCTAGGAGAGGCAAAGCTCCTAGGGCCAATGCCCCATAGGGGTGCCCACTTCGGTTCCCATGCTGTTTTGCAGGGCGTAAGCATGCACAGCTTGCGCCAAAAGCAGGTCCCAAGATCAGACCTGCCAACAGGAGGAAGAATTTCTTTCTTCCTAAAGGCCTGGGAAAAAAAAAAAAAAATTACTTCGGATGTTTGGACACTTTCTGTCGTCCGAAGTGGGTATCGCATACAATTTCGTGTCCTGCCAAGACTGCTTCTTTCTCCACCAAAGTGGTGCACTCGCATGCCAAAAGATCCTGTCAAGATGGAGATCTTGAAAGGAGAGGTGGAGTCTCTACTACAGAAAAGAGCAATCGAAGAAGTAACAAGTATGCATCCAAAGAGAGGCTTCTTCAGTCGCATTTTTCTAGTCCAGAAGAAGACAGGAGGATGGCGACCAGTGATAGACCTGTCTCGTCTGAATCAGTTTGTTCTCTGTCCTCATTTCAAAATGGAGACATTGAATTCAATCAGGTTAGCACTTCAGAAAGGAGATTGGGTAACGAGTCTGGATCTTCGAGATGCATATTTTCATATCGGCATTCACCGTCGATCACGTCGCTATCTTCGTTTTGTTTTCGAAGGCAAGGTCTACCAGTTCCGAGCCTTAGCTTTTGGCCTGAATGTCAGTCCGTATGTGTTTACTCGGATGTTAAAAACAGTACTCAGGCACGTGAGGCGCCTAGGTATTCGGGTTCACGCTTACCTGGACGATTGGTTACAACCTTCTGTCTCAGAAACCCTGTCATGGCTTCACAGCAGAAGGCTTCTGAAGATTATTCTGGACCTAGGCTTCATTCCCAATTGGGAGAAGTCAGAACTAGTTCCAGTCCAGGATTTTTGTTTCCTGGGGGCCAGATTCAAGCTGGCTCAAGCTCTTATCGGCCCATCTCAGGACAACATTGCCTCTATTCTACAGGCTCTAGCCAAGCTAGTGGGAGCCAGACAAGCCTCAGCACGTCAATTATACTCCATTCTAGGTCAAATGGAGTCAATGGCCAGTCTCCTACCACTAGGGAGAGCTTTCAAGAGATCTCTTCATTGGGAACTCAAAGAGAGGTGGTGTCAAAGGCTTGCCTTGTGGGACACCAATATTCTTCTAGGACAGTGGTTTGTCTCGGCAGTCGCTCCATGGATGGATTTGGACTTTTTGACATCCATGTCTCCCCTTCACCATCCTTCTCCTCAACTCCATCTCTTCACAGATTCGAGCTTGGAGGGCTGGGGGGCTCATATGGACAATCACATGGCCTCAGGCTTTTGGTCCATAATATACAAGAAACAACACATCAATGTGTTAGAAATGAAGGCAGTCTTGTTAGCTCTGCAGGCTTTTGCAGTTCATATCAAGGGTCATTCGGTGTTGCTGGCAACGGACAACACCACTGTGGCAGCCTACATAAACAAACAGGGGGGGACTCATTCCCGAACCTTGTGCAACCTAGCAGTGGAAGCTGCAGAGTGGTGTGCAAGGAACAAGGTCCATTTGAAGGCCAGGTATTTGCCAGGCCGCCTGAATGCCTTAGCAGACTGCCTATCGAGAAAAGGGGCAGTGGTTCAGACAGAATGGTCGCTCAATCAGAGAGTAGCGTCTCAGATATTTCATGTTTGGGGCAGTCCACACATCGATCTGTTTGCTACACATCTGAACAGGAAACTTCCTCTATTTATATCTCCTGTTCTAGAGCCGGAGGCATATGCCACAGATGCACTGAGTCTCAGCTGGGTAGGAATGTGGGCATATGCGTTTCCTCCATTTCCTCTTATTCTGACATGCCTCAGGAAAATTCAGATAGAGGAATGTTTAGTATGCCTAGTAGCTCCTCTTTGGGAAGGACAAGCATGGTTTCCTCTACTCTTGTCTCTTCTGGTAGCTCCTGCAATCTGCCTTCCATGGAAGGAAGATCTGTTGTATCAACCAATATCAAGGATGTTGCATCCCACCCCCCAAGTGTTCCGTCTTCACGCTTGGTTGCTATGCAACAACGCATGCAAGCGTCAGGCATTTCTGAATCAGTTGCCAGACGAATCTATTCCGCGAAAAGATCTTCCACCAACAATTTGTACGATTACAGGTGGAAATCTTGGTTGGATTGGTGCATCGGACGGGAAGTGGATCCCTTCAATCCGTCTGTGAACATTTTTGGAGAATTCTTAATTTCATTACATCCCGTATGAAAATACCCGCTTGGTTTCCAGGTGGAAAAGGCACGTACTTCTGTAGCATATTACGCCTGTATCCCGTCTGGATTTTTACTAATATACAGTACAAGCGGAATTTTATTTTTAGTAACAGATCAAAGGAATTCCAGGCGTATTCCCAGACGAAATATTTAAATTAGTCCGGCCAATATGCAAATTGAGAATAATTCCTGGCGGGTTTGAAAATATTCCAGGCGGATTCCAAGCTGATTCCTGGCGTATAAATTAAAGGTATTTTCAGATAATCCGGCCGTACTTTTAAATATCCAGGCGTCATTATAGAATAGTCCGCCTGGATTTTTTTTAAAAATCCAAGCGTACTTTTTACATAAAATACGGGCGTACTTTTTTTTTACTTAATGTGCTCAGACCGACAACAGTGTCATTGGTATACTATAATTTTATGTATTTAGCCTATGACTCAGATGAACTAAAAATGACAATAATGAAAATGGTTACAATTTAATTTTTAATTGCAGGCCATCTACAAATTATATTGACACATCAGTATCTTTCTCAAGCTTCCACAAGCTTAATGTTTTGTCTTTCCTCTTGATGGTTTTAAAATATTCTTTTATAAAATACACTCTTTATTCTTTAACACTGGAACATCCCATTTCTCCACATAACAGCCTGTAATGAACAAAGCAAATACATGTTAACTGTAAACTCACTTAGACACACAGAGAATCAATTCCATGTGCTGATCCAGAGGGGGGTGGGGGCAGGGGGTCCGGACCCCCCTGAAAATATAAAAAAATATAGGGTTTCTTACTTAGCAATTACTGGTCTGGATCCCCTGAATTTCTCAAAGCTACGGCAAGCCAGCATTCAATGTTGGGTCATCATTGGCTAGCCAGAGAAACGCCATTTAAATGGTGTTTCACTGGTGGGCAGATAATGGCCCGCTGTTAGTGGTATTTGAATCTTCTCCCCCCTAAAAAGATGTGGTCAGAGTTGGACACCCTGACCTCTGGCAAAACTTTCTAAATCCACACATGAATTCATATATTACAAGCAACAAAGTAACCATAACTGATATGGTAATTATTTAATCACAGAGATCATATTCCAATTTGCCATTTGGATATAAAACTTGTTTGTGCTCAACTCAACTGAGCATGAAATTTAGTTTCTCATGTTAAAGTGCAAACAAATGTACACAATTTTAACATTATGAACAGAATGAATACATTTAAGTATTATAAATGGCTTTAATTACATGAGAATATGACAATGACCTTGAGTCTGCATAACTGAGTCATGGGTTCTGCACACTGTCTCACTAAAATTTGAGTGAAGTTTAATGTAAATCATTCAAATGGTTCAGGAGATATGTGGAGCAGACACGAAATTCAAGGGTATATTACTACATGACCTTGAAGTGTGACCTTGATCTTGAATCTGGGTATCTGAGTCGTGGATTCTGCACACTGTCACACTGAGAGAACATTTGGGTGAAGTTTATTCAAAACAAGTTCAAAGGGTTCAGCAAGTAATGGTGAGTAAAGGTATGGATCAGACACAAAATTGAAGGGTAAATCCCATGACATTGAAGTGTCACCTTGACTTTGAGCCTGCCTAGTGGATTATGGGTTCTCCACACAGTCCCACTGTGAAGATGAACTAAATGTATAATTTTTCGAAGGGAAAAACTTACCGTGTAAATCAAAGATGGTGCCATACTACGTGTTTGCAACATCCATGCTATGGGGTAGGTTGTTACGCCTGGCCTTAGGTGCATGATGATGTATGCAGGCAAACAGGGTAAAATAATTTGACAATTATTTTGTACTTACGTTGTTTAGACAAACAAGGATGGTTTCACTTCTAGAATCACTTCATCTGTAGCCTCTGTGGCAGTTGTGCTTTTTTGGAAGCTGTTGTTTAAGGCTGGGAAGGATGGTGTCAGCCAAGCACTTTCCATTATCATGCCCTGAAAAATTATTTTATGTGTGTCAAAACCCTAAAAGTGCCAGCTCAAAACTGCATCAAAATGTCATCTGCTTAAGTTGTCTATCATTATTTACATTTAATATAGGTAATGAGGCCAACAGTATGGACCCAGCTCAAATTGCTCCTACAGGAGAAGACTGATTAGGGTCTACACTTGTGCTGGGTATCAATCTCTTTTCATTACAATATGAGTATGGATACAAAACGATTAATATTAAATATTTGATATTTTCTAATGGAATAGAGTAGGACCTATAATAAACCAGCTTTCAAATAAAACAAAGACTTTATTTATAGAGGGTTACTTTGAACCCCATAATAACCTGTTTCCTCCCTAAGTATTTTAGTTTACCAATGTACTTGGTTGCTTTAAAGTCTCTGTTCTCCGTTTTGAGCTACCTATTTGCCAATATTTTAATAAACTTCAGTAAAAAAAATGACTTGCACTTTCGTCATACTGTCTACGCCCATTGTCGTAAACTCGTATGGCAATTCCAACCGTTTTTTTTTTAAATAATACGGGAAATAGCAAGAACAGATTTATGTTTAATAATGTTAGAAGAACTGTTTGTGTCATGTACCTAAACATCGCATGAGCAGGCTTGACAAAACCATTACGACCCAGACATGAATTTAATTCCACTGCCTGACACAGGCGAAAACGTGACGTCGGCAAAACTTCAATCAATTTACGCAACTCTTTCTCGTGTACATGTGTGATTATTCTGAAGGTTACATGTTTTAAATTTGGAAAACTACAAAGGAAAGGGATTACATCGTTTGATTATCACGTTTTGAGTGATACACTGATTCTGTTTCTGTTCGTTGACCTGATTCCGTACAGCGGTAGGCTAGTTTATTCAGGCCGTTTATTCAATATAAATAAAGTAAATAAAAGGAATACTCACACAACTGGATCATCGATGAACAGCTGCATTAACCAGGCTTCGCATGTGCAGACTGATCGCGATATATCGACGATACACCCTCTTTCCTTGTTGTTCTTTTAAATTTCATAGCGCACATGCCGACAGAAATTCGAAATGAAACAAAAGTAAACCGAAACGAGGCTAACAAGTATTCCTTTTTGAAAAAAAAAAAAAAATGGTAAAAACGCATTGTTTACTTTCGGAACAGTGACAGGATACTATATAAAAGATACTATATCATACAACGGGATGATTTGTGCGCATCTTGGATCTTTTCCTTACTTGCAAATTTAGACTGGCCCCAGCCCTAGAACATTGATACATTAATTCTTCCAACGGGCAGCCTTATTTCTGCAAATGCGTGCTATACTCAAGAATGATCTTTTTATGGCCATGAAAGGTCAGGCATAAGCTGGAGCAGAAATTTAAGTGACCTTGATCGATTTTTGAGGTCACCACTGACCAGGGTCATTATCAAGGTCATGCAACCATGAAAAACCTCCACTTCGATTCTGTATTCTGAACAAATGGCCATATTTTGACCAACTGGCACAGATACATGGATCAATGGGAAGACTTTAAGAAATGATCAGATTTTAGCGACCTTGCCTTAATTTTCAAGGTCAACATGGTCATGTACATGTATGTCTATGTAAAACCTTGGCTGCATCCTTTCTTCTGAACTCATGGCCAGGTTCTGACCAAACTGAGACAGATACACCATTGGGAGGATCTTAAATATGATCAGATTTTGGTGACCTTGATCTAATTTTCAAGGTCACTAGTGTCATATAACTATGAAAACATTGTCTGTGCTCTATCTTCTGCAGCAATGGCAAGATTTTGACCAAACTGGCACTAATACATCATTGGAACGACTTTAAGAAATGATTAGATTTTGGTGACCTTGACCTAATTTTTATATGGGTCACCAATACTCACCATGTCATATATGGCTTTGAAAAAGCCTTGTCTGCACTCTTTCTTGCAACTGTATTGCCAGGTTTTGATCAAACTGGTACAAATACACCATTAGGGGATCTTAAGAAATAATTAGAATCTGGTGAGCTTGATCTAATTTTCAAGGTCACCAGGGTCATATTACTATGAAAAAGCATTGTCTGCATTGTACCTTCTGACACATTGGCCAGATTGACTAAACTGGCACAGCTACATCATTAGGAGGACTTTATGAAATGATTAGATTTTTGTGACATTGAACTAATTTTCAAGGTCACTAGGGTCATATAACTCTGTGAGAAAGCCTTGTCTGCATTCTATCTTTTGAACTATCGGCCTTAAGTTTAAATATTAATAGAAGCAGTCTCCTCTTACATGTAACTAAAATGTGTGAAACATACAGTAAAGTCTGATTTTTAGATAAGCTCTACTTTCCATGGATCCAGTCATGGTCAACTCTAAGTCCAAAAATTCCATGTTGAAAAAAGTTTTAAGTATAAATAATCCAGGTGGATATTTTTTCCAAGCGGATTCTGAAAAAAGAATCACATTTCTCAAAGTTAAAGCATGAATAATCCGGGTGGATTTTTTTTCCTGGCGGACTTTGAAAAAAGTACGCCTGTATTAAAGACATAAAGTACGCCTGGATTTTGAAAAAAGTACGTGTCCAGGCGTATTACGCCAGGATTTTCTCAAATCCGTGACCTTTTCGCTTGGAAACCGCTTGGATTCCTGGTGGATTCCGTCTAGAATTTTCGTACGGGATGATAAGAATTTTTCTCCAGCTACAGTTAAAGGCTATCGTTCAGCCATTTCTACCACTTTGAAACAGATTTCAAATGTGGATTTCTCCAATCAATCCATTCTTTCTGATGTGGTAAGGAGTTTTGAGCTCGAGCGCCCTAGAGTAAAGCCCCACTTTCCTAAATGGGATTTGGCTGTAGTTCTCACTGCTTTGAACACTACACCCTTTGAACCCCTGGAATCATGTGGATTCAAAGAATTGACATACAAGACTGTGTTTCTTACTGCGCTGGCTTCTGGACGCAGAAGAAGTGAAATTCATGCCTTATCTTGTTATGATGTGCATTTTACTGATCAGTCAGTCAATTTAATGACATTTCCTGGTTTTTTAGCAAAGAATCAACTGCCCTCAGTCTTGAGTGATCCTATTTCTTTGCCATCCCTTTGTGGCCAGGATGTTAACCCTTTGCTGTGTCCAGTTAGAGCGTTGAGAATCTATCTGAACAGAGTTGAGGAGAGGAGAAAGGGTCGTAAAAGATTATTTATTTCTCATTCAGACTCGTATGGGAAAGAAATTTCATGCGACACCATTTCTCGTTGGATTGTGCAAACCATTAAGTTGGCATGTGGAACAGACAGTTTGGACCAAGTTCAAGCCAATGCTCATGAGGTCAGGGCTTTGTCCTCATCTTGGGCTTGGTCGAATAAAGTTCCTCTTGATGATGTTGTGAAGGCCGGGTTTTGGTCTTCAGAGAATTCTTTTATTAGATATTATCTGAGGGATACATCAGTGTTGGCAAGTAGCCTGGCCAGTCTTGGCCCTATAGTGGCAGCACAAGCAGTTGTTGTGCCTGTTACTTCTGTTCTATAAGTATAGATTTGCAGTTTCTGTACATATGTAAAAAGTGTTGTACACATGTTTGATTTTTGATGTTGTATTATTAAAGTCAAAATTTGGAGATGTAAGGTCAAATTCTTGAATACCCAATTTGGGTTATTATTGCGGTGTGAGGCTGGCGACCCTGTGTACATGGTCGTCGATGTCTTAACCGCAAAGGGAACTTTTGTCCATGGCTTGGTAAGTTTTAATTACTGGGCCCACCATCCATTAATGTGTTAATCAGCAATATTTAGATGTATCGTAGGTTAAATGAAACAAATCTAAAAAATTTTTTTTATTAATTTTTATATTTGTGAATGATACCTACGATACATCTAAATCATACTCCCACCACCTCCCCTCAGTTTATCATTTTTTTGCAAGGTAAATTGAATCTCGTTTTCCGGTTGTCCTATTTCCCGGACTCCCGGTGAAGTGATATAAGCCGGTACTGCCCAAAAGTTCCGGTACTTCTTTCTGCGGTTAGTCGGGTAAATCTCGGAGAGCAATATTTAGATGTATCGTAGGTATCATTCACAAATATAAAAATTAATAAAAAAATTTTTTTAGTTTTGTGGATTTAGCCATCATCAGTATTTAGAATCATGGGTGAGGTATGGCAAACAGAGATGCATGATTTTGTCTTATGAGCACTACTTATGGTACCCAAAGAAGAACAGTGAGCTGCCAGGGTGTAAGGGAAGTGCAACATGAATATGGATCTTTGAAATGTTCAGTAGTTTGACCTAAAAAACAAAAGTGATGATTATTTAGTGATTACAAGTATTCAGTATTAAATAGTCATGCACGGATCAAGAAAGTTTTGTCAGAGGGGGTCCAACATGGACAACGTTTTTTTTATATAGTTTGATGAGGGGAGGAAGGATTCAAATACCACTATAAGCTGGCCATCAACGGCCCGCCAGCGAAACACCATTTAACTGGTGTTTCGCTGGTGGGCAGATGAAGGCCCAACATTGAATGCTGGATTGGTAGCTTTGTGGTTTTAAGGGGATCCGAACTAGTATTGTTAAGGAACCCTATATTTTTGTAATTTTCCAGGGGGGTCCGGACCCCCTGTCCCCCACCCCTCTGGATCCACACATGATAGTGGAATCTGTTAACTCCTTGCATACTGCAGCTGGGTAGTTTTTCATGCTTTTGTTGTTGTCTGCTGACTTTTTTCAAATTAAATTTTTCAAAAAATTCTTTCAGGAACACTCAGTGTCAAACTGTTTGGATCCAGATCAGGACAGTTCTGCAAATGACAAGTCGCTGCTAGCAAGGAAAAGAGTTAAGTGGAAATTGATAGCCAAAGGGGTAAAATTCTATGAGAAAAGTATATGTTGATTAACATATATTTGCTTAAAACTGGGTATGTTGGGACTGACTTTGATTGTTCTTCGTGACTTTATTACTCTATGGGAATAAATAAAACTTCTATTTCATAGTCTGATGATTGGTGCAATATTTATTGAAAGTATTTATTCTTAGAACACTCAGGCACACCATGTTCAAACCCAGAAGTGACTAGAAATAACTGATAACCTCTCTGTTCATTCTTGAAATTGCAAACTGAAGACTGCAGATCATTCTATGTTTAATTAACCCTTTACCCCATAGGCTATTTTTAGATCATGGCATCATTTTCTATTTTTAGACAACATTGAAAAAAATCAAGAAAAAATTAAGCTGAGTTTTTATACTTTTGAAAATGTTATGGAAAATGGAGCATTTGCTCCAAAAGAGCAAATGCTCCATTTTTCCATAGTATCATCAAATACATGATATTTAAAAGGCATCAAAGGCGTTATTAGGGAGTAAAGCAATGGCGGAGCCAGAACACTGACAAAAATACGCACAACAAGGAGAGACTTCTGGAACAAGCAGTGATTCTCTTCAATTGCGTCCCTTTTCAAAATGGAAACTTCTCTTAAAGGAAAGAATTTGCTCCCAGAGGGAGCGAATTCTTCCCTTTAAGAGCACTTCCTTTTGGTGTAGAAACTCACTTTTACCACTTTGAATGTTACTATTTTTACATTACATTTTTGCGCACATGCATAATTCTGTAATGTGAGCTATGCCAGTGTAAAGGGTTAAGGTTTCATTGCAGAGGACTATTTTGATAGTCACAGTTACCATACCCCAGACATCAATGTACATGAAAATGCTGACAGATCCTTAAACAAGCACAAAGCAATAACGATACATGTATTCTGGTATATATTACCATGGTTACTGGTATATTGTTTTTGCTGTTAATATTGTGGCTGAAAATGAGAATTTTAGAAATGCCACCAGTTCAATCTTAAATGTCAATGTGATTTTTAACCATTTACGGTCTCCCAGATAGCTATTTAAATTCTTAGGATTGAGAGTAAGGCATCGTAATTACTCTCATGGGTATACCAGTACTTGTTTGAGCTGGAAATTCTTGTCAGCACCATGGGTCCAGATGAGAGAACATTTTGGATGTAAAATTGTGATTATTTTTTATCAATCAGTTTAAACATGTGTTTTGGGTGCTCAAAAGAATTGTCTCATTATAGCGCGCTTTGAAATAGTGGGTCTATACTGGATTTGGGTTGTCTGTCATTCCGCCCACATAATTTCGGTTCCACTCAATATCTTGAGAACAAACTGATAGAATGTTACCAAATTTTTTATATGCATTAATTGATACCATCAAGATCTAGGTCGGGATTCTTGCACATAATTTTTCGTGCATTTGTAATAGAGTTATGGCCCTTGACTTGTCAGAATTTTGTTCAGAAATTTGTTTCTGCTCATATCTTGAGAATGAATTGATAGAATTTGGCCAAATTTTTTATGTGTATTAATATTGACAAGATCTATATTTGATTGTCATATGTCGTTTTTTGCAAATTCTTAACAGAGTTATGGGCCTTGATTGATGTCAGATTTTCGTTTCCTCTCAACATCTTGAGCACAAATGGATAGAATTTGACCAAATTTTGTTGTAACAGAGTTATGGCCCTTGGTTATTGTCAGTTTTCATTTCCGTTCAACATCTTGAAAACAAATTGACAGAATTTCACCAAATATTGACAATGAGATCTAGGTTGTGATTGTCACCTGTCATTTTTTTGCTCATTTATAACATAGTTATGGCCCTTGATTGATGTCAGAATTTTGTTTCCTCTCAATATCTCCAGAAAAAATGGACAGAATGTGACCAAACTTTGTAGATGCTTTGATATTGACAAGATCTAGGTTGGGATTATGTTACCTGTCATTAATCGTAAAATTTTATAATAGTTATGGCCCTTGATTGATATCAGAATTTCATTTCCACTCAATATCTTAATTTGTTTTGAGTAACAATGGATAGAATTTCACCAAATTTTATTTGTGCATTAATATTGACAAGATGTAGGTTTGGATTGTTACCTGTCATTTTTCACAAATTTGTAATAGAGCTATGGGCCTTGAGTGATGTTTTTTGCAGCATGAAAAGCCTCTACAATGGGGCTATAGTCAGATTCTCTGACAATTCTAGTTGTGCCAAATATTGATAACCTCCATAAAAAATGTAAGATTAGTTTGCCTTACCAGTAAGACAGATTTTTAGCATATTTGACCATAATCTTGGACGCCAAGGTAATATCCCTATCTGAAATCTTCATTATCATCTTCACACCATTGGTAATTATTGTGCCAAGTACATGTATATATGAATACCCTCAATCAAGAAACAAAAGAGGAGTTCCGGATATAAGTGAGTCTGTATGCATGCGCGGATCCAGGAATTTTCGTCAGAGGGGGTCCAGGTCAGTCTGACAAAAAAAGCTGACGTTTTTTTTTGTTTTTTTTAGTCCTCAGCTTATTTTACAGAAGTCAAATGGTCAATTTCAAAGAAATCTAGCATTTTTCAAGGTTCCAGAGGGGGTCCAACATTTCCAGGGGGGGGTCCAAATTTTCCAGGGGGGGGGGGGGGGTCCAATTGCTTATTCCCTATAGAAACCCATATAACTTGTGATTTTCCAGAGGGGGGGGGGGGGGGGTCCGGACCCCCTGTCCCCCCTCTGGATCTGCACTTGCTATGACAGATTTTAGGTATATTTGACCTTAACCTTTGACTACAAGGTCATATCAGCAATTGGAAATCTTCATTGTTATCTTCACACCAGACTATATTTTCAAAAAGTGCATATATAATTATTTGATTCTTATTCCCCCTTCTTGTTTGCAGGCCTGATTTCACATGTGGGGATCCAGAGGGGGGGACAGGCAGTCTGGACCCCCCCCCCCCCCCCCCCCCCCCCCCCCCCCCTGTTAATCTGGCTTTATGCTTTCCATCCTTGCATGTTAAAACCCATCTCATTGACAATCTCTTCTGTCCACAGTCTGTGACTTCTTCATAGGTATCAAACTGGACTAACTTTTCTAGTTCATATTCTTTAGCAATGCTTATCTCTTTGCTTTCTGGTTTCTTGCTTTTAGTTATCGCTGCAATATTTATTTCTGTTTCATGTATTTTCTACCAATCAACAATTTTCAGATCAACGCTTCTTTCCTCGTTGTCCTCATTCCTGACATTGTACCAGGTTTTATATTTTCCTGTTGTTTTTCCTGCTCGACCTAGTATAGTGCCAGTAACCCATTCATCATCCACCTTGTATCTGATAGTGTCATTAACTTTAACTGACTGTGGTTCTCCTCTCTCTTGGTCTGGGTTCGCTCTTCCATTTGCAATGTTTGTACCTCTATTCTCATTTACCTCAGGATCTTCAGGATTTGGTATAACTTCTGTAAAGGGCATCTCCTCCTTTGTTGTCTCATTTATTGAATCTTTATGTTCTTCACAAGCATCAGTGTTTTCTCTGCTTTCAGTCCTGTCTACTTTATCATGAATTCTGTTAAGTCTGTTGGGTGAAACTCTGACAAAAACTCCACCGTGTCTCACAAACACAACTTTGCCATCTTGGAACAAAGACTATGACCAAGCCATCGTTCCTTTCCTTCGCGTTTATAGTAAACCATGTCTCCTCTTTCATAAATTTCTTCTGCCCCCCTGACCTTACCACGCAAAGCTCTTCTAATCCGTTCGTTTGATTCAGTTTGTATGTATGCACGGCGGGAATCATGTAATGCGTTCAAATGCTTGGCAAATATTTCACTGCTGGTAGTTCCATCAAATGCTGGCAGTCCATCGGTCAGAATACCTGGTATTTTAGGATTTCTTCCGAAGACAAGCTGGTGGCTGCTAAAACCATTCCACATTTGTAATGAATTACGTGCCATATTTGCCCATCAAAGAAGAGTTTGGCTATCAGTTTTGGCATTGTCTTCTTGAAGCTTCAATAACATCATATCAGTTACTGCATGCACACGCTCACATAATCCATTTTGAAATGGACTTTCAGCTGCTGTAGTAATCACTCTAACATTAAGTATTGACATGATCTCTCGCATTTCATCTGAGCTAAATTCACCTCCATTGTCCGTCATTATGGATCCCATAACCCCAAATATACCTATCCAGTGCTGCATAACAGCATTTATTACATCATTTGATCTTTTCCTGTCAATAAACACAGAAATGGTGTACAGGGACCACATATCTATAATATGAAGAATCCATCTTCCACTCCACTGCTTTAAATCCATAGCTACTTTCTCATTAAACTGAGATGCCATTGGCATACCTACCCATGTTTACCACCACGGTTATAGCCTCCTCTTCCTGATTTTCCAGTCTTTCTTCCCTGCAACTGTTTTACATATCCAGCAGCTAATAACGCCTCTTCATTTTCTGCTAAAAATGTTGGCTCTAATTTGACACGGGAGCTCAAGCTGGCACTTCCTTCTGTAATATCACCTTTGAACTTTTTAAGTGACTTCTTTGCTTCAACATAAAGTGTTGCTTTATTTGCATAGTTCATTCCAGTAAGAACAAGCATCTTTTCCTCTTTATTGATATTAGCTTTTCTCAACAATTTAAATGCTAGTATTTCTGACGGCAATTTCATGTTTAATTTTTCTATCTTTCTATACCTAGAATCGAATGAAGCAATGTATTCTGCTATGCATTGTCCTTCAACCCTCTGAAAGTCCTCAAACTCTTCAAATTTTTCCAAGCTGCCACTCAACTCATCTTTCATCAAATGCTTATCAAGAAATTCGATGAGAATATCTAAACCATTTTCATTCTTTAAATCATCTAAACTGAGCTCACTAAGAACTTTTTCTTAAATACTGTTTTTATCATCCTCTGGAAGCGATAAGGCAATTACAGCACCCTGTTTTTCTTTACTTAGATCAGTCACTTCACGCCAAAGTAAAAGTTCCTGTTTATATAACTCATAAGATTTTGAAGTCAAACCTGGTGGGTTGATTTTTGTAGCCATCCTGTAGTTTTCACCATAAAACACACTGAAATGTCTCCACAGCTTACTGTCCAAACCAATATCTCATGGAACTCCACATCTGGATCTTGATTTGCTCTGTTACCATTGTTAATCACTAATAAACACCTCTTAGTAATAAACACAGCTTTATTCACAACAGCAGTAATCACACACTGGCTTAATTACATTGACGTCGTTGCTATAACGTTGATGACGTCATAGTATAAAAATATAGGAAATGTAACTCTTACATATTAAAATACATCATAACAGATTGATTGCCCTTATATACTTGATAAACATATAATGGCAATTAACACCCCCCCTCCCCCCCTGAAAAATTACAAAAATATAAGGTTTCTTAGCAATACTGGTCTGGATCCCCTGAACATCACAAAGCTTCCAAGCCAGCATTCAATGTTGGGCCATCATCGGCACACCAGCGAAATGCCATGTAAATGGTGTTTTGCTGGTGGGTCAATGATGGCCTGCTTATAGTGATATTTGTATTGTTTGGATCCTCTCTCCCCTCTAAAAAACCAACAAAAAAAAAAACAAAACAAAAAACCGCCAAAGTTAGACTCCCTCTGACAAAACTTTCTGGATCCGCGCATGTTTCAGGAAGATATGTGTGTGGCTGGACTGAGGTTCTTACGAGCAGCACTTTAGACATTAATTCTTTATCCATGGTCTATGAAAAACATACCTAAATCTCTTGAGCTGGCTTATTTAAATTTTTAACACATTTATTTGTGTTCAGAAGTCTTTCTACTTTAACTACTCAGTCATGAGATTAGAAAAATTGATTCTCTTTTATTCTCATGACTTATCACTTCCTATGTTCATACATCAAAGGTTAAAATAGTGCTTAAATATTTATAACATACAGTTTAAACTCTTTGCCTACAGGTTAACTTTGTATGCTTTTTTTGTCATCTGATTTTTTTCAAAATCAACTTTTTAAAAATTTCTTTCAGGAATACTGTCAAAGTGTCAAACAGTTTGGATCCAGATCAGGCCTGACACTATGTCGGACCAGATCTAGGTACAAACTGTAAAGGTTATCAGTAGATGACTCTAAGCTGGCAATTTTTGTGATCTGCTGATAACCTTTGCAAACAGTTTGTACCCAGATCAGGCAAAACTTAGTATCGTACCTGATCTGGGTCAAAACTGTTTGACAATCTGAAGGTATTCCCAAAAAGAAATTTGAAAAAAGTCAGCGTACGACAAAAAAAATGCAAAATTACCCAGCATGCAAAGAGTTAATCCTTTCTAATTCATTATCTCTATCTATGTCCTCCAAAGATCAAACAAAGTTTTACCCCATCAAGTGCTGTCTAAAATATTTTCAAATTTGGTTGTCATATGAACATATCAAAATAATGCTAGCAGAAGATTCTCATGTCCTGGTGTCATGTCAAGTCTTATTTGCCATGAAAATCAAGAAAAATATCACAATTTGACTTCCAAAGTGTATGTCAGTATTTATAGGTGGTAAATTGTAGGGGATAAAACCCAACATCCAGGTGTCAAGTGTATTATCCATTTGTCCATCAGGTAAGTAAGTAAGTGACTGGAATCCTAATAATTTGAAATATTTTTGCACCCAATAGCTCAGCTAATATTGAACTTGGAGTGAGGCAAACTATGAATCCCCCATAAGGAAAGGGAGTTGGACACATTAAGGTCTTTTGGTATATCCTAACGACGATAATGGTTGGCATTTTTAGTCATCATGTCTAAAATGGATAAAATCCAAATCTTTGAGACTCAGATTAGCTGATTTGGTCCAAACTCTGAACTCAGTTTGTACAGTAAAACCTGTCTTAAGCGGCCACTAAAACAGAAGACAAAAAATGGTTTAAAAGATCGTGATTACCGCTTAATGTAGGTCAAAAGTATTGCAGAATGCTCCAAGAGAGCATTCTGCAATACTTTCGATCTTCATTAAGCTACCATTTGTGTTTAAGATATTTGTTTTGTCTGTTTTAGAGTTGCCACTTAAGACAGGTATTACTGTACTAGTGTGTGTGATTGTGTCCCCTTTGAAGCATGGCAGACACACAGGGATCATGTCTCCATCCATGTGGCCGTCGTCCGCATCATCACACTTTTTGCTTGTCGATCAATAACTTTTGGAGGGTTGCATCGATTTCATTCAAAGCTTGTAGAAGGGTAAAGCATTGTTAAATACAGTTCTTGTTCAAATTTGGAGATCATCAACAGAATTTATCATAGCTATGGTCCATTCTTGACTTTGGTTTTGCCAGGGGACACATTAGATTCTCAGAATTTTAGTTTCATAAAATGACTGTTAGAATTTCTTCAAAGTAATAACATTATCACCTTGCATGAGCTCCATAAAGTAAGTTTGATGGAATTTAAGACTATTGATCTAAATGTAATATGGTTAATGACTTAATGTTCTAAAATTTTGAACATTTGTTGCCTGCCAGCAAGGCCCAGACAAATAAACAGTCTGAGTAGGGTCTTCCCTGTTTGCTATATGACAAGCTTTTCATGAATACCAGTCTTGATAACCAAATTTTGTTTGAGAACAGAAAGAAGGAAGTGTTTGAAATTTATTACCATACATACTACATGTAGTCCTGTTATTACCAATTGGTGTGTTTCACCAGTTCTGACCACAAAAATGTTCTTGTTGGTGCCAGTAAGATTACTGAAAATGAAGGGATAATTGAATTAAGATAAAATGTTTGTGTTGAATTTAGCAATTTTTTTGCACGCTAGGTACTTATGGTAGCGTGTATCATAAACAATTTTGTGGGTTTTTTTGCACAAAAGCAGATAAACTCACACAATCAGGCACTCATCTTCGCAAGTCAAGGGTACTAAGTCCACTTCGTTCGGAAGTGGACTTAGTACCCTTGGCTTGCGAAGATGACAGGCACTAAGCATAGGCTTACCAGAATTCAAAACAGGTATACAATAATATTTGACGTTCAGCACTAAAATTTAAAAGTACATTTTGCATGAATTTTTGTCTCTTCTGATTTTTCCATTTTAACCTTTTCAAAACTTTCTTAATTTCAGGAATACGATCAGAGTGGCATACAGTTTTGATCTAGATCAGGACTGACATTTTGTCAGTAGAAGCTGTTTGCAAAGATTATCAGCAGGAAAGGTGTGTGTGTGTGTGTGTGACAGTAGCGCTTTATATGTGAAAGGTGACACTAACAGGAAAGGTACATATGAGCCTCGACATGTGATTTCCAACAACGTGGCATTTTGACAAGTGTAGACTCAGACAAGCCTATGCTGCCTCCATTTAAGCTTAGAAACTCCAAATGATGTTCAGTCAGTAGCTTAACACTCATAGAATATTCAAGCGCCTAGCAAAGGCTCTGATCAGATTGGGCGTATGCGCAGGCTGATCTGAGGCTTTCCTGGTGGCACATACCACATTGTTGGAAATCTCATGTCACGGCTCATATCAGTGTCAAGGAAGCCCTAAATCACGCTGAAAGGGATGATCATTTGGGTCAAGACACACAATATCGGTAAATTTCGTATATTTACAAATACTTCTAGGAAACATCAAAGCTGATGAATCCTGGTGAGTGAAGCCAGAGGTCTTAATTCAACATCCATACTTCTGATATGTGAGCAGCAAAGGCTTTGGCGAGTCTGCACATATGTGCAGACTCGGCTGAGCCTTCACTGCTTGCTAATGACATAAGTAACGAAATCCTGTGCATCAGCGCATTTTCAGTATTTAGGCATATGCTCTGCTCTATCAAACAGTGATTACATTCAGTGTTTTCTAAAGTGGCAAAAACCACTGCTCCCTTTACCTTTATCTTGCTTGTCAGAGTGCAAACCCAACTTAGATGCCTCTGAATAGATGGATCATTGCGATGGTAAAACTAATTCTCATTGAGGTACGATACAATGTGATATGGAGATTATATCCTGTAACCCTTGAAGAAAAACAATCAGCCCCATCTTTATTGTACAGCCAGAAAGGAAACTTTTCTCGCCTGCTGATTGCCTTTGAAAACAGTTTGGACCCAGACAGAACAGTCATTTGGTCAGACTTTATCTGGATCCAAACAGTTTGACTGAATGACTCCAATAGTGTTCCTGATAGATTTTATTGAAAAAAATTAATTTTGAAAAAAGTCAAACGGCAACAAAAGCATGCAAAATTACCCTGCATGCAAAGAGTTAAGAAAACTCATTCTGATACATGTAATTTGCTTGAGTTTGAACTGCTTTTAATTCATTATCAAAGAATTTAATTTAAAGTGCACTGATTTTTTCTTACATATTTGACAATATCCAATTATGCCTGCATTCAGTGAATAAATTAGTATTGATTAGAATTGCCCTGTGGAGGCTTTGTTGTTCTATTTTGCTGCATCATTGTGGTCAGTTTCGAAAGATTAAAGGGCAATTGTTGTCAATTTGTTACAAATTGTAGAAGTCATCTTACACCTTGTGAAAAGCTATATTTAAGTTAACCATTGTCTGGCTAAACCCAGATTTTTCTTTTTTTAAAAACACTGTAGATCCAGATCAGCTGGCTTCTGACGAAGCCATCTGATCAGGATCCACACCGTTTTCCACTCTGATTGACAATATATGCTTATAATTTGAATTCAGCAGGTTACTGAACAAGGAGCCTAGTAAAAAAAAAATCAGCAGATAAGGGTTAAAAGCTGCTGTTGCACAGGTTTAGATTAACAAAAATTTTCAGCTTAAAATTGAAAATATTTTCTTACCCATCAATTTTAACATATATTTTGGGTGCTCAAAAGGACTGTCTCATTGAGACGGTTCTTTTGAGTACCCATAACATATGTTTTGGTTGAGAAATAAGAAAATTAAATTTTCGTTACACACTCTTAACTTAAGTCCTGTGTTGTGACACATACAGTGACCAAGTGTTACGACATAAAGCCGGTCAGGAAGGAAGAGGGGAAATCTTATTGGAAAATTCCTTTATGCGATGACGATGCTACCAGGGAAAAATAATGCACACAACTAGCAAAAACTTTTCAGTACTTTATGTACTAAGAAAACATCAACAACACATTAATATACAATGACACCACCTACGCTGTTATTTCTGGCTAATTGACCATCCTATACTAGAGCAAGTTGCCACTCCAAGATCATTTCAATTAGAACCAATCTTGGACTGTCCTGTTCTAGATGTACGTCAACTAGTCAGAAATAAGAGACGTAAAGAATATGATTAACATATAGCTTAAGTTCTCATAAAGAAAAAAAAAATTGGGCCCTTTAATATTTCAGTTCTCGTATTGACGAGAAATCTAGAGATTATACGCGTCTCGCGAACACTATGTCCTCTAAGCTGCACGTGTGTCTACTTCAGACCATCGGTGCTGAGGTGATCGAGCCTGTACTTTGGTCGTCACTGGTTTCACGTAATATTTCTTACGCATACTGCTGATCGTCGTTCAAGACGTCAGGATTAATATAAGTAGTTCTTCCTGATCATATCCCCACGTATGGGTGTCAGATTCACATATAACAATTCAAGCCGGTTGGCTTCCCATTCGATTGTGCTACGTGGTAACGATTGGGCCTTGATCCACGCTGGTCGTGGCCTGAGGGGGACAGCTAATATGTGCCCTCAGGTTATAATCATACGGCTCACCAACATTCAGCCTCCAACGTAGGAGGGGACACAAGAGACGATTCTGCAAAAAACAATCTATATTTAGAATCTCAGAATCACTCTTTTGCGTCAATAATGGGGTTGTTCGTTCGAAGTTCACAAAAATAGAAATAATTTCAGTGGTCTTACTCTTTTAAATTACATCCTAACCCTATAAACGCGCGATTAGCCCTCACCTGTGGGTGTATGGCTAACGGCTCCCATGCGGTTAGGATGGATCGGCTCTTCTAAATATCCACACTTAAAATTATATAATAGAGAAGTATTTTTAGTGACTGGCCTATGTCAGCGCTAAATAATACCTCTTATGCCAAACGAACAAACCCATACGTAACAAAATTTTCTATACACTGTCGTAACGTCACCCTGGTTGAGACACTATCGCAGCCGAAACATCAAGATCCCTTGGCCCTTTTTCCCTTCAAGGTCACGTTATCTAGATAGTTTCGAGGTTTACAAATACTGATACCAATTCTCTTAAAATTCCAGGAAAAAGGTTGAACAGTGTGGTGCCGACGTAACGTTTGGACGTTTACGTCGGACATCACCCTGCCCACGCACTAATTTCGTACATGTATAACTTTTCAGTTGTAAACAACTAATTATGACCTCTCGGCAAAAATATTTACATCAATATTGAGAGATTACATTCTGCTGTTTTATGTGTATAAAACCGTACAATGCTTTCTTACATTTACTTTGGTGTAACACAAAATATTTTACATTTACTTTGGTGTAACGAAAATATTTTACATTTACTTTGGTGTAACAAAAAAATATTTTACATTTACTTTGGTGTAACGAAAATATTTTACATTTACTTTGGTGTAACAAAAAAATATTTTACATTTACTTTGGTGTAACATTACACCTACCTAATCTCTAAACATACATGTCAGCTATCACCTTATTTATGTAAGTGTGTTGTAGTGTATGCACCTAACCCTTATTCTTATATGCGTCAGATATAACTCGAGGTGACACATACAGGTCGCTACAGAAAGTCGATTATCACTGGCAGTTAAATCGTCTTTCCAACAACGCCATATAAAATCACAACAATTTAAAATCTAGCTGCTAAAATTGTTTTTCACCTATCGGTCCCTGGTAAAGCTTTCTGCATACCATTATAGTTTTAGGTGCAGGCCCGACATGGCCTGTGACTACTTTTGTCCGAAATAACCCGACGAGTCCATCCGGACAGCTTTTACTATAGCCGCAAGAATGGTCCCAGCAGATTTTTAGGCAATACGCATGTGCGTAGCTTCATACGCAAGTGCGTAACAATAGCTATTTTCACCGAAAAAACGGGACGTTATTGATAACACACGAAAGAACTCATACACGGAATGCTGGCCGATTCAACAGACGACAAAATAGAAAACGAGTGACTTATTATTTCAATACAATGTGACATGCTCGAGACATCGCGATTCAATGCAATTACACGAATCGCCATCGCCCTGTCATGTACAATTTCAACACAGTAACAATATATATAACTTCACGTACCTTTTATAATAATGAATAGCGTCTCTATATCGAACCTTTCAAGGGTATGTTTAAAATGTCCCCTAACAAGAATGGGAAATTCCATCCTTTATATATTGAAAAACGCACAAGATTTCCGAGATATTCAAGAAGAGTAAGGAAATCGTGCAAGCGTTGATAAATATAGACACAATGAATTCCATCTCAGACAAACCGACCTTTTATTGGGACTATCAATAGAAAGAGTACCGTATCATGGTTCGAATAGGTGACCAGGTGCCTACCTAAACCTCTGCGTATTTGTGCGTATACGCAACCATCGCTGATTCTGTTATTCCAGCCATTCTGCATCGTAACAAAGGCCCTTCCTTTTGGGAGAAAAAGGAATGACTTTTTCTTACGATACACGATGTAGAAAAGAAGGAATAATACAGAATAAATATATAATACAACATATATACACGTACAACTTAAATGGCGGACTACCTGGAAAGATAGTCTGCCCCCACATTGTCTTGTCCTCAGATTGCCACAATCCTAAATCTCTATGGTTGGAGCTTTAATGCCCAACGCATAATTCTGGGATTCAATGCCTTAGCAGTCTGCATGAATGATAGGGGTTTGTGATCACATTCCAGGATAAATTCTTCCCCAAAGAGATATTTTCTGAACTTTTCAATTGCCCAAATAATTGCTAAGCATTCTTTCTCAATTACAGAATAATTTCTTTCCCGGGGTAACAACTTCTTACTAGCGTAGGCAATTGGCAATTTACCTTCCCCCTCAAATTCTTGCAGCAGTACAGCTCCAATTCCTATGTCGGACGCATCTGACCTAAGTATGAATGGTTTCCCTTCATTAAAGACAGGCAATCTCAGAATAGGGGAGGATGTAAGACGACTTTTCAACGTTTGAAAAGCCCTTTCGTGATGACTTAGCCAGTCCTTAATTCGGTTTGGGCGATCTTTCTTCGTTAGATCGGTTAAAGGTGCTGCAATTTCAGAGAAATTGGGGATGAATTTCCGATAGAACCCAGCTAAACCCAAAAAACCTCGGACTTGTTTCTTAGTAACGGGCCTTTGTGCATCTTTAACAGCCTGTATCTTGTCATCTTTGGGCCTTAATGTTTGGTCTTGAATATTATGGCCTAGGCATTCAATTTCACTGTACCCTATTTTACACTTAGAGGGTTTTGCGATAAGTTTAGCAGCTCGCAATCTATCTAAGGTGGCTTTTATGGATTTTAAATGTTTTTCCCAAGTTTCCGTGAAAATCTACATGTCATCTACGAAACTATCGACATTTCTCAGACCTTGCAATACTATGCGTATGAGACGACAAAAAGAGGCCCCCGCATTAACTAAACCGAAAGGCATGGTTTTAAACTGGAATAATCCCCTAGGTGTTTCAAAGGCTGTATATGGCCTTGACCTTTTGCTGAGGCCTAATTGCCAGTAACCTTTACATAAATCCATTTGCGAATAGAACCTATGCCCTGACATTCTATTAATAACTTCCTCCATATTTGGCATAGGTTCCGCATCGAATTCCGTAACCTTATTAAGCTTGCGGAAGTCAATACAGAATCTAACCGACCCATCTTTTTTTGGAACTAACACAATGGGCGAAGAGTAAGGAGAGATCGAAGGTTCCATCACGCCTAGCTCAATCATCTCATCTATTTCAGATTCCATTATCTCTCTGGTTTTATATGGTAAAGGGTAACCTTTAGACCTAACAGGTTCTGCAGTTGATAATTTGATATCATGCTCCAATAATTCGGTCTTGCCTGGTATACTGGTCAGTACATCTGGGTATTTGGCCAGTAATTCTTTGACCTCTTTTTTCTGTTCGTCTGTAAGTATGTCCGAGATACTAACATCTCGATATGTCTCAATTTCCTTATTAGAAGGAAATGTAGTCCTCAAGTGAATACTCATCACTTTCGTCGTCATCATCTTCGCTTAACGGCATACTCGCTTCGGCGGATAATAAGCAGTGAGATGCTTCAGTTTTCCGTTCAACATAGAGCCTAAAAATATTGGCGTGATATGTATGGATGTAACCGTTTACGTTTACACGGTAGTCAACACGGTTCAACACTTCTACTATCTCGAACGGTCCCCGCCATTGTAGTAATAGCTTATTACTATCGGTGGGGAGTAATAATAGAACTTTATCTCCCACTTTGAAAGAACGAGGTTTCGCTCGTCGATCGTAATACACCTTTTGTTTTCCTTGCACTTTTTGTAAATTTTTCATTGCCAACTCGCAAGTATGCTCGAGACGTTTTTGTAAATTTATCACGTAATCATAGGTTGAGCGAACCTCTTCATCTTCCACTTCGTCTGTCCATAATTCTCGTAAAATTGCCATCGGACCTCGTACGTTTCGTCCATACAATAATTCAAACGGCGAAAATCCTTAAGACTCCTGAGGTACTTCCCTAACTGCAAATAAGAGTGCAGGAAGATACCTATCCCAATCCTTAGGGCGTTCAGCGCACATTCTTCGCAACATTTGTTTGAGCGTCAGGTGTGATCGCTCTACTAAACCATTACATTGAGCATGAAATGCTGACGTAGTCAGCTGCTGTAATGCTAGCAATCTTGCTACTTCCTTCATAATTTCAGACGTGAATTGTGATCCACAGTCCGTTAACATTTCATCGGGTACGCCAACCCTACTAAACATCTCGACTAATGCTTCTGCTACGCGCTCGGTCTCGATACTAGGTAATGCAATGGCCTCAGGATAACGCGTCGCGTAATCCATCATTGTTAAAATGTATCTTGATCGGTTGTTCGATCGGAGCTCAATTGGTCCTACAATATCTACTGCTACACGCTTAAAAGGAGTATCGATTAATGGTAGCCGACCTAAAGGCACCATTGCTACCCTGCCTTTTTGAACGGTCCTTTGACATATGTCACAGGATTTGCAGAAACGTGTCACATCGCCGCAAACGCCTGGCCAAAAAAATTCTGCCCTTACCCGATCGATCGTCTTTCGAATGCCTAAATGGCCTGCCATGAGCGATTCATGGGCCAAAGTCATAACCCTATCAGTCAGACTCGAAGGTACAACCAGCTGCGAAGTAGTTTTACCACGCAAAGTAAACTGCCGATAGATTAACCCCTTCTTCATTTTGAACTTTGTCTCTCCGCGGTGTATGCCCCGACTCACGGTCACGTTGCCTAACTCTACTCCCTTCTGTATATTCGAGAGCTTTGGATCTGAAGCCTGATCCAACTCGATTGCATTCCTATCACTATTGATAATCTGATCTGGGACTTTAAGTTTTTTATATGTACGCTCGTCTTTTTTCGCTTGTGACCTAGTTACTACGCTCGCTGCGAAATGTGACATATCTGGCAATTTCGATCCGTCGATGTTCCCTATAACTAGATCATACAAAGTATCCTCCATGCATAAGGCTTCTGTAGTGCCATTAAAAAATGGACACTCCACGCTAATACGCGCCACTAGGTATTTCAGTTTGGACTCATTAATAAGAGTAACATCTAACTCTTTCCCTAACATTTGCTCATCGGATACTAAGTCCCTTCTAACCACTACACCGGTACAACCCGCATCTCTCAAAACTCTGACCTCCTTCCCATTGACGGTCCCTACCGCCGTCGGTAGTCTAGATCTTAAAAAATAGCAAGTACCCTTGCTATCCTTATGGGGATTCTCCTTATAATTATCAATTGGGTCGTGCATTTTAGCATGATACACGCTATGCACTCCCTTATCTGTACTTTGTTCTCCCTTTACTTTACAAAAGTTGACCTGATGGTCGACTTTATCATTATTATAGTTCCTATTGGAATTCCTACCGGGAGCTGACTGATTCCGACGGTAATTATTACGGCCTCGATTCCAATTGCGACCCCTATTTTGCCATTTTCCCCCTTGATTTGGAGAATTAAATTCAGCACTTGATGCTATTTCCGTACCAGCCGACACCCTCTTGCTCTTGTTGTGCCAACAATTATGTGTTTGATGGGCTTTACCACAAATCTTACAAGAAATATTTGATTTTCGATCAACCTGATTTCCATAATTATGCGGAACTTGACTCTTAGTCTCACGATGCCCTTTTGCGACGCATCCGGGATCTCCACCCCTTGCATCGGCGAACAAATCCGCCTCATGGGCTATTTCACCCAGGACCTTAAACGTCTTAGGTTTGAGATACAAATAGAGCTCATGACTGCAACAGTCAAGGAACTGGTCTCGGGCCAAATAATCACAAACTGCCTCGTAGGTCTTTTCGACCTTAGCCAAACCTAGCCATTTATCAAGGTAGCTCGCTAGCCTACCGCTAAATTGTCTGAAAGTTTCGGCTTTCTCGGGCCTACAATCCCTAAATTTCTTACGAAAAGATCGTTCGGTGAGGTCGAAATTAGTAAGCAGAGCCTCCTTAATCTGACCATAATCCGACTGGTCATCTCTGGAAAGCCTAACGAAGACTTCCAAAGCGCGTCCCTTTAATAAGGCACTTAAGTATGATGCCCACTTGGACGGGTCCCATTTATTTGACAAAGCATAACTTTCGAACCTAGTTAAATAGCTATCCATCTTATCCATATGTTCGTCAAAGTATGGAAGCTTGGGACTCCTAGGATTTGAACTTTTCTCTTTGGGCCCCCAGGGATGTGAAGTGGTCTCGGCCTCGATTTTTTTGAGTTCCACTTCGGCCTCAATTTTTTTTAGCGCAATTTCTTTTTCCATTTCCATTTCCTTATCCTTGCGCGCGGCCTCAATTTTCATTTTTTCCGCCTCAATCCTTAACTTTTCCAATTCCAGATCCTTATCTTTTTGCTCCCTATCTTTCTCTTTTTGCTCCCTTTCTTTATCTTTTTGCTCCCTTTCTTTATCCTTTTGCTCGGCCTCCCTTTTCTCTTTTTCATATTCCCTTTGGGCCAACCTTTCCTCCCTTTCTAAATCTTGTTGCATCTTAAGATAATCCCTTAGTTCTTGCCCTTCATATCCTAATTCCCGTGCTAATGAAATATGTTTATCCATTTTAGCCTATTGTTGGGAATGGTATAAGTCAACTATACTGTTGAAAATAAATAAGGGTTCGCTTTGTCCCTTTTAGATAGGTATGGGCTAACCAACGTTCGCGCTGGTAAACTAATAATTTTACTAGGGATTTAATGACGTTACATATGAGTAACGTAAAGTACAACGTATAAGAGATCACCACGGAAAGGTGCCTAGGATATATATGGGATTTAAATAGGCCTTCACTGAACCTATTTGACTAAAAAACGTCATTCATTTTCTCGCATTTATGTCAAGAAATGTATACCTACGCGATATTAATATAAACCCGTTACAGTCAAGTCAACAGTCACTTGTCATAGCAAGACATAATAATTGACTAAAATAATCTTTCTATGGACTTCTTCTAATAATAGAAATCAGTTGAGAGGCGTCACACACTATGACGTCACTGAGGTGATTTAAATTATTAGTACCCTCAAACGATATGAAATTTTCCACATCAGTATCCTTAATTAATAGGAATACAGGGCATAAGCCAATACACAATGATATGGGTAAAATAAAGGTGGACAAGTCTAATAATTAAACTCTGACAAAATTTTCCTTGGGTTTTATACCCTACTGGCAATCCACAGAACAAGAAAGTATGGGTCCCCTCAGAATGTTATGTGATGACTTATTTACATGTGTCGCACTTCATCACAGGGGAACGCATGCAATCAGTACTGTGTGTTGACACTCACAACCTTTCTTGTAAAGGAATACTACTAGTGTGGGCCCGTAGCAACGTCACAGCAGAGAAATTTGCCAATAAAACCTCAAAAATCCCACTTCTGACACAATTGTTACGACATAAAGCTGGTCAGGAAGGAAGAGGGGAAATCTTATTGGAAAATTCCTTTATGCGATGACGATGCTACCAGGGAAAAATAATGCACACAACTAGCAAAAACTTTTCAGTACTTTATGTACTAAGAAAACATCAACAACACATTAATATACAATGACACCACCTACGCTGTTATTTCTGGCTAATTGACCATCCTATACTAGAGCAAGTTGCCACTCCAAGATCATTTCAATTAGAACCAATCTTGGACTGTCCTGTTCTAGATGTACGTCAACTAGTCAGAAATAAGAGACGTAAAGAATATGATTAACATATAGCTTAAGTTCTCATAAAGAAAAAAAAATTGGGCCCTTTAATATTTCAGTTCTCGTATTGACGAGAAATCTCGAGATTATACGCGTCTCGCGAACACTATGTCTTCTAAGCTGCACGTGTGTCTACTTCAGACCATCGGCGCTGAGGTGATCGAGCCTGTACTTTGGTCGTCACTGGTTTCACGTAATATTTCTTATATCTTTTATGTTTTTGTTCTGTCTTGTGTTTGCTATGTTTTGTGCGCATCTGTTTATATGTGCTTTGTGGTCACCTGCTGGGAAAGGGCTGACCTCTTGGCTCTCGTTTGTGGTGTCTTCTGTGAGTTTGTCACTTTCCCATTGGTATCCTGGGTCAGTAGTTCTTCCTGATCATATCCCCACGTTGGGGTGTCAGATTCACATATAACAATTCAAGCCGGTTGGCTTCCCATTCGATTGTGCTACGTGGTAACGATTGGGCCTTGATCCACGCTGGTCGTGGCCTGAGGGGGACAGCTAATATGTGCCCTCAGGTTATAATCATACGGCTCACCAACATTCAGCCTCCAACGTAGGAGGGGACACAAGAGACGATTCTGCAAAAAACAATCTATATTTAGAATCTCAGAATCACTCTTTTGCGTCAATAATGGGGTTGTTCGTTCGAAGTTCACAAAAATAGAAATAATTTCAGTGGTCTTACTCTTTTAAATTACATCCTAACCCTATAAACGCGCGATTAGCCCTCACCTGTGGGTGTATGGCTAACGGCTCCCATGCGGTTAGGATGGATCGGCTCTTCTAAATAACAACACTTAAAATTATATAATAGAGAAGTATTTTTAGTGACTGGCCTATGTCAGCGCTAAATAATACCTCTTATGCCAAACGAACAAACCCATACGTAACAAAATTTTCTATACACTGTCATAACGTCACCCTGGTTGAGACGCTATCGCAGCCGAAACATCAAGATCCCTTGGCCCTTTTTCCCTTCAAGGTCACGTTATCTAGATAGTTTCGAGGTTTACAAATACTGATACCAATTCTCTTAAAATTCCAGGAAAAAGGTTGAACAGTGTGGTGCCGACGTATCGTTTGGACGTTTACGTCGGACATCACCCTGCCCACGCACTAATTTCGTACATGTATAACGTATCAGTTGTAAACAACTAATTATGACCTCTCGGCAAAAAATATTTACATCAATATTGAGAGATTACATTCTGCTGTTTTATGTGTATAAAACCGTACAATGCTTTCTTACATTTACTTTGGTGTAACACAAAATATTTTACATTTACTTTGGTGTAACGAAAATATTTTACATTTACTTTGGTGTAACAAAAAATATTTTACATTTACTTTGGTGTAACGAAAATATTTTACATTTACTTTGGTGTAACAAAAAAATATTTTACATTTACTTTGGTGTAACATTACACCTACCTAATCTCTAAACATACATGTCAGCTATCACCTTATTTATGTAAGTGTGTTGTAGTGTATGCACCTAACCCTTATTCTTATATGCGTCAGATATAACTCGAGGTGACACATACAGGTCGCTACAGAAAGTCGATTATCACTGGCAGTTAAATCGTCTTTCCAACAACGCCATATAAAATCACAACAATTTAAATCTAGCTGCTAAAATTGTTTTTCACCTATCGGTCCCTGGTAAATCTTTCAGCATACCATTATAGTTTTAGGTGCAGGCCCGACATGGCCTGTGACTACTTTTGTCCGAAATAACCCGACGAGTCCATCCGGACAGCTTTTACTATAGCCGCAAGAATGGTCCCAGCAGATTTTTAGGCAATACGCATGTGCGTAGCTTCATACGCAAGTGCGTAACAATAGCTATTTTCACCGAAAAAACGGGACGTTATTGATAACACCCGAAAGAACTCATACACGGAATGCTGGCCGATTCAACAGACGACAAAATAGAAAACGAGTGACTTATTATTTCAATACAATGTGACATGCTAGAGACATCGCGATTCAATGCAATTACACGAATCGCCATCGCCCTGTCATGTACAATTTCAACACAGTAACAATATATATAACTTCACGTACCTTTTATAATAATGAATAGCGTCTCTATATCGAACCTTTCAACGGTATGTTTAAAATGTCCCCTAACAAGAATGGGAAATTCCATCCTTTATATATTGAAAAACGCACAAGATTTCCGAGATATTCAAGAAGAGTAAGGAAATCGTGCAAGCGTTGATAAATATAGACACAATGAATTCCATCTCAGACAAACCGACCTTTTATTGGGACTATCAATAGAAAGAGTACCGTATCATGGTTCGAATAGGTGACCAGGTGCATACCTAAACCTCTGCGTATTTGTGCGTATACGCAACCATCGCTGATTCTGTTATTCCAGCCATTCTGCATCGTAACACCAAGTGATGGCTTCTTCCCATACATCAGTACCATTTGTGCATTCTTCATTTCCAGACCCTCTCAGACTAATTGGGCACTGTATCCGTTTAACAAATGAGCCAAAAGAAACAATCATTTTGCCACACACACACATACAAAAGGCAAGAAAGAACTTGCATTTTTTAACAAAAAAAGGGATATAAATTCTCATAATTATGTGTGATAATTTATTTTAGGTGTGAAAATTTGCGTTAAAATCTCAAAATATGCCTTAGATATTGCCAATAATACTTACAGTAAAACCATAAGCGGCCACTCAAAAATAGACAAAACAAAGGTCTTAATGGCAAATGGTAGATTAATGAAGGTCGAAAGAATTGCAGAATGCTCCCCTTGGAGCATTCTGCAATACTTTTGACCTGCATTAAGCGATAATTGGCCTTGAAAACCAATATTTGGTCTTCTTTTTGGGTGGCCGCTTAAGACAGATTGTACTGTATATACTTTGATAGTTTACACCAATAAGGATATACAGAAGTGTTGATTCATGGTGGTCAGAAGACAAGATCTCTCTACAGGAAATAGTAAAAACAAATTTGCATAATTTAATCATTTAGCCTTTGTATACTGGAAACCCACAAATCCCAAAAAGCAATCTTCTGCAATTCATCAGGGTCTATACTGTTGGTTAAGACATTGACTCTAAGCTCATATTGGTGATTTGTTATATATGAAACCTTCGTTGTAATCTACACAGCATACTTAAGCAATTGGTGTTCTAAATATGAACACCCTCCATCAAAAAATAAAGAAAAATTCACATTACATTCGGAAAGA